>BFFQ01001829.1:65608-81232 GCA_003402635.1 Protobothrops flavoviridis | reverse complement strand
TAGTAGGACATGGGTAGATCACCTCCTGCTTTAAGCATCTCAAAGGCGGCTAGTTGGCTACTGTGAAAAAGTGCTGTACTTAAGATCCAGCAGAGCTTTATTGTGTTCTTAAATGCTAACGTACTTGGCAAGATATTAAGAACAAGATATTGCACCTCAAGCATTGCTAACCCTCCAGCATCAGAATCAAATAATTATTAAAGAAATGAGACACAATTTATATTACGGCATGTTTTCAGCTTGCAGTAGAAAGATACAAACTTATACAATAATTTTTCAGATAGGTAACCTTGCTTTCTAAGACAGCACAGACTTTTTTTTGCTTTGCATTTTATAACTCTGCATGTTTGTTACAACTATTTAAGAACCATACAGAAAACATCCTCTACCTTGGCTGAATTTCAGAGTTATGCTTCCTCACTCATATTACACTCATGTTCAGAAATTCCATTCAGATATAGTGAAAATAACTATGTATTAATAGATCATACAACATCAAAGCAGGGGAGAAAAATTAATAGCTCTCATAGTAGTAAATTAAATGTCTTACTCCAGTCTATGAATTTTGAGATTGTCTCTTTGCATCATACATTTGTATGCCGTGTCACTTCAAGATTATAAGAGTCCTGGCTCTATTAATATATAAAAAGTTATAAAAGGCAGTCAAAGTGGCAGGTGTCAGCTTTTTTTTTAAATAAAGCTGTTTAGCTATTTAAATAAGGCTTATGAGATTATTCCAGTTATTTAAGAAAAAAGGCCTATAAAGTAATTGCTGATAATGAAGACTGCTGTTTCTTTCCTGCACCAGAAACAATTCCAAAATAAAAACATTTGCTTGTGCAAATCAGCAAAACATAACATTGGGGGATGCTCATGAAATGATATGCCATCAACTTACATTCTTATTATCTCAGAAGAATCTAATGTTAAGTCTAAATTAAATTCTAATGCATACAACACCCTTCATTTATTCTAAAAAAATATGTACAGCATATTAATAGTATGCAATATGCAAAAGCCTTGTTGCTGATGGCAACTTTCACCCTTCCCTCCCACCTTATTCACATGTGTACCTCTACTAAAACAATTACATCACTAAGCCTGTTAGTTTTAAGGAAATTAGAACTTGTAGACTTTTGTGTAGGGGCTCCATTCATTGGATTCTGAATTGTAGACTTCAACTGTGTTCAGAAACTCATTGCCGTCAAATCCTCCCACTGCATAGATAATGTTGTTCACTGTTGCAAAACCAGCATTGCTTCTTGGTGTGGTCATGCTACCCTTCATCTTCCACTCATTCTTAGCAGGGTCATACATTTCCACACAGCTGACTGCACGGGAGCCGTCAAAGCCACCACCCACAAAAAGTTTTCCTAGGAAGCAAATAAGAGAAACTTGAAGAACTTGTGTCCCGATAAATTCCCAAAGATGCAAAATCTCAATTGCCCCACCCACAAAAAGCTTAATACCTAAAGACTAATTGTATAGTAAACTAATTAGTTTTGTTTGAACCTTGGACAAGCTGTTAAGTTCTGCCAAATTGTTTTAGGTCAGTCAGTTTGGAATACTTCAGCTGTTCTGGGTTTGGGCTAAATACTCTATTAATGGGTAAGGCTAATTTGTATTGTCTTCCTTTTCCCTCCCTCTAAGCTGCTCCCAGTACAGCATAACCTATTGATCCATGGACTTTTCCCCCTCCCTAGCATCTTTCCTCCTTCTCCATAGCAGCTGATGCCCTAGTTCAGGGGTAGGCAACCTTGGCTCTTTTATGACTCGTGGACTTCAACTCCCAGAATTCCTGAGCCAGCCATGCTGGCTCAGGAATTCTGGGAGTTGAAGTCCACGAGTCATAAAAGAGCCAAGGTTGCCTACCCCTGCCCTAGTTTATTATTTCCCACCAGCTTCCGATTTTCTTGGTGCAACATATCCCACCAAATCCCCACACTAAGCTCTGATACCTTCAGTTATTTCCTATAAAGCCATTTCTGCCAAGAGCAAAGCGGCGTATTTCACCAGGGCATGGAACAAGGCACTCCAAAATAAAAGCACTTGAGTTAAGATATGGATTACTTAAATGCAAATGTTTCGTTCCGTGCAACAGTTAACGCACAAAATAGTTTATCCTGCAATTTATTCCACTGCTACATGGAATTCTACTCAGGCATAGCCCATTAATGTCACAACTATAGACCTCTGAATGGCAATAGGTAGGAAAGGCTTTTTTCAAGTGTTATTTTTGTAGCGAAGAGACAATTTGAAGTAGCTTGATTTTCAGATTTTTCAATCATGTATATGCACATATACATGTGCACGCTACACTTCCTATCTGTGTTAACAAGCCAGTGTATCTGAAGTATCTATCTATACTCAACTTAATGTTGTAGTACAGAGGCTGATTAAAATAATATGGAAGTGATGCTGCATGCTCACAAATCCCAGGCGTTAAAACAACTGTTAAAGCCAAAATTTGTAATATTTCTCCAATCCCACGAGCTTACCATCAAGAACAGCAACACCAGCTCCGCGCCTGGCCACGTTCATCGATGCAATTAGCGTCCAAGTATTATTTTCTGGATTGTAACGTTCTACACTGTTAAGGCAATTCCAAGACTCAGCTCCTCCAATGATATACAAATATCCACCAAGTTCACATACAGCAGACTGGTGTCTACCTATAAAGACCAAAGAAGAAAAAACCCCAACTATTTTAGCATTTAGAGTCTTGTCTAAGATTCTGTCACTTAGGCATTCTGGTAAATTCTGCTTTATTTTACTTGCAGCATATAGTTTTTCCTAGTTTAAATTTTCAGGTGCATAAACATGCCATTGGTAAATTCTGACACCATCTACAGGCAAAACAAGTAAAATCTGCAAGAAGAGAAAATAAATCACTCCAAAATGTAAAGAGATTATGAACTTACGGATATTTAGCGAAGCACAGCTTGTCCAAGATTTTGTTATCGGATCAAAGACATCACAGTTTTTTAATCCCTTCTGTCCATAAGGATCTGACCCACCAACAATATACAGTTTTCCATTCAGTGCACATACTCCTGTTCATCCAAAAGGAAAAGAAGAAGTTACAGTTTGCAAGCTTTAAAACAGGTAGCTTTATAGAGCACTAGCTGTACCCGGCCACGCGTTGCTGTGGCTCAGTCTGGTTAATGTTGCTGTAGCGTGTGTTGCTTTTACATGCAACAGATGGCGCTGTTTTTCAAAAAAAAAGCATGTTTTTACTTGTCACACATGTGACATCTATATAATAGTAGGTATATAAAAACACGCGCGTATTCGAACGCAACGTTGTGTCAAAATTTCAAAGCAATCGGTGGAGAACTTTCAGAGATTTAAGATTTTGAACAAACGAACATTTACATTTTTATTTATATAGATTAACAGATATCTACCTGCATTGCAACGGTTAGTTCTCAGTTCTGGAACTTGAGTCCAATCATCTATTTCGGGATCATACATCTCCCCACAACTTAAATCATCAGAGTGTCCATTTGATCCACCAACAACATACAGCTGTCCCTGAGTTGTAGAAATACATGTTGTTGAGATGATCTTTTAAATTATATTATCTCTAAATCTGTGCATTAATAGAGGCTTTTAAATCAGTATAATGAAAACCACTAAGATAGCATAATGGCCTAGTATTAAAGGCTTATCTCAAAGCCCAAGATAAAATATTCCCCTACTCTCCCACTCCAGAGAATCCTACTTTCCTACCTCCGCCTAATCTAACACGCTGCAATTGTTAAACAGGTTTCAGCAGGGAAATGAACAGGTGATGTAACCATGACTGTTTACTTCACAACATACCGTCAGAACTGCCATCTGGAATCGAGCTCTTGGAGTCCTCATTGGTGCGATGAAAGTCCAGCAATCTGTCCGTGGATCATAGCATTCCACAGTGCGCAAACATTCTTGTCTGTTGTAGCCACCTTGTTGTAAAAAGAGCATACAGAAGATGTAGTCTTGGATTAGCGAAATACTGTCTTTAAAAAGCTTAGACAATGTGTGACCCTCCAAATTTTTATGAACTCGAACTTTTGCTGTTAGCCAGCATATTTCCAGTTCCAAAAGAGTTGGAAGAGCAACACATCGCTCAGCGGAGGTACAGTATAAGTATTATGGTGTTACCTGCAGCAACCAGCTTGCTGTTAAGTTCTGCTGTTCCCAATCCAGATCGAGCATACTGCATAGGCGACATCACCTTTTCTACAAGATTGTCTGGTTGAACCTCAAAACTCAAACTTTTCATCAATCGTGGAGTACTAGTTGGGGAACTCTGTGGACTGTTACGACCATGAAGGAAAATCACACAAAAGACACCATCCAGAACAGCAAGACACAAATAGGTGTTATCTGAAAAGCAAAACACACATTTCAATTCCACTACACCAAGGTTTTCACATTCTTCTCTCTAAATGTGTTGTAATTCTAAATACCTTTAAATTATTCAAGGAAAAAGAATCCCTATTAAGTACATGGATAGTTGTTTGCTTCCTCCCACTACTTCTGCATTTAACATGAATGAAATAATCTAGAGTAAAACCAGCAACAACAAACTTTGGCTTACTTGAGGTCTTCTCTGAAGCAACAATTTTCCACTCGTGTTTAAGATTCTGCACTGCTGCATTTGGTGAAAGATTTCCAGAAGAACTGCTACATAACTGCTTGAGATCATTCTCACGGAGTGGCCTTTTCTGCAAAATCAAAAGGCAGCTACAGAAACCTAGCCAAAGAGCAAAATTTGCTCTGCCTTTTTTTTCAGAACTATTTTTATTGCTGTGGAGCCTCATCCAATAGCACAGCTACACAGGTAAATTGGAGAACACAGCAAGATGAAACAGTTAGTGCTTTGTTTATCCACAAAATAACGTTCTAGTCCATTTAATCACTTACTATCCTCAACTTCACAGATCTACTTTCCATTAAAAATACAATTCCTTACACTCTTCCAAAGTATATCAGCTCTGGATTTTAGGACAGATAAATCCAATTTCAAATGAAATAGTTTTATTCCTTACATCAAGTCAGCATTTACCAAATTCAAGGTATCACAAACTGTATTCACACATCATACAAGCCATTGGTTTACCACTCACAAAACCGGGTTCACACACTGCACCAAGGCAAATGCTTAGCACAAAACATAAACCCAATCTAACTAAATTACGTATTTTAACACTATATAAATCACCTACTTTAAATCTGTATTATTTTTACTTTTCAATGGTTTAAACCTACCTACTGCACCATTTTCTCGCTAACATAAACTTTCTACCTTATTGCCTATAAGACCTATCAACTAAGATTAGGGGATCTAATTTTTTTTAGAATAAAGTTATTCTACAATACCCTATTTCCCTTTCTCCTGTGTTTCTATTTCTTCTATTTATCCATATTTTTCATTTGACTGCTTATTTTAATATCCTAACCTTTTCTCCCTTTTACTCTTCTCCACTAAATTCAGTGGGATTCGACGTGCATAAGTTAACACCATTTACTCTCTTCAAATATTAAATGCTAGTGAAAAACTTACTAAATGGCCACCAAGAAACGAATGCCATCTCACTCTAATTCTTGTAAATTCAGAAATCACTCACAATTAAAATTGTTCATGAATTTTGTTTCAAACTTAATAAATTGAAATGTGAAAACATAACTTTATTACCAAGTCCAGAAAACAAGTAAGATTCTCATGAAATGAAACAAACTTTCCCACTACTTTCTGCCATATTTATCCAGAACACGTAATTTATTCCTGCAATGACAAACCTTTTTGCTCAAGTCAGCCCATTGTTTACACCAGGATTTCAAAATTATGTTATGATTTGATACCTAGCCACCACTTGTGACAGAAACATGTTCTATTCTCCAGTACTTCTGAATTGCCCCAGTCCTTTTCTCCTGAACTCTTGAGGAAAGGGGAGACTTGTTGTTCTGCCACATTCATCTTCTCAGCCTGTATAAGTCTTTCAATCTCATGGAAGCTTAAGTTAAATATCTAATTCTATTCTTGGTTTCGCAGCATTTAGCATGTATTAAATGCATTATGGCATACCTCAAAACTAGATGAGCCAGGAAGACACAACTATTCTAAGTTTGAATTTCCCTAGTCTTCTAAACTGGAAATGTCTTATTATACTACACAACATTGTAGTTGTGTTGTACTACTCTACCCAGCTTTACCTGAGGTTACCTCAGACCATGTGCATTTTGTACCTGCACAAACTGAATGTGGTCATCATCACTGCCATACACCTCAGCCTGTCCATCTAGTGGATTTCCATCAAGCAGCTTGTGATCAGCTGAGTAGTACAACGTTTGCACCTGCAAAACAACAGAACAGCAATCTGGCTATAGTCTCCATTGCTGCTTAACTAATGGTACATTGTATAGAAACTTCATAAGGATTCCAGGAGCGCAGCCTGATCTTCTCTCCATCTAGCAGAATGGCATTTTTTTTTTAAAAGGAAGGTTTCTCTCGTGACGACAGATCTTCAGACACTGGATAAAGGATCCTTGTTTTCACAGCTCAAAAGAAATCTTCTTGACTTCTATATTCCTTGCATCATAAACATCCAAATGTACAACAAGTATAATGTACATTATCTTTCAGAATAAATTGTACAAATTTCTTTTTGCAAATCAGTTTTGAAATATGTAAATCAAACACGTATGTTTTATAAAAGGGATTGCAAAAAAGATAATGGAACTTTTCATTTCAGGAACTTCTGTCGCGCACTACTACATCTCAGATTAAATGTATTAATACTATAAGGGAAATTTGATTATATGACTGAGATTCTCAGGTATAAAAGAAGAACAGCAAACAACTGCTCTGGAAATTAAGGCTTCCCTTTGATGGCAACTCAATAAATTTCTCCAAACAATTTGAAATATGAATCTCCGGTGCATTTCATTTTTAACCCAAATGGTTGAAGTTATGTTCATGAATTAGGCTATTTAATTATACAAAACTTTTCAATTGTTAAAATATCCTGTAAAGAAGTAAACACCATTAAACATCATCATCGTTCTCTGCCCACAGCGAATTTTCATAGGAGAACTGGGGCAGAACTGCTGCTTCTTTACGTGTCATTACACTTGAAGTTTCTTCTATGGTCCTTCAGCGATGAGTATCCTAGTTTTGTTAATAAACCTATGGGGAGATAAATCAATGGGGAGGAACAACCATTAGAACCTTTGACCTACTTTCTCTCTTTAAGTAAAACCTGTAAAAAGAATACATTAAGAACAAAACAAGTTTCAAACCACCTCCCCAAATTTAAAATGAAGATAACTGCTTTATTTGAAGTGTAAAGAAAACTGTGACAAAAACAGAAGACCAGCTCGAACAGTAGTTTAAGCAGCTCACCTGAAACCCCCCTAGTTTCTCAGCTTAGGGATACCTATAGTAAAATTTAAATTCTTCATAGCTTTGTTTTAAAGGGAACAAAAAAAGGAGAAGGGATCATCCTTAATTTCAGAAAAATGTAGTAGGTAAAGATGGTCCAATCTCATGTTCTTAAAACTGACCTCTTCCATCAGATCTTCAAGACAGTCTCCATTCTCCCAAATGCTGCGCTGTACCCAGTTGATTACCTTTGTGTACAGCTTGCCATTGCTGGGCAAGCTCACATTATCTTCAAGCATAACCTCCAGCTGAAATAAAAAAGAAAAGCACGCTGAGGCCACTAAATCAACCCTAAATTCACACTAGTTAAGAAACCCCAAAGAAACATTGTAAATGTGATAAAAGATTTCTTCATTTCTGATGGGCTATACTTTTACATATATTTTTGTATAATACAGAACTTATACAGACTTTACATTTTCAACAGGGAAGAAAGTTATCAATGTAATCTAAACAGCAATTAGCAATTGAGCATGGGCATTTTTTTGCATTGAACACAGGCAGTATAGAAAGATATATTTCTTGCCAAATTCAGATTTACCATGAACCAGCTAGAAATATGGCTAACAAATGACAGCACATATTTGCTATCTCAAAAGATACAACCTGGAAGATATTTTTTAAAAAAAGCAGCAATGAAACTTAGCACTCTATGGCTATTGTACTGAATCATTCAGAAAAAAGCTATGTCTAACATTTTGAACAATATATTTTAGCCTTCTGGGAACAGTTAAAGTAAAATAATAAATAAAAATTGTGTTAGTCTTCCTCAACTCTTAAGCCCCTGGTGGTTTTCAACTATGATGTGGTATGAATTGCTATTTGGTGTTTTAATCTATATCCGCTTTTAGTTACAGGTAGTCCTTCAGTCAGGAAAACTGAGCCCGGAATTTCAGTTGTAAGTTGTTGCAGTTGTTAAATGAGATACTATGTGACTGCAGTCCTGACAGTTGCCTATACAGTCATTAAGCATTTACACAAGTCATTAAGCAGAGTGTGGGGTGTCTCAGGAGGCGGTCCTGGGAGACCTAGCATGGATATATTGTAACTAATGAAGGTATGACAAATGTGGAAGAAATTGTTATCTGCCAAGAGAAAGTACTGAAAATACTAAAAATTATAGAGAAGGTTTGGAAAGAGTTAGGGTTTACTGGAAATAAAAGAGAAATTGGCTAAACTAATTAAAAGATATGTTCAAGTTATAAGATGTTAGTGAATTTCACTGTTACAATTGTGCAAATGATCTGAATTCTGGGCTTGTATGTTACAGCGAGCAACAGTAAATGACTTGGAAAAATCTATACTAAAAATGCTTGTTATCTTTTCTTGCTAAGGTGGCATTGTTACAAAACTGCGTTATCTGCAAATTGTTTAAGATCACAAGTTTGTGCAATCAATATTCCCAACTGTGCTAAGTAAGTGTGTGGTGACTTTCATGCAACTATTTTTTTTAATTAGAAAAAGAGAATGCTGCTAAAAGTATACTTGTTTACTTCCAAATGGTGTCATAATTGAATAAGAATTTAAATGCTTGTATATGTTCCTGGTACCAGATAGCTTGTTTGTCAAAAGGTTATTTCATGGAACACTTAACTGAAGTAATTAATATTTATGTGAAAAACGTAACATGATGATGGATGGGGAAGGAGGAAATGGGATAAGTACCTTTAAACGTGGCAGTTTGAGAAATTCCTCTTGGTCAGAGATCTGCAACAAATGCTCTTGAATGTAACCATCAATCTTGTTCAGTAATCGTAAATCACTCATGTTGCTTGCAAAGTTCCGATAAGAGATGCAACTTTCAACATTCATCCTGGACAGCAAATAATCTCCACAAACCTTTTTTTTTTTCAAAAAAAAGTATACAATTACGATATATTGTAGTTTGCGATTTCATTTTGTTTCAGATTTTCTCACCACAGATCCTGAGTCTGTATTCTGTAGTTTGGTTTTGAAAATGACATATCTACAATCAATTTACAAAAAAAAAACCACCCTTGTATGATACTGCCCCCCCTTGAAGTATCTTACGTCTCTTGCCCACTTGGTTTTTTTTTCATTTTGAATATATTTTTCCCAAACTGTTCAACAAAAATATTTTTAAATATTTTTTAAATATTTACTATAAAAGCCAGATATTTTAATTTGCTGACTTGAATGCTACACAATACATTTCAAGTTATTTTTGGCTACATTGTCTCTAAATGATTTAAATTATTTTACTATGATTAAAAGAGACTTCTTATGGAGGTTTTTACAATGTGCTCTACAGATTTTTATTTTAGTTTTGTTGCTATGTGTAATTATGATTAGTGTCCAGTTTATCTATTAGGTATATCTTTGAGTACAAGAATATAACTTCTTAAAAGTTAACAAAAATATATTATATGAAACTGGCCCTAGAACTAAAGTGTAACAGTGTGCCAGCAGTTATTCATACTATTTGACTTTGAAAAAGTGTTCAGTTTTTACATTTTAAAGTATGACCTAGCTCAACTCTTTGGGCATTCATGGATATATTTGGGTATCCTGGTATCACCATGGAAATGGTTTACCAATTTCCTAGTCTATATTTCAGCTCCAGCATTCCCTAGAAGTTTCCTATGGTGAGTGCTAACTAAGCCTGAACGTGCTCAGCCTCTGAACTCAGGGAAGTTGTTCAAGTTTTGCTATCTGCCAAAAACCCATTATACCTGTTTGACTCTCTCCATCTTCAGCCTCTTAGCTGCAGAGTACACGTCTTTGACCAGTTCTTTATCAGCCTTTAATCTATTAAAATGATATAATTATTGTTCTGATTTATTCTGGACAGAGTATAAAGTAAAAATATTTGTAACAGAGAAAAAGGATCACTCACTGAGCAGTGTAAGCATAATTTAACAAGACTTCAATAGCCTCTGGATTAAGATCATCAAATTTCACGTGAGAAACGCCATGAGAATCATTGTCATTATTGAAGATTTCAAAAAGATAAGGACTGCAGCAGGCCAGTACTGCTCTGTGAGCCAACATCTCATGTCCACAGACCTTCATTAAAATAAAAGCCTACATTATTAAATTTGAAATAGAAACTATTCACCAAATTATGAAACTGTTAAGAGTAACTGTAGTTTGAGTGGTACATGATGCACCAAAACACTTGGCAAAGCACTTTTATTTCTTCTTGTTTTAAAAAAATTAAAACATTTCTATCATAAACACAAGTTTTAATTAAGACTTGGGACCAATCATGACCATAATTAGAAAACTGAAAGAGGAGTAAAAATAACCTCCGAGTAGTGTGAACGGATCTCACAATATGCAATAAAAGGCCACTTTATTAATGTCTTATTATAGTCCTTGAGTCATGACTGTAAGGGAGCCTGCCCATTCAAGGTTGTAAATTGGGTCACCCATGTGACTGACCTAATTTTTTGCAATGGTCGTTAAGCAACCACCATGGCCATTAAGTGAACCCATAGTTCACAATGGGTTGGTTTGGCTGAAAAATGGAAGTAAATTCATGTTTTTGGCAAAACTGCTCTAACTTGTGGTCATGTGACCCCAGGAAGCTGCAAATGGCCACAAATGCAACCTAGATACTGAGCATTTGAAATGTGGTCATATGACTATGGGCCTGACCATCAGAACTTCAAATCCAGGTCATAAGTACCTCCGCCCAGGTAGGTCCATTATAACTTCAACAGGTTGCTAAGCAACCAGCTGTAAGTTGAGGACCTGTATCTATTTTTGAAATAAAATTACCAAAATAGACATCCTCACTTTAAAATATTTATTAGTATTTTAGAAACTCAGCATTAGCAGGCATTCTCTACCTGAAGCTTAACATCACAAAATTGGCCACTTTTGCGCAAAGCATTTAACTTGGCAACAGACGATTCAATGAAGTTTTCATCTTCAAACATCAAATACCCATTAGGAATCATTTTGCTTTTTCTGTGGCTGAAACAAAGAACAGCTTGTGAGATTTAATATAAACTACTATAATCACAGTTCTTTTACACAAGGCCATCTTAAAATTATGCATCATAATGGTGTAAACTATACAGAAAATAACAAAATGCAGATCTAGGCAAGCATTGCAGTGAATTATGCAGTAAATTCTTTTCTCCCTTCTTGAATAGATCCAACAAGTTGCAAAAATGATACATCTAATTCAAATAGATACATTTTCCCCTTCTTTCATAATTTCTGGTATCTCCCACATTATACTGAATCTGTACCATGGGATTACATATTTAGTGTGTGAACTGGCATTATCTTTCCTCTCAATGATTATTTTTCAAGAAAAAGTAACCACCTCAGCAATAAGGACTTTTCAGAGTGTAGCATATGGCTAAACTAGCTGTCCCCTCTTTGCTTTCAAGGTCAGAAAGTAAACCATGGAAGAATATCTTCTTTTCATGGATGGCGAAAGAGATGAGCAACTGTCCTCCAATTTATTTGTCTACTAAGACTTCTTTATTCGCCACTATTGCAAACTTTGGAGTTAAAATTCTGTTTGGTGTTTACATTTTTCTAGTATAGTAATTGCTTTCTTTTTTTACTCTGGATTTATAGTTTCAGAACATGGGAAAGTCTATCTACTTAAATATATACTGATTTATATTTACAATACATCACATGAAATACTATTTACAAGCATATATAAATGAATAAACTCACCAGATAGATTTATGCTGTGATTTCGCAGTTAGGAGACTTTCAACAATCCACTGTGTGTTATTACAGGGTATGTCAATTTATATTCTTTCTAAGGTGAACACTGGTTTGGGAAAAATGCATGCAGCTGTAACTTCTAAACTGTTGACTCCAAAACTATCAGGCTTTAAAACGATGTAATCAAGTCCTTAAAAGCTATAGACATGAATTTCTTCTGTGATAGTCATGCATCATACTCTGAAACAAAAAAAAAAATCAATCAAACCCAAATATTAAATGAATTTGGAATTTCCATATATGTTATTCAGATTTTCTAGTTGTTATTTGAAGAGCAGATCTATAAAAGTTGCTTTTTTTCCTTGTGAACATAAATCCAGAGACAATTTTATATTAAGTATATATTTTAAGATACAGCTACTCCACTTGAAAACTGAATCTTAGAGCATTGTTATAATCACTAAATACTATTTTAGAATATGTTAAAATTATCAACTTGAGCACAGGTCAGATTAAACAGCACAGCACTTACTATATAAACATTACAGAAATTGGAAAAGAAATCTATCACTGCAATTCAGTACATTGAAGAGAATTGAAAATTATGTTTTCCTAAAGTTTATTGTATTTATATGGTTGCTTAGTCACTAAATAAACATCTACAAAAACAAATAATTTTTAAGCCTCTTCAATGTACCAAATTACAGATAGAATTTCCCCAATTTCTATACCATTTTTCAATAACTTAAGACTTTAATCATTTCAGCTAGGTTGTATCATGTATATATTCCCTCTTGTGTTACTGGCATAGTTTCAAGAAATTAAATAATCAAATCCATAAGATAACTATTGCCATCCACATTATTTTGTACAATTTTCATGATCTTTGAGGTTGAAGTAATACAAGTACCAAAGTTTGAATTGGATGAACGGATATATATGACATAAGAAACTTTCAAATAAAATTTTAAATGTTTAAAAAAGTATGAGAGATTTATTAAAGAATGTTCTTGAAAGAGACATGTACCAATTTATGAAAATATTTAAATAGACAGTTATTATATAACCAAATGATACTTGAAAAGCTATGCATGTTTCATAATTTATGCATCTCATATAAACTTAAACCCCAACCATTAACAGCTGCAACAGTGAGTAAAATAAAAAATAACTTCAGATTTTTTTTAAACAATTGTGTAACTTTATCCTTTCCTGTGCAGTTATGATGCATCCAATTTCAAAAATAACTGATAAATAACCAAATGTGGTTATTTACAGGTGTGAAACTGAGTAAATATTATGCTGAAAATGTACTTCAGGGGAAAGGGGGCAAATCTCTAGCAACTAAGATCAAAGAAGAGTCAGAAAAAGTTGCACAATAGATTAAAGAAAACCACCACTATCACTAATTATAATATTTCTAAACACAGTAACAATTTCTCAATGCCAGAATGTTGAGAAAATGCTATTAAGAAAAGCCTGGATGAGAGTTGAGTAATGTATAAAACAGCAAGGCATTAACTGTCCTAGGAAAAATAGAACTTTACTTTAGTCCTTTTGTAAAAGAGGGCAGAAATAAAAAGTAATGGAAGTTGAAAAAAAATTCCCAGCTTCCTGACATTCATATACTATGCCTTTCAATATTGGTACACTATACCTTTCCTGGAACCCCTTGAACTATACAACATGTGTGGAGTTTAGCTCAAGTAAGCCAAATAAGCATAATATAATTATGACTGAACGTTTCTAGATTTATGCTGATTAAAGCAGCAGCACTAAGGCTGGGTTCTTTTTCACAATGTATTCTTCCCATCTCACAACACTCTGGTTTCTGTTCAGCTGATATAAATATTTCACCCTATTAATTCTACCTCACAGAAATAGCTATTAACGTGGAGGAGGGGCTGTGATACAGGTGCGTAAGCTGTACTTAAAAAAAAGCAGAATATTTGGATTGAGAAATTATAGAGTGAAGAGAAAGTTACAAACTCATTAAATGTAGAGCCCTTCCCAACAATTTTAAAGGAAAAAAAAACCTTCCTATATTTTGAATCCTAGATTTTTTTTAATACAGAATACAGCTATTGCGTTGTACTATTCAGTAACAAGCAAATGACAAGACATAAATTAACACCAATATTTGTGTGAGGTTTACATTTTGACCACAAGGGAGCATTTACTACTTTCCTTACTTAAAATCCCAGAAATAACCATATACTATATTTCAGAAACATTCTGCACAAAGAGATTTAAGTCAATTATTTAATAAATGTAAGATATGGAAGACTAATAAAAGCTGTCTCCTTCCTCCGTAGCTGTGCAACATACACATTCAATCATCCAGCTTTCATCTTTCAATTGGCTGAAAATGAAAGCACACTAGCCAATCACATTTCTTCCACCAAGAAGCATATTGGAGCAGAGGGTTTTCAATCCTATGAGCTTGGCAACAGGATGCAGCAACGTGGAGAACGAACAAAGGAAAAGCAGAATAAGAAAAAAAAAAATCTACTGAACTTCCACATAATGAACAATTCTTACCTTACAGCTTATTTTCCCCACTTCCTAGCAATTCTAATATTGCAATTTTAAAATCCTCGCCAATTCTTGCTTTCTTTCAAACAAGGATACTCCCTAACGCAGACAAAACAAGCCGAAAAAACATGTCTTAGCTTGCCATATGCCAATGCTTTCAGACATGGCCAATCTGAGAAACAAAATATTCTGTATGATGAGTGCATCGTTCTGGGAAAGGTCAGGGCTTCTACCTGTATTTCAAGATTGTCTGAGGGATGACAAGTCAGATTTTCTGAAAACACAAGAATTTCGACGCCTTTTATTTCAAAACCTGCCTTCCCATTTTAAATCACCTACATTATTTGACCTAGCTGCAAAGAAGAATATTCTCTTCCCCTTGCAGTCTTTTGAGGAAGAAATGTAAGCAATGGATAATAATCCCATCTCAGCAATTCAGCATTGAACCTGATGAAGCCTTTCAACTTAATGCTACAAAATCGGAGTGACTTTTGGTTTTACAGTTTTTACCGACACAAACAAAAATACTTTTCCTTCTTAACTGTGATTTATGACACCACGAACATATAGCCAGGCACCGATTAGGGGGAACGCCCACCACTGCAACCATCCACGCTGAAATTAAGGGCATTACTGACACAGCAAGGACTCTTTTTCGCTTTTTCCATTCTTTGGCGGAAGAAAGCTGCACCGAGTCTAAAAAGGCGACAGTTTTTCCTTGGAGCAAAGGAGAGGGGTCATCGTGCTAAGAAAATCGAGGTGGAAACCGCCCCCCCCCCGAAAAGGAATAAATGTTCCTTACTTGAAATCTATGCATAATGAAATGTTTAGACGCAGAAACATTTTTTTTTTCTTAGCAGAATCCCCTTCCGTTTCCACTGCGCATTTTATGGATCAAAGCAATCCACGTGCGTTACCCGAGTACTGTAGTCTAGCCTACAAAATGCTCCAAACAGCCGCTTTGCCGCTCCTTTTCCTCCCAACTCTTAAGGCTCCTCGCG
>BFFQ01001829.1:45149-62646 GCA_003402635.1 Protobothrops flavoviridis | reverse complement strand
CCCCACAATAAGACAATCCTGTAAGGTGAGTTGGGCTGAGAGAGAGAGAGGACTGGCCCAAAGTTGTTTAGCTTCATTGTATGCCATTTGGAGTCATTTGTTTATCCAATGGGCACACTACGTGAATAAGATGAATAAGTAAATATGAATATTTGCTTTTAATTGCTTCAATTGAAATACAGCTTACAGAACCAGCCTTGGTCTTTTAAAGATTTTTATTAATATGGTGTAATTACTTTCTCATCTATGAAGGAAGAAGCATTGATTGGTTAACCCATGTTAATAAAGATAAATTGAATTAAACCCAATTTCAGGTTTATTGGAAGGTTGCTTAGCTGCCACCATTTATTGTGTTTGTACAACTTGTTAAATTACAGCCAAGACCAACTCTAACCCTAACCCTTAACTGACATCTGTAC
This sequence comes from Protobothrops flavoviridis, assembly GCA_003402635.1. Lineage (NCBI taxonomy): Eukaryota > Metazoa > Chordata > Lepidosauria > Squamata > Viperidae > Protobothrops > Protobothrops flavoviridis. Next base: position 62,227 of record BFFQ01001829.1, on the reverse strand, counting down.
TTGGAGTTGCCATAATTTTTAAATCAAGGTTTAATTTTGTATGTTTAAATTCTGATTCCCACAAATACATTGGGTGAAATGGCACATTGGAACCTCATTAATTAGACTATTTTTTCTGACACAGTGAGTCTTGTAAATAAAGCTAAAATGTTGGAGAAAAATGCAGATTGGATTTTTTCAAAATCCGTAAGTTAGTTCTAATTGGAGTTTTTTCAAGGTGAGCCTATCTGGGCTGCAAACATTGGGATAGCAGTAGGTGACAGCAAAGAGGATTGGTTAATTGATATGGTGCCATCAAGTTGTTTTTGACTTCTATTCTCCATGATGATTTTTCCCTAACCTGTTCTTTCAGAACTCCCAGTGGGCCACCATAATTGAGTCCGTTCACCTTGCTGCTAGTTGTCCTTTTCTTTTTCCTTCTATCTTTCCCAGCATTAGATCCTTCTTGAGAAAACTAGGTTTTCACATAATGTGTCCCGAAGTAGAATAATTTGAGCCTAATCATTTGTGCCTCAAATGAGAACTCTTGAGTTAATTTGTTTTATGATCTATTGATTTGTTTTCTTGGATTTCCACAGGATTCCCAGGAGACTTTTACACCACCAAAGTTCAGAGGTGTCAATACTCTTCCTATCTTGTTTCTTTAAAGTCTTTCTTTTACAGTTTTCTTCCATTGAGTGTCATAGGGAATACCGTGGCAGACATTATTCTGATCTTTATAGATACATATCACAACATTTTAATATCTTTTCTAAGGCCTTCCTGGCTGCTCTACCAGATGCTAGTCTGTGGCATATTTCTTGACTGATTGTTCCTTTATTGTTGATGGTTGATCGTAAAAGGCAGAAGCTATCCGCCACTTTGATATCTTCTTTCCAAATTCTAAGCCGGTTGTTCTGTTTTTATTAGTTTGGTTGTCTTCGTATTTAATTTTAGTCCCATTTTTTTCATTGTGCTTTTTGACTTCTAGTACTATGGCTTGTAACTCTTTGCCATTAGAGTAGCGTCATCAGCATAGTGCAGGTTTCTTCCTCCAATTTTAAACCATGTGCATCTTCCAATTCAGTTTTCTTATGTATTATAATAATATATCTTCTGCCAAATATATGTTTCCTATATATTTGGCATACAGGTTGAATAAACAATGGGAGTCTTGTTGCATTCCTTTCCCAACCTGGAGTCAGTCTGTTTTGCCATGTTCTGTCTGTACTGTCACTTCCTGATCTGTATTTAAATTTCTCATGAGAGTAATGAGATGTTCAGATAAGATCCCTATTTTTGTGAGCTCTTTCCATAATTTGACATGATTAACACAACTGAATTTCTTTCTATAATTAGAAAGAAATGACTCCTTTTGGGGTTCTTTGGCTTTCTCAATTATCTAGCTTTAACACCATCTACTGGTTGTTTGGATTTTTACAGCCCATATATGGCAGCCTTAGTTGTTTTATAATTGGGATTAATATCATTAGGGAGTGATTACCTGACTCTTTTATACATTGGTTCTCATGTGTGAAGTAATAATTACAGGCAGCCCTCATTTAATGACCGCCAACTCAGCAAATGTTCAAACTTGTGACTGTGCTCAGTGAGTGGTACTTATGACCAGTCCACAGAGTTCTAGCCTTCACAGCATCCCAACATTCATGTGGTTGCCATTTGCAACATTTGTGGCTTCTAAAAAGCAAAGTCAATGGGAAAACTGGCAGGAGGTCAATATTGTGTTTGTCCTTGCTTGACAGCAACTGGAACTGCAGGAATTGCTGTCACTAATTTTTGCGGTCATGTGACATTGCACTTTTCCAACCATATTGCTTAGCAATGATCATTCCAGTCCCAATTGCCATTGTAAACCTAGGACAACCTGTAGTGCAAGGTAGATCAATTATATAAAGCTTCTTTTGTCTTTCAGAAACTGAATACAGTAGTGTTTCTCTCCCATACTTTGGCACGTACATTATTATTCCTACAATAACATATGATATTTCACAATATTAAGTTTGTGTGTATACATAGACATATACTCTTAAGGTTTTTGTTAACTTATGCTAATACATTTCTTTAATCTGTAGCTGCATTTTAGTTCTTTTTCCTTTTGAAATTAAATGCATACTCGGAAACTACTGTAAAACACATCAAAGGAAAATATATTCTAGTCATGGCATGTTTCTTTCTCAACAGTCTGTTGGAGGAGAAGTGGCCACATGGTACTGTAAAGCTCTCATTGTTTTATTTCAGAAGGTATCACTCAGGTTTCAGACTTACTGACTATGGATAGTCACTTAGAAGTCAGCCACATTGAATTCATTTGCATTAGCTTCCAAATAAGAGACATAGGCTGCAAAGGTAGTATGCTTTTTATTTTTTTTATTTTTTTATAATGGTCACATGATATTTCTTACCTTGAAGTAATTTCCGGACTACAACCTACAAATAATGATTATTTATTTATCATTGGAGTATGGCAGATGTATTGATGGTAGTTAGTAAAGGTAGCCAGATGGTCAGAGCAAAACAAAACAAAACTACAACCTAGTTAAATTGTACTATTAAGGAAGCTACAGAACATTCATTCTTTCCTATATAATATTCTTAGAATAGTGATTCTAAGTCATTGTGCATTTTTGTAATCATAAACAGCATTAATTCTCCAGTATTCTGCTGTTTAACTATTTGGAGAAAACTTGTGAGAAGAAATAAAATCACATGTGACCCAGCATAATTTCTATGGGTTTTTTTATTGCAGTTTATATTTTATTGCAGTTTATATTTGATATTTAAACTATGATATACATGTACGGTATTTAATACATATGTTAACATAATACAGAGATGATATGAGTGTTCCGGGCAAAAATCTGGCAGTTCCGTATAACTGGCTAGTGCAGACATGTCAAACACAAGGCCCGGGGCCCGGATGCGGCCCGCGAAGTGGTTTCATGTGGCCCATGAAGCCATCCTGGAAACAGTGAGGGAACAGCCCCCGCTGCCTTGGCCCTGGCCCAGGCCAGCCGGGAGCCAATGTACAATTTTGTGGTGGCCATCTATGCTAAAACACATTCAGTCTTAGCTCCACAAGGCCGTCTAGAAACAGCGAGGAACCAGCCCCTGCTGTGTCGGCCCACCCCCTGGGTGCATGTTGGGGAGGTGTCACCCTTTGTGAGGAATGAAGAAATGGACCGTGCCTTGGTGCTTGCCCCGGTTCCACCCCCTTCTGCCAGAGACCCTTAGATCTGCCCCACTTCTGCTCAGATCCCCACAGGCATCCTTGATGCGAACAATGTAGAGATGGCCATGTCCACCCAGTAGGCCACACCCACTCCATCCACGTCCACCCAGTAGGCCGCACCCAGCCTGGCCACACCTACCATCCCCCCGAGGGCAACTGCAATGCTGATGCGGCCCTCAATGAAATTTTGTTTGACACCCCTGGGCTAGTGGATAGACCTGGAATATATTTTTGGTGCTGCTGGGCAATTGGGATGATTGGGGCATTATTCTTTCTGACCTACAGCAAAGAAAAAAGATCAGTGTAGTGCTGATTAATAGATGGAGCCACACTAGTCTTGCCCTTCTGATTTCTTCTCTAGGACAACAATAGTCTTTGGTCCATGCTTTTGTGGGAGAAACACAGTTTTTAAAGAACTTTTCATGGGCTCATTCAAATACAACTGTTGCAATACAAGTACGTTTGTAAATAAGTAGGGCAGGCAAGGACAATACTTATTTTTTCTCTGGTTCATGCTTTTATTCCAGCAGTTCAGAGTCATTTTGATAGTGAGATGGGCAGCATATAAATTTAATAAATAAAAAAACGTTCCATCCTCACCATGTTGATAGTCACCCACAAGCCCGGTTCACAAAATGGGGTGTTAAGTGAGATCGATTGATGCAGTTTGTTTAGTTTTTGACATATTGATTAGAAAAGGGAATGACTGTTTAGACTTTGGATTATAAATAAATTAAAACATAATGTGGTTATTTTGGTTTTAGGCTAGAATGCTGTATGAACCAAACCAGTTATAGTTTATTTGGTAATCTGTGGGTTTAATAAGGCACAGTATTGTGCAATACGTGGACTCAGTCTCATGGTATGTAATATTGTATTAATTAGGCATGAAAAAACATGCCCTTGAATAGTATCTGTAAATTAGTGCAAATGTGCTTTAATGAACACCTTAATTGAATAAATTTAGTTTTAAACAGGAATAGAAAATCCAGGGCAAGCTTTTGTTTGCTGAACTGTGGTTTGATTTTTAATGTTTGAAACTGGTAACTATAGCAGGTACTATATATTTAACTGGTAATATATTTAACTGGTAATTTCCAATTTTTCCTATAATATTAACCTTGGAAAGAGATATTTCCTGAAATGGGGATGGTGAGAACAGCTATTCCTTTCTATCTTCCAGAATGCTTTGGATAGTACTCGATTTGCATTTCTGGGATATGTAGTTGTTACATAAAAATTGAAGAATGATATATTCATATCTGGAATGGCCCTCCATTTCCACTTATGCAGCTTTGGAAAGGATCCATATGGGCCAGTGAGGGAGGAAGGAGACATCTGCTTAACAAGTCAGTTCAGCCAATGATGATCATTGAGGGTGACAGATGTTGCAAACAGATGGCTCTCACATTTTCCTGGGTGCACAATAGTCCAGACATAACAAGCAGGAAGTACCGTTTGTTTTCATCTTTGACAAAGCACAAAACTCCTGCTTGTTTTGTTTTTTTTTCCCAAGTACTGCCTTGAAATAAAAGCTCTCTGGAGTTATATTCTGATTGAAGTTTTAGACATGGGGTAGGTGCAAGGCAGGATAACGGTTGCCTTGAATTCAGAAGCGAGGAGATAGGTTGAAGTAAGAATTTCCACCAGCAATGACGCTCCTGCTCACATACTCAGCATTTTGAAGTCTTCCAAATGAAAATACTAAGCACCCAATACTGTACTAAGCACCCAAAGTCTGATCACAGGCTTGTGGGATCGTAAATGTGAAAACGGGTCATAAGTCACTTTTTTTCACTGCTATTGTAATTTTGTTCATTGAACAAATGTTTGTAAGTTGAGAACTACCTTCATTGAGAGATCTTATTTCTTCTCCAAAAGAAAACCAACTAGATCGACATTGCCCCTCAGATTTTTTTCTCACTAGTTATAAAAAACTGGTTGGATTGTTTTCTCTAGTTAAGCCACTTCATGTTTTGGATGTGCTATTTGTACCGCTGTTAGATTAAATTACAGATAGTCCCCAGCTTATGACCACAATTGAGCCCAAAATTTCTGTTGCTAAGTGAAACATTTTTTTGAGTTTGCCCCATTTTACAACCTTTCTTGCTACAGTTGTTGAGTGAATCACTGTATTTGTTGAATTAGTCAAGCTGGTGTTAAGTGAATCTGGCTTCCCCCATTGACTTTGGTTGTCAGGAGGTCGCGAAAGGGGATCATGTGACCCTGCAACCATCATAAATATGAGTCCGTGGCCAAGCATCTGAATTTTGATCACATGACCAAGGGGATGCTACAACAGTCGCAAGTGTGAAAACAAGTCATATGTCACTTTTGGGTGCCATTATAACTTTGAACAGTCGCAAACGAACTGTTGTTGTAATCAAGGACTACCTGTATACCTTTCTTTTGAATTTGTGTCTGGTATTTTTATTTATGTACAGCATAGTGAGATTTTAGTATACTGAAAGGTACCTGTAAATGGTTAACTTAAAAAGCAAAATATGATTACCGGTAAATAAAATATTGACTTTTTTGGATTTTGTTTTTCTACAGATCATTGATACTTTTTTGGGGGGGGGGATTTCCAGAAAGATCCAATAACCCCAATGTTTAAAAGTATACAAAGTCAGCTATGCTCATGTTTTACATCTCTTTTAATTGCTGCTGGCTATGGTTTTAGGAATAAATATTACAGTGAACTATGTGTAAATTTTATTATCTTTAATAACATTGTATATGTTGTAAATCATTTGGAGAGCCTGGGAAAATGATAATGTCAGATATAATTTGTTCTTGTAATAGCCACAAAACAATAGGTCCCATTCCCAGCCTTATGTTAAACTTGCAAGATGCAAGAATTAAATATGGAAGCTGTTCCATATTCATTTGAATTACAGGGTCAGACCGGATGTAACAATAGAAGAATTGTCTGAAATGTACCATGAAATCATGGATTGGGATTAAATTACTAAATGAGATATGTTTGTCTTTACCGTTTACTTGCTTACTAAAGTAGTCATTTTGGTATGTGCAAATCAGAGTTATCTGTATATCTAAACTGATATAGTCATGGTTTGCATTGCTTTGCAAATTAGAGTTTAATATTGGCTTTCAGACAAATAAAAAAAAGTACATACAGTAGTTCTGGATATAATGACGAATAACAGTATGTCATGATCCGGGGGTTATACAGTAAATCACACATAAGAAATTAAAAGGAACACATAACCAGTTAACTGATTCCTAGGGGCACTAACTAAAGTGAATTGGCCTACAATGTAAAGTACCTTCCCATCATGCTCTGACCATGATGAGAATCACACAGGAGAAGAGGTTACATGTTAGTTCTAATTCAAATGTAAAAAATACTGGTCCAATAAATTTATCAGATCAGGAGCAAGTGATCTTGCTCTTTCTTGCTTTCTCTTTCTTCTTGTGCAGGTATGTTTAAACACTTCTTAAATTATAGTTTCCTTTCATACCTAAACCCAAAAGCTGATTTTGCATTTCCTCCAAATCATAATACAATACCAGGAATTAAAATAGTTTTGCTGAGATGGGCATAAGAGTGGAGAAAGATCAACAACACCAAGACAATACAATTTGCATTATCATCCTCACTCAATAGGCCAAGCTTGTATCTGAATCATATTTATTCAGTTTTTCCAAACCGATAATGAATATTGCTCATCTGTGAAGCTTACTAAATAATGTTTGGCAAATTGTTCTTTCCCATTCTTCTTCTTGTGCCATATCCGTTATTGGACATTGGCGATCATGTTGGCGATCCTGTTTTTATCAGCAGCCCCACGAAAAAGTGCTGCTGAGTTTTGTCCAAACCAGTCCCTTAGATTTTGAAGCCACGATGTTCTTCTTCTGCCTGGACCTTGTTTGCCTTCAATCTTTCCCTGGAGGATTAAATGGAGTATGCCGTATTTTTTCTGGGTGTCGCATCACATGTCCTAAATATTCTAACTTTTGTTTTTTAATTGTTTTGATGATTTTCCTTGGCTTTCCCAGGTGGCTTATTACTTCCTCATTTCTGATCTTGTCAACCCATCTTATACGTAACAGCCGCCTGTAAATCCACATTTCAAATGCTTCTAGTCTCTTCAGGGGGCCTTCTGTCAGAGACCAACTCTCTACTCCATAGACCAGGATAGAAAAAATATAACATCTGACAAACCTGATTTTCAATCTTAGGCTTATGTGGTGACTGCAGAAGACCCATTCTAGTGAACTGTATTGTATTGTATTGTAGTACTATAGGGATTAAAGGAAATAATCTCATAGATACAATCCTAGTGGAAAAGGAAAGGGCAAAATAGTAATTTATATTGTATATCTGGAAACCTTAAGAATTTTTATTTCCTCATTGGGGCAGCCTCTTTGGCTCTCATGTCTCAAATTAGCATATTATCTGTCCTGAACATTTATACTTAATAAACACAAGAACCAGAGTTTCTCCCACCCATTGATACACATCTGACAACTGGTGTTACTAGATAAATCTTTGTGTAACTCATAAAATGTGACTGAAGTGCAGACAATATTATTTTTAAAAATCTGTTTATCTTGTGTTCTGCAAGATGCTTTCTTCTGGGTGCTACTTAATGTTGACATTGTAAAATTGGCCTTGGTTATGTTCATGTAACATGCTTAAGCAGATAAAAAATAGCAGATACATACATACATGCTAAACATGGTTAATGTTAACTTTACATTTTTGTGGGTTATCTTATATGAACCCAGACCTGTTTGGTTAGTTTATGGTTCACTGTATTACCTGAATTAAGAAAGTGAACTAATTCAATAATGAGGTGAAGCACAATATGAACATAGCCAAAGAACATCACTTAAGATTGGGAAGTCCCAATTCATTTATCACAAATTTCTTAGATAAGCTATGACAATATGGATGCTTACCGCAAGGAGGTTGAGGGGTTGGTGAACTGGTGTAAGGAAAAAAGCCTAGTTTTAAATATCGGAAAAACCAAAGAGATCATTGTCGATTTCAGAAAAGGCAGGCACAGCCACACTTCTCTGTACATTAATGATTCACCTGTGGAGATGGTTACCAGCATCAAATTCCTAGGTGTGCAGCTAACAAGTAGGCTGGCTTGATCGCTCAACAGCGAGACACTGGTGAAGCAGGCACAGCAGCGCCTGCATTTTCTGTGTTGCATGAGAAAAGCACATCTTCCTTCTCCTATCCTTACCACTTTCTACAGGGGGACGATTGAGAGCATCCTGTCATACAGCATCACAGTCTGGTTTAGAAGCATCATTGCTTCAGACAAGAAGGCGGTGCAGAGAGCGGTGAGGATGGCCGAAAAGATCCTTGGCAGTTCCCTCCCTCCCATCCAGGACATAAGACAGAAGCATTGCTTGAGCAGGGTCCATAAGATTATCTGGGACACTACACATCCTCTTCACGACCTGTTTTCCTTGTTACCTTCTGGGAGGAGGCTTCATGGTATCCGTAGCAGAACATCCAGATTCAGCCATAGTTTCATTCCATACAGCATTAACCTTGTGAACTCTCAAGCTTCTTCCTTCCGTCATATATTCAAGATGGACAGTATTTAATATTTATGTATTGTTATGTATATGTAGGGGTATGTACATATGTTGTATATAGTATGTTTAGGTATGTGTCATGTATGTGTTTCACTTTGAGAGCGGGCAACTAAATTTCATTTTTGATGTGTGCCCTTGTGCCCACAGTAAAAGAAAATGACAATAAAGGTTATCTCATCGCATCGCATTGCATCGCATCTCATCTCATCTTATCTACTGTTCATACTTGATACAGAGCCAATGCCCCTTTCCTCTCATCCTTTTTCCTTGCTGCTTTTAATAACTATTTCTATAGCCACACTGATTCTAAATAAAATTTCTATTTTTATCTGGATTTGAATTTGGGCTGATTAAAAGGAAATGTTCTTAACCCGCAGTATGAATCACTATCAGGAAAGAAAGCAGAAAGAGTTCTGAGAAAGCAGGAGGAATTCATAACAATGGGAAAAAAAGAAGGAACTAAAGGAAGGTGCATATACATCCAATCTTCTAATAGCAATTGGAGTCCTATGAAAATGTTCAAAAATAGATAAGAATAAAAACAGTATTGGACCATTGGGCTATGTATTGCCCCTGCTCCCGTAATACCTCTGTTGGCTTCCTCATTCCTTCGCTTATGCAGGGAGCACAAAGATTCGTTATTAGTCTCTTCCTGCTTTGGAATCCTACAAAATGATGACAAAATTACATTTCACTGAATGCCACTAGAATACCCCTGTCACATGTAAATGCAGAAGGATCAGGAAAAGATAGTGTAAAGATGGCATGCATGAGATGTTGAGGTGAATCTGCATACACATTGTATAGATTTGGGGTAAGTTTGCACTCTTTGGAATGCCTATGTATTTCTGCAGAAGATTTTCTCTATTTGTGTCCCTGCCTGTAACATGGTAAATATTGATCCATTATCTTGGAGTAGAATTAATGTTATTACAAAGATAATTTAATTATGTACTCCATATAAAGGGATTTGTAAGAGCCACATAATATTCTCTCTCACATTTCATTTTATGCTACCATATTGTATATTTTAATGAATTCTTTTTTTAAAGAAAACATATCATATATTAAATTAAACTTTTATTGTGACTGTAAGTCCAATAAAGTCCACAGAAAAAACTGGAAAAAAAATAAAATAAGGTTAAATAGAAAAGAAATCAATACAATTTTTCCTTTGCAAGAATGGCAAATGGAGCACATAGAGATGCAGAATTGGGCAATCTGGAACGATAAAGGCAAACTGTCAAACAAAAGAAACAATCCGAGAAGCCATGCTATCTGCCAGGGAATTTCTTCAGGACAGGGAGATAAAAGTCATCTGAAATTCCCTGTAGAAAAAGCATATGGTTCAAGGACTCTCCTGAGGGGCGCCCATTAGGACATGTTGACGTAAGCATGCATTTTTTGGAATGTTCCAACAGAATGGCATAAGAAGGCAAATACATCTAGCCAAAGTGAAGACTCAGTGAAATTCCAAAACTGTGAGAGGACAGCTTGGAGGGTGGCATTCATTTGAACAAATCCCACCTGCATTGGGACTGGGAACTAGACACATTTTGAAGATCAGTGTTCCAAATACATTGCTTGAGTATTCTAGTATTTTCAAAGCCTAGTTGGCAAAAGCTTTCCAGTGAGACGTCTAGGAACTGAAGCTTGTCCAAAGCTTTTTTTTAAACATAGAACACCGATGACAGAAAAACACCTAGTATTCTAGTCCATAGAGGCTGCCCTTTGAGAGTTCTTGTTTTTTTTAAATTTATTAATTTTAATTTATTATTTTTTAACCAGGTTGAGTTAAAATGATCTTTAAGTCACAGTGGGGATAGACCCACTTAGCTTTAGCAAATGTTTAAAAGATGATACCAAACTCTAGCATCCCCAGAGACCAAACCCTTCTCTATTAAATATAGCCTTCTTAATGTGTCTTGGGACTGCATGGATAGCTCTAATAAATTTAGACTACATAGTTTTAAGGGTTCAAGTTTTCTAAAAGTTCAAACTAGCATACTGTAGGTAAATTGGGAGATGATCTTGGCTACAAAGACTTTGCAAGCAGTAGGAATATCATCTAAATTAGGAGTGGGATATTATGTTGCAGCTCCCAGCACTTCAGTCAGCTTGCTCAGTGATAAATTCTGTGGGTACTGCAAAACAGCAATATCTGAAAGGTTATAGGTTTCCAATCTCTGCCCTCCATAAAAGTAAGAAAGAACATACAATTTGTTTCAGTGGTGATGAGTTCGTATGATGCAATCTAATTATCTAATGTCTTGACGTTTTGCCAACAATTGTGGCTGGCATTCTGAAAGTAATCTGCGTACTTCTTGGCAGCTCAGAAGGAACTGGACAGGAAATGACTGAATCCTTGTACTTTATTTGTAGCAGAACTAATGTCTAATTGGACTATGCTCTAGAATTCTGGAAAGACAATTTCTGATTGGTTCTTTGTTGAGGTGAATATGTAATTGGTCTGATTTGAAGAAATTCCAAATAAGCTAATATTTTGTTAGTGTCTTTGGAATACACTACTGCTCCCCTCCCTCCTTTTAAATAAAACTGCTTAGATTCTATACGGTATTGGTTGAAACACTAGGATACCAGGTAATTAGGCCATGACCTATGAGCCCGAAAGCTCATCATCATTGGATTGGTGCTACCTATGCAAGCCTGCATTAATGTATGTTTGTGTGTGTGTGTGTCTCAAATTATTCTTATTTATACCTGTACACTTATTTGTTCAGTTATATAGCTGCCCATCTCAAATGGCTCTGAGTGACTAACAATAAAAAAACAGCAAGAAACAATGAAAAATACAAAATAAATAGACACTTGGCAGCTGAGATAAAAGAAACAACAACAATAAAAAACTAAGTATAAATACAAATACAATACAAATATTTTAATAAAATTAATTCAGCAAACACTCTTAGGGACACAGCCACCTCTTCAGGGCCTTCTAAAAGACCAAGAATGCGTAGGCCAATTTGATTTCCGGTGTGGATGATGTTCCACAGATCTGTGATAGAAAAGTCTTTCTTCTAAGATCCTCTCAGGTGGCAGTCCATACTGGATGGGATCCGGTACATGCATTTCCTGCCAGATCTGATGAGATTGTTACAAGTGACAAAGAGATGGTCTGCATATACCCTGGCCCCATGCCATAGACAACTTTATTGGTAACCACCAACATTTTGAATTGAACCTGGAAATATACTGGTAACCAATGCAGCCTGTGGAGCAGAGGTGTAACATGCACCATAATTGCCCATGTGCTGCATTTTTCATCAACTCTAGCTTCGGGATGCTCTCTAGGGACAGCCCCATATACAGAACATTGGGAAGCAACTAAAGTGTGATTGACCATATCTCTCAGTCCAAGCAAATGCAACACTGAGCAAATGTTATTTTGGTCACATAGGCTGTCTATTCCTCAAATAAGAGCTGCGAGTTGAGGAATCCTGAACTGTGCATCAGTTCTGTTTGGGATAATGCAACCCCATCCAGAGCAGGAGATGGAGAATCCCAAAAATACTCAGTCTGGCTAGGATTGAAACTGATGTCCTCTACCCAAACCCCTTCAGAAAAAACTTCCACAGGATAAGGTAGAGATATAGATCTGGATATAACTGATATATTAATTTGTCAGTTGTGCTGTTAAGTGATCTTAGCCAGCGGCTTTATGTAGATATTAAAGAGCTAAATACAGTTAAGTGACTTTTAGTGGTACGTGGTTTAAGATTTTTTTTCTAGCACAAGAATTGCCTACAGATATACTGTTGATCTCTATATATCCAGCTCCAGTGCTTTGTATCAGTTTCCTCAATCTTCCATTCTTATTTATGGATCTACCTTATCTATACATAAATAGCCCAACTTTATTTCTATTTTTTTTCATTTTATTTGTATATAAGCTCAAGACAAAGAGAAAAATTGTATACATTTCCAATAAGCTCCTGTATTATATTCTCTTTCACATTTTTGACAACTCAGAATACAATTCTTGAGGATTTATGTATCTATGTACGCTATATCAATGTATTTATCATATAATATATCAAGCACAATCTTTGAGGGAAATAATGCTGAAATTAATTTACACAGTGACTAGTTAGAACATATCTCATCTCTGACTTTGACATACAAGTGTTGTGTTTATTTGGGCAGGATATAATCAATTTTATCAGCAAAACAGAAGTCATACTATCCAGCAACTGTCAGAGGCTTGGTAGATTTCCTCCTTCACTGAGATATAAAAGTCTTGTCACTTCACTATGTAACAAATGCAGTGCTTGTGATCTTGGGAAGCAGATTATTTCCTTGCTACTACCTCATAGTCTTATATGTAAACATAAAACACCAGGAATAAAATCACTAGAAGATGATTGATTTAGCAAATTCACAATCAGCCACCACTTATATTTACCTCTAGTTCTTTCTTTCATATCTTTTTGGATAAAATAATCTAGATGCAACACCATCAGCTGTCAGATACCAGAAAAAGTTACAGTACTTGGTGTATCTTACATATTACATATTTTGATTTATCTTATTAATTGAATTTGACTTTATGAACCATCTATGCTGGAATGTAAGATGCAATAAATAGATTCAAGACTTGGATTACCTGTGAGCAGTGGTGGGATTCAAAGATGTGAACAACTAGTTCTCTGTGTGGATGCCACTTCCGGAAGTCTATTCTGGGCCTGGGCAACAAAAAATTAGCTCCTGGTTCTGCTGAAGTGGTGCAAACTGGCTGAATCCCACCACTGCTTGTGAGGTTTGCAAAAGTACTAATTCTCTTTGGGATGGAACAACTAAAGAGAAGAAACCTCAAATGAGAACTAAGTGTATTCAGTGCTTATGAAATTTAGATTAGATATTGAGAAAGAAAGAAAAAATAGAAAACTAAGTTGTCCTTATGATGTTGCTTTCATCTCATCCCTAGCTAATGAATGAGACAACAAATTGTCCTACTATAACTCAATAATATTCAACTGAGCCACAATATCTTTATAAGGTTTATGTCTATTGTCACAGGTGAAATTAGGTGCCAAGTATTGAGTGGAATCAGAATGACGCTTGTTGGCTATTTCAGACTGATGCAGGCAGAGATATCCTTTCTTCCAATCCCTGGTCAACTTTATCTGCTGCCATTGTGCTGTTCTCTATAGAGCTGGACATGGCACTGCTGTGATGGTGGGCTATCAAAATCATGCAATAGTACTAGAATGCATGGGAATACTGAAATTACTCTAATGGCCTTTTCCAATTTAGAACAATTATAGGACTTTCATCATAGCCTACCAAACGAACAAAGAAGAATTTTTAAGTCAGCAATATAAGAAATAAAGGAAAGGCAGAAGAATTCTAGATGAAACTCCTACAGGTAATCCAGCTCCTTTTTGACTACAATCTGTTTTCTTAAAAAAAAATGTATTCAGCTTGGATTTGACAGATTGGTATGTAGAAAGAGTGCCTACAGGTAATCCAGCTCCTTTTTGACTACAATCTGTTTTCTTAAAAAAAAATGTATTCAGCTTGGATTTGATAGATTGGTATGTAGAAAGAGTGTAGGTGTGATGAAGAGTGTCCTGCAGCTGGACCTGCCTCACACCTGCTCAATGTGCGACTGGTAAATATGTTTACTACTGGCTACTGATGTGTAGGAGACGGAAGCAGCAAAGTAGAATCAATCAATCAATTATTCTGTTTATAACTCACTGTTCATGCAAAATCAGACAGCATTATTTGATATTGAGTCAAAATGGACCCAATAAAAACAAGATAGGAATCAGCCATGAAGTGGCTAGCAAATTTCATTCAAGTATAACTTTCGCTGGAATCAAGAATGGGTGGAGAGCATTTTAACTCAGTAAAGGAGAATGTATCTCTTGTAATGTTAAGGATCTTGATTGTTTCACAACACTTTGCATGTCTTGCTGACCTTGAAATATATTGGAATAGGAAATTCTGGGAATTATAATCCCATCACATCTTGAAGTCAATAAATTATAGAAAGCTAACTGCCAGAATCTAATCTATGCTTTTGGGGGATAAGGAAAGTTTTTATCATAGTTCATATCACAGTCACTACTAAATATTCATTATAGCAGTCTTCTAAAAACACATTGAAGAATTTTGTGACTAGGCCTGAAAGGACCAGGGTCAGTTAGTGTCATATGCTTAGACAGGAGCCTCTTACACATAATCTTTATAACATATTAGCCCACAGAATCCAATTTATAACTACTTTATTCTCTGTTTAAAAGTAAACTTCTCCTTTTTCCACATTGACATAAAGTGAGCATTCATTTCACTGGTAAAAATTTCCATGAGAGGCAGCTACAGGAAATAAATACTGACTCATAGGATAACGTAAATTGCCACAGTACTCCTGGGCCCCAAATGTTAAAAAAAAAAGAGGTGTCTGGAAGGCCTAAAAACTATTTCATTCATGTTTCAGTTACTATTTTGAAACAGAGTATTTCCTTTTCTTTCCGAAAATGGCCTCAGTGTTTCATGCTGCCTTATCATCCAGGCTAGTCATATTTGAATTAATCTGACATAAGCTTTCTTTAAAATCTTTTTGTAAAACTGGTTTTTAAAAAAGATTTTGAAAAGCAGATTGATGCCATGTGCTAGGATGTTGAATAATGGCATTTCAAGTTTACATGAGAGCAAATCAGCATGATATAAAACTGAAATAAATGAACAAAAATCTGGCATGATTGCTGGAATATGCTGATTAAAACAATCAGTGAAGCTGAACATTGAAAGTTCCTTATGTGCAGTATTTTGTCTGTAAGACTAATGTTTATGGAAGAACATTCTAGGCTAATCTCCCCACTTAGTTTCATGCTGAGATTATTCTTACTGTAAGTACTTTAAGCCCATTTTTGCTCACCAGCAAAAAAAAGATATTGTGTCAGTTCAAGGCATGTTTATTCTTTCTACTACCAATTTAATACTGTCATGAAATGGAGTGAAACTAGTTCAAGGGTAGGCAACTTTGGCTCTTTTATGACTCATGGACTTCAACTCCCAGAATTCCTGAGTCAGCTATGCTGACTCAGGAATTCTGGGAGTTGAAGTCCATGAGTCATAAAAAAGCCAAGGTTGCCTACCCCTGAACTAGGGCATTGAAAAAGAGGGGCCAAAAGCATACTTCATCTTAAAATGAAGGATAAGAGAGTGCTCTTCCTTTCTGCATTTCATCTTCAACAGCTGGCTCTATTTATTTGTCCCCTCACTATAGAATAGCATTCTGCACCTTGTCAATTGAAGTAAGCTAACTTTGGGGTATTACAACTATTTCCATAAATGCCAACAAATAGCAAAGCAACTACCATTGTGATCTTCTGTCCAATTAAATTTTTGGCTTGACAAACTTTGTCAGGTTGTAGGACCAGCCCCGACTCCAAGATTTTCATTTGTACAAAGGCAAATATGTTTTAAAACAACTTTTGGGTATTCACGGATGAGATAAATTTTCAAATGGAACTTTTGTAACAATGAAATTATTCCAGTTTTCCTCTGCTTTGTTATTCCTCAGTGTGGCCTTTGCTCTTGCAGAATCTTCTACATAACAGCTTCTCTCCAGCAATGGAAGGATTGTTTGTGGATATAACCTTGCTAATAATCCTCATTTACCAACACGTCATCTTAACATAAAGGGACCTGTCATTTCATTTGCAATTTTTTAGAGTAGAATTGTTACATTTCATCAGCTTACGATTTTGGCAACAGTATTTATCTTCATAAGTTGATCTAATATTTGCTAAACATTGAAGAGCATTGGGATAAAAGAAAAAAGGAGAAAAAACACAATAGAAATCTGATTAAAATAACTCCCAGTTTATAAATGTGAATAATCCACAGGTAATAGTGAAAACTGTAGGGGAACGGCATTGATATCACACACAATTTCATATGTACATTCTGATAAAAGTTTGGAATCAAAGAGGTATTAGATTTGAATTTGGATATTAATTGAAATCAGCCAGTTAACAATAAAACAAATAATCTGCAAATGAAATTGAAGTGAATGGATGCTGGAAAGAGTGACTTAGAGATTTTTATGGAAATGATAATGATATACAGCAGTGGTGGCGAGCCTATGGCACGGGTGCCAGAGGCGGCACTCAGAGCCCTCTCTGTGGACACGTGCGTCGTCGCTCCAGTCCTAGGCCTTCAGCTGGGTTTTATAAAACCTTTTCGCTTTAGGCCTCCGCCGCCATGTGCAAAAAAAAAAAGGTTCAATCAATCA
>BFFQ01001829.1:23809-45119 GCA_003402635.1 Protobothrops flavoviridis | reverse complement strand
ACTTCTCGCGGAAAAAAAAAAGATCTTGCAAAGTTGGAATTGATTGATTGAACTTTTTAGTCCCACTCAGTCTGCCGTTACCACCGCACCCACGCCCACCCAATGGGCCACATCCACCCGGCACCGACGATGCATAAGTGGGTTTTGGGTTGCAGTTTGGGCACTCGGTCTCTAAAAGGTTCGCCATCACTGATATACAGAGTAGAATTAAATGAATTATTCTAAAGTCCCACAAAAATAAATGGACTAATAAATGCTATGAGAATGTTGAAAATGGCAAGACTACAATAAAAGAAGGAACAGACAGAAATAATTATTATAGTTTAAAACTAGCTTTCATATATAATTACACTGATGAGGCACAACATAAAATGCAGTGGAAGTATTATGTAATACCTCCTTTACATCAAATACAAAGAAACATTTTAAGATATCCTAAGGATTCTTCAAGATGAATAGAAAATTTGGCTATGCTCTGGATGACACAAGGCTTTCTTTTCTAAAAGGAAATAAATTAAATTTCTAAGCACCCAGCAAGATATAGTAGTGGAGGTGAAGTAAATTCCATATAATGATCTAATAAGGCTGCAGGTGTAGATTGTGCAACTTATTTGCTTATGAAGTGGCTATGCAACTTATTTAATGTACAGTACATGTGATGGATGCCTTTGGGCCTGATGATTGATAAAAAATGATCATATTGTTTTCTTATAGAAAGGGAAAAGGAGTAAAATGATTGCAAAGCCTCCAGGGAGATTGGTTTGATCAATATATCCAGGAATGTGTAATTGTAAAAGTGTAAAATTGTAATTAAAATGGTATGAAACAGTAACGGTGAACAGTTTGAGAAGTACTTAGTGACTCCATGCTGGGCAGGGAATATGTGTACCAGATTTTTCCTTTTCAGCTGGTTATTGAAAAATATATCAATGTGAGAAAGTTAATTATATGTTTGAAGAAAAAGCATAGGGTAAGATGAATTATGGAATAGGATTGCATTATAGAATATCTTGCGATAATACGGGGTTGGAAGTTGATTGTTAAATATGGTAAGAGCATTATATGATGAAAATAAAACATGAGGGAGAATAAATGGAATACTCAATGAATGGTTAAACAGTGAGCAGTGAATAACACAAGGATGTGTGATGTCCTCTTACATATTCAACATATTTATGGTTAAAAATTTAATAAGGAATGCTTCTGGTGATATTAAATCTGTATTCGTTTGAGATATTTATGTATGTGTACATTTGTATGCAGTTTATGCTAAAATCCCATATGATTATCTTATGGCTTGACTACTGCAATGCTCTCTGCATGGGGCTTCTCTTGACTACCATCCAGAAGCTTCAACTGATCCAGATGTCGTGGCATGAACAGTAATGGTCATGCCTTAGTATGCTCATGTAACATCTCTACATTGTGAGCTGCACTGATTGCCAATTTTCTTCTGGGTGGAATTCAACATACTTATTGTTACTCATAAAGTCCTACATGACACGGGGCCTAATTACTTGAGGGAGAGTCTGTCTGCCATAACATCTGTCTGACAGAATTGATCCTACGGAGCTGGCGTGCTTCAAGTAACTTCAGTTAAACAATATCATCTCTCAGGACCTCAGAAGAAGTGCCTGTCTTCTGGAACAAAGTTCCCCTGAGATCTGGATGGCCTGTACTCTGCTGTTGTATAGAAGAGCTGTTAAGACCTGGATGTTTACCCAGACTTTTTGGTGAGGAAAAGTGTAATTTCGTTGAGTATTGTGAGCAACTCAGAGTCATTGAGACATACAAGTTTAATAAATTTTATTGTTGGTGTTATTTGGAAATGTTAACTCATAGGACCTGTGCTTGTCAGAAATAACAAAATGGATGTTTATTCATGTGTTTCTTCTCACTTTGTTACACAAAAGTAATTATGGCAAATACAAAGGGAACAAGTTATTTAAGTGTGTAGGGTGAAACCAAAAGAGATAGGGTCAAGAATGAATGGTTGCTGAAATGAATGTGAACTGAATACAAAAGTGATTGGCTAGAATGAAAGAACTATGCTGAGGTTGTTTTGGCATATAGTGAGAATCAATGAGAATCAGCTTGCAAAAGAAATAATTGAAAGAAGAATAAATGGATCAAAAGGAAGGGGAAGACAAAGAAAGTCATGGTTGAGTGGCGTCAGAGAGAAAAAGGGACAGGTAACAAATTTAAAGTACAATAGTGATGGATGTAATGAAAGAAAAGATGGCATGCGAGGCAGAAAAATACAGAAAAGTAAAATAAATAATGTTGGTGTATATATTATATTTAGATTTCTTTTTTGCTCTTATTTTTGGCCTTTCAATTTACTTTTGCTTATTATTTCTTATTTTTTTTAATGCTTTGTAAAGCATTGCATACTTCAAAAGGGAACAGCATGATGGGTATGTACGTAGTTAATTTTTAGACTGTTTGATTCTGCATCATCATAATCAACATTGCTTTCACAACTTACTACGTCATTAATATACATGTTTTTTTTTTCATTTTGCAAAATTAAAGAGTCAGGCTCCTACTGTAAAAAGCTCATGGTCCAAGTTATTCTAATACCCTTTAAATGTAATGGATTGTAATTTCTGTAATGCTGGCTGTGGGAGGCTGAAACATTGTTCAGCATTTTTAAAGGGCAAAAGGTTGGGGCAGGCTGAACTATCAGTTACAGGAAGACAGTGGGATGGCAAGGGTGAAGCAATGATAAAACTAGAATCAATGAGACGAAACATATTCAGAATTTGGTCCACTATCAGATCTCCATAAGATTGTATAATAGAGTTTTATTTAAAGAACGAGAACCAGTTTGGTGTAGTGATAAGGCATTGGGTTGGAAACCAGAAGCCAGCTAGGTGATCTTGGGCCAGTCACTCTCTCACAGCCCTAGGAAGGAGGAAAGGACAAACCATTGCAAGAAAATTGCAGGGACTTGTTGTCCAGAGTCAGATACGATTGAATGGGGGAAAAAAAAGAAAGAAAAAGAACAGCATAGCAGAAGTCAAGTTAAATCTTTAATATTCCATGCTCCCTCATCACATTGATGTTTAAACTGCTTTTTCTTACTGTAACCACCAAGAGAAGAGGAAGAAAGTTTTTAATGAGTTGTCTGATGTGGAAAAACACAAGGGATTGCCCTTTGAATACATCACTTCCTATTTTATGGGGAATTTTTGGCTCATATTATATATGCAACACCAATCTCTTGGCCTACAGTATTTGGTTTAGGGAAATGATTTAAGCAGTTAAGGCAAATAATGTATAGAAAGATGGGTTTTAAAGAAAGCTTTGAAAGAGGAGAGGGTGATGTGTTTTGGGAGCACCTAAAAAGAGACAGCCGCTGAAGGCGATGATTGCAATAATGTCAGAAATATATTAGATTATAAATGCCATATGAAGCTTGTATTGTAATAATTTCTTTGGAGTTCAGCAATCAGCTGTCTAAAAATATGCTGGGCTTTCACAGAGTAAGGCAACCAGATCAATGCTTTTATTAGAGAACTTTGGAATTAAAGAGATAAAACATGATGAATCGAGCAGCATGTATACGTTTTTGGGCAGTAGTGAAGTATGCATAGCAGACTTTAAGGCAGCATTGATTTGGTGGGAGGAAAACGTCTTAAGCTTAGTTGAATATTTTCTTAATGACTTGAATAGGATTGTACTGAATTGCCTAAGTCAAAATGTCAAACTATTTTGTGTGGCTAGATTCTCAGTTCTTTAATGTTGTTATAGAATAAAACCCTACATCAGGGGTGTCAAACTCATCACGTCACGTGACGTGCCATGACGTATCGTGATTTTATTTCCATTACCGGCAATGGGATGAGCGTGGTTTCTGCATGATGCATGCGGCCTGCAGGCCGGCAGTTTGACACCCCTGCCCTACGTACTTTATGGTTCATAAGTTCATAAGTTTCTGAAGGTACAGTACAAACTCTCTTGTTCCTCTTTGTTAAAATGATGCAAGTAAGTAATTTTGTGTTAGCTACATGGTGGTTTTTGGGTTTTTTTTTTTTGTAAATATGTAGAAATGTCTGGGACAAGTAGGGCAGCAGAGCATTATACTTTCTATGACTCAGTAATTATATATTGTACTTTAAGGCAAGGATTATGTGTAATCCACATATGAGTAAGTTCTTTTGATTCCAATGAGAGAGAGGAACAAGTTAGACAATTACTTTATTAACATATCTCTTGGACTATATATTTCTGCTGCAGGCAAGGGGAGATGCATTGTTTGGGAGGGAAAAACTGCTTTCATAAATAAATTGGCATTAATTTACCACTATATCAAACACTTTTTTAACAGCAGTGTTTAGAAATAAGAACTGCATAAAACCTTATTTTTTTTTACTAATTGGGCAGTTAGATACTTCTCCTTACTATCCAATGAAATGACATAGTCTGGAAGGAAGGATCTGGAGGCAATATCAAGCTCTTTGCAAAAGTACCATTGCAGAGCTTATTTATGGAATCTAACGACAATGTAGAATGTAGTCTTGACAATAAAAAAGAAAAATATATGAGTGAACAAATGTTGCTCTTGTTTACACTAGCATGGTTGTTTCTTATAAGTCCTAATTTATTAAATTTGCACTGTCTTCAAGCTATCTTTTGTTTTAGACATGTTCTGTTTTAATGGTCAGTTTATGATATGCTAAGCCATAAATCATGATTTTAAAATGCGGTTGGAGGCCTCATGCATCATATTCAATCAATACATATAACATATAAATCATATTATAGTTTTGATTTGTAAATGCAAGAATTGGTAAGTCTACATTCATTTGTTTTCCCTTTTGGGAACTTCTCAAGGTTAAAGAAAGTAAGGATAATCAAATAATAATCTCTAATAATTATTTAATAGTTTGACCCTATGCTAGTTGGTTGGTTAACATAAAATCGTTATTAACAATGAGCAAATGAGTTTGGTGGTCTGTTAAAATGCTTTCACCATGAGGTATGATTTTAAAAACCTGCACTGCTTCAGAAATATTTTATAGGGGGGAACAAAGAATTTTTGCAATCCATTTCATGTAAACCAAATTTACCAATATATTTCATTTTTTTGTAATGGAAATCATTACACTAAATAAATCAAATACATCATCTTTGGGAATGGGCCATTTATTGGATTCAAGATACCATCTCTCTTATATAAGCACAAAATTCATATTTGTGTTTGTGGGTTTGTTTGACATAGGGTGTTACTTATTAGATACAATTATCTGATTGACAGTATAATACCAGGATTATGTCTGTGTAGCCTTTCTAAAGATGAATACTGACTTATCCCTTTGTCCCCATGCCATTTTGGCAACCTTTCAAATCATAATGTTAAAAGTTTAGCTGCAGCATGCATGTATACTGCCTGTGATTTCATCTCATTTATGGTCCTTTGCTATTTATTTAACTAATTTCAGAAATAATATGTATCCATCTACTATTAATGAAGCATACCTTAGTTTTCTTGTTTCTTATCTACATTCCACAACAGACCATACTTTTCTGACATTGTGACAATTATCCTAAATCCATTCATGCTGCTGCACTCAAGCCAGTCTTCTTTAATTAGCTGGTAATGCCTGTAGATATAGATAGAATGGAAAACTTGAAACCAATGTGAGGCTACCACCACGTTGATTAAATTATTTTTCAAGAAAAAGAAATGTGTAAGTAAAATAATTTGAGATTCTACCAAATAGTTTAAAAGCTGACAGAAGAGAATATTTGTAGCTCATGCTTGAATGGTAGGTAGTCCTTGGTACTCTCTGAGCTTGGTGGTTTTCTTTAGACATTTCATTACCAAACTCAGTAACATCATCAGCGCAAGCAGCTAAAAATATGAAACGAATATGTGTGCGTGTGTGTGTATATGTATATGTATGTACGTATATGTGCAGAAGGAACTTCAGGCACCAGAGTTTTCTTGAAAACTATGTTTCCTTGAAAACTGGGGGGGGGGGGATGACTAGAGGATCATCTGAGAGACTCCAGAATTGCAGTTGCCATTTCTATTTTTTTTCAAAAACTGCATCATAATACGTGACCGAAAATTAGACTTCATTTTTAGACCCAAAGAACCCAGCAACTCACAAAAAGGGTTTGGTGTTGGGTTCATTGCATTTACAACTGGACCAGGACAAGCTAATTACAGCTTGCTCTCCTGAATCCTTTGTTCTCAGTCACTTGCATTGGGATTACAGTGATTGTAATAAGGAGAGGAAACCATTTCTACCATAAAGTGCAAGAAAAAATTGTTTCACACAAATTGTTTTCTATGGGGGAAGCAGATCTAGAAAACACTAGATACTTGCCACACCACAGCAGTAGCTATTTTTAAGTTATCCACAAATAAGATTAATTTATTATTTGGAACATCATGTACAAAGTTTTCAGCAGCTAGTAAGATATAGGCAAAGAAAGGATCCTGAGAAAGCATAACCATAAAATTTAACTAAAATGTGTATACAGTACAACTGGCACATGCCTGAATTGCCTGGGAATGACACAACATCCCCAGCAGAATGGGCGATAACATTATTTTTTGTTTACATCTCTCTCTTGTTCCCCTTCACCAATATTTTCTAAAAATGCAATCTGTAACTAGAGAGCTAGTTTGGTGTAGTGATTGGGAAGCATTGGAAACTGGGAGATGGTGAGTTCTTGTTGTCTACAAAGCCAGCTGGGTGACCTTGAGCCAGTCACTGTATCTGAGTCCTAGGAGACAGGCAATGGCAAACCACTTTTGACATCTTGCCAATAAAACTGGGATTTGCCCAGGTAGTTGCCAGGAATGAACAGAGACTTGAAGGCACAAAAATAAAACAAAATCTTAGAGGTATAACTAGAGGTAATTTTTAAATTACAGCTTGATTAAAATGGGCTAGGTTATCCAGACAATCCCTATTATCTAACTTTGAAGCAAAATGACCCTATAAAGAGTTATTTTAAAGAAACCAAAACATCTAGTGCAGGGGTTCCCAACTGGAGGTGCTCGCACCCCCTGGGGGTGCTCAACGATATTCCAGGGGGTGCAAAAACTTGGGTTTAGAAGTTTCAAAATTATAGTGTATATGCATAATTTGTTGCCATTATTTCGAACTTTTGTAAGGGGTGCAAGAATATATCAGAAATGTTCTAGGGGTGCGAGGTATAGAAAAGGTTGGGAACTGCTGATCTAGTGATATGGACATCTGTTGGACTTCAAACCTTTTAAATGTTAATATCATCGGTACTATCCTACTTACTCACATAATAAGTATAATGACAGCATATTGTTCCAGTGATCCTGTCAAATATGTTAAGTCTCTTGTTATTGAAGCTTCTGGTCATATGAAGAGAAACAGAAATTAAATACAATTTGCTCATTTTTAAAACCCCATTGTCTTTATAAGCTTTCACAATTCTATATTCTGTTTGTTCACACAAT
Organism: Protobothrops flavoviridis; assembly: GCA_003402635.1. Lineage (NCBI taxonomy): Eukaryota > Metazoa > Chordata > Lepidosauria > Squamata > Viperidae > Protobothrops > Protobothrops flavoviridis. The sequence goes on along the minus strand of BFFQ01001829.1, from coordinate 37,663 downwards.
ACACATTACAGTCCCAAACCATAATAAATACTGTATAGAAATTGAAAGAGCAAAACCTCTTTATGTTTGTTCTACAAACACATTTTTCAAAGAAAAGAACATTTTGGACTTTTATGGATGACCGCACTTCAGCTTGTGGCAAGGTCTGAATGGAAATGATAAATTCTCTGGACAGTTGGAACATTACCTATTAATACAGATATATATGGAATTTGTTCTGAAGATTTTATTAGAACAGGAACTTTCCCCAGAACATTCATGGTCAAGTTAATTCTATGAATTGCAAATTTAGGTGGAAATCTTCCATAGTTAGCATTGATGAAGGTAGAGAAAGTCATATATTGTTAACTCTTAAAATAAAGGAGAAAATGCACCAAAGAAGACTTAGTTGATGTTTCTTTGTGATATGTTAAGAGACTTTTTTCAAACATAAACATTTTCCTTATATGGGAACATTCAGACATGCACCACTTCATGGCATGGGGCTGGGCTATCTAAGACAGGGCTTTTCAACCAGTGGTACATTGGCACCTGGCAGGTGATACGTGGCCCTGCCTAGCCCAGCCAAGGAACGAGCCAAAGCGGCACAGCACAGGACTTGCCGTGAGAGAGTCCTCAGGAGCTGCAGGGTTGCTGGGGTGAGGCAAAGGCCCCAGGATCGGCACTTCTGGCTCACCTGGAAGAGAAAGAAGAAGGAGGGGGACAAAGACAGGAGAGGCTATAAAAGGAGGCAGTTTGGGCAGGAGAGGGAGGGGGGAAAAAGACGCAGCCTTGGGAAGATGAATCAGCTGGAGCTGCACCAAAGGGAAAAGAAGGAGGGGGGGAGAGAGAGGAGAGGAGATCAAACTGGCTGGCTGGGAGCCAATCTACAACTTCTGTGGCAGCCATCCGCGCTGGGCGCACACAGAGATGGCAATGACAAACAGGCAAGAAACAGCGGGGGAGGGGTTGCCCTCCACGAGGAATGAAGAAAGGCACCATCAGCTGGAGGTGAGGCATGGAGAGAGGAAGGAAGGAAGGAAGGAAGGAGATGACAATGAGAAAGAGGGAGGTAGAGAGCAGGAGGGATGGAAGGAAACAGAAAGGAAGGAAATGTTGAAAGAAAAGGCTGGGGGCTTGCTTTCCAGCCAGGAGGCTATACCTTTAAGAGAAAAGAAAAAAATATGAAGTTTGAAATAGGCTTGAGAGGAGATGTTTATTGGCAGAACAGTTTATTGGCCATTTCAGCAGTTTGGTTCTGGATCAACTGAACAACAAACCGGGAGAGTGGAAGGATTCTTACGTAATTTTGTGACTTTGAAGTTCTGGGATTTGTGCAATGTGGGCTTTGTGTTCTTAAGGAGTGTTTGGCAATTTCTATTGTGGCTGATGGCTCATGTTGGATTTTGGGGTGAGGGGTTACTGGTTGTAATTCTATGGCTCTGCTATTGTTAGCTGTAAGTTTTGCTGCAAGAGATTTTGAAGTATTTTTGTCCTGAATGGATTTTGCCTGTGGCATTTGTTTACTTATGAATGGAGCCATTTGGGGAGGCTGTCTTAGCTGGCAGCCAGTACTTGCTACATTTGTTTTTTGTTTTTGTTTTTTCTTAAGTGCCGGCTGCCAGCTCCTTAACTTTTCTTTCTAGCCAGTAGTTAATTCTTAAAGGGGAATGCACCTTTTTAAAGCTAGTTCCCTCAGCGGCTTGTCTTTTCTGTCTCTGGAGGCTTTTCCTTGTTCGATAAATATATGGAAGAGGGAAAATATGGCGGGGGGCGGTTTTCAAATTCTTTCTTCAGAAGGAAGGAGATGGGAATGAGAAAGAGGGAGGCAGAGAGGGAGGGAGGGAAACAGGAAGGAAGAGAGGAGGGAGGGAGATTGGAATGAAAGGGAGGGAATGTCTGAAGGAAGTCCCACCTTAGCATTTGGCCACCCACCAGCAGCCCTGCCTTTGACTTTGCTTGTCAAAAGGTTGCAAAATGGGATCACATGATCCTGGGACATGTGCCAGTAAGGCATGCTGCAAATACCACAGCTAGTGATATATATTTGGTAGACCTAGGAGATGTGCCTTCTCTTCCATGGTGCCCACCTAATGAAACATTCTTCCCCTGCAAATTAGATAAGTTCCATTCCTTTTGATATGGTATTCTGGAATTTCCTGAAGACCTGATTATATCACCAAGCCTGGGGCTCTCAGAGAACTGCTAATACGCTTAGATGGCTCTATTGTTGAGGCGGCCATTCTTGTTTTCTCTTGTCTAGCTTTTGTATATTTGTTTTTATGATATTAATTTCTTAATGTAGATGTTTTTATATTTTTATTTGTTGTTTTTATATCTGTGGTTTTTAATCTGATTGTTGGGCATCACCCAGAGTTGTTTTCCATGAGATGGGCAACTATACAAATCTGATTAATTAACCAATTATTTATTTATTTATTTATTTTGATCCTAAAGGAAATAGTACCAGAAATATGCAGAAGACCAAACTAATGACAAAGATACATGAACCAAATCTTAGAATTAATAATGAATATATTGAAGTGATTTTGTTATTTAGGACTGACTATCAACAGTTAAATAGATCCAGCTTAGTATGGTGGTTAAGGCATCAGGCTAGAAACCTGAGGAGACCACAAGTCCTAGTTCTGCTTTAGGCACAAAGCCAGCTGGGTAATCTTGGGCTGGTTACTTTCTTTCAGCCCTAGGAAGGAGGCGATGACAAACCTCTTCTGAAAAACCTTGCCAAGAAAATTAGAAACAACTGAATGGAAAAAAAAGAACAATGTGAGCTAAATCTTTAAACCTTTAACATTCCATGTTCCTCATATAATATAAATTTAAGAAATAAATAAAATGAGTAAATCACAAAGATCAGAATTGTGCAGGCAATAACTCTCTGGAAGCAAAAGCTGGACTTTGAAGGCACAGGACAGAAAGAACATAGATGATTTTGAACTTTGGTTGTTGGAGTAGACCAGGCGTCTTCAAAATTGGCCCTTTTATGACTTGTGCCTGGCTGAGGAATTCTGGGAGTTGAAGTCCACAAGTCATAAAAGGGCCAAGTTTGAAGACCCCTGGAGTAGACCTTTTGTATGATGTTGCTGCTCAATATAAATGCCTGCTTGCTTTAGCTGGGCAGCTAGGCTGACTGTCACGTTGACTCTGCTGGGAGTATATACTTTTGGCATTTAACTTCCACATCCCTTCTAGGAACATACCTTACCACAATGAGGCAACACAATAAGACTTGGTGGTGATGTGGAACCTTTGTTCCGTTTTGTACAAAGTTCAAAGATGTACAAATATATCAGCATGCTGATAGATTTCAAAAATTAATCAAATGATTTTTTTAAAAAAAAAGATATTTAGAAGAGTCACATCTTGACACTTTATTAAAAGTGAATTCTGCAAATATGAAGCAGAATTTAATTTTGCAAGTTGTTTCAAATTTGATGATTATATTTGCAACAGCTATTTTCTTAAAATCAGTGGATTTTAAGTCCTGCTCAGATATACCGGTATTTTAAATTGTCTTCTGTTCTTGCTTTGCTGGGTCAATCTTGTTTTTCTACTCCACTATAGCCAGCCTTCTCAAGTTGCTCTCTTGGAACTGACCTTGACTTAGATTCTTGATTATACCACCATCTCCTCCTTAAATTAGATGTTTCAACTTGGCTCCTTTATTTGGAAAATTCATACAGAGTGTACTGTCTGTCCTAATGACTAGTTTCATAAGTAAGTATTTATAGATTTTCTTCATCAAGCATCTTTCCATAAAGCTTATAATAATTCAGTCAAATTTTTCATATACAAAAGCAAATTACATTTCATAGCAGCAGCAATTGTTTATAATACAATCATTTTCACATTGCTGGAGTCCAGCACAAATTTGACAAAATATGTCAAAAAGTTTGCTTCTGTTTATTTTACTCTGAGTGGAGGCAATGGTTTCCAATTGCCTGTGAATTTACTTAGCAGTGCTTAAGATAATTATGTCAACACCAGCTATTGCAAATGAGAAAATAATTTTGTCTACATTTAAATTCTAAAGATTTATTTATTTTTAATAAAATGTATAAGCTTTAAGGTTCCATAAAACTCTTGGTTGCTTTTACTGCAACTAAAAAGCAACTCTTTGAAGATTGCAGATTTCACTAGATGATTTGGGGAAACTATTTTTTTCCTGCTGGTTTAAAACAAAGTTGATATTGTTTTAGTTTCTGGTTAATTTTGGCAAATTCAAAACATCAATAGGGTTGAAACTAGAATTAAAACTTGAATAGGTGATCACAAGGAAAAATAAAGCAATAGCTTGTACTGGAAAAATGCAATGTAAACCACTTCCACACTGATGCCAAGAAAGCATGTCCATGTCCATGCAGAACTCAACTAGAATCTAGCCAACCTTGGATGATTTAGGTTTTTTTTTTTTTTAAAAAAAAAGCACGGTCAGATTAATACTGTATATGAATGGGACTTGTAGAATAAGAGGAATTTGAGTTCTCCTGAAATACAACATAAAATATTTCTTTTGCATTTGGGTTGATTTAAAAACAAAAATCAGACCCACAGATTTGTTTTATGTTAATAGAAAATATTATATAATTCAACATCTTAATGTCACGGTTCCAACAGACAGAGACAAAGCAGAACTCCGAGGCTTGGAAATTCCTCAAAGAACATGTTTATTAGTTACAAAGTATCAGCACAATCAAAAGTGAAACCAAATCTGAATTTCCAACTAAAAATTACCCAGTTACAAAGTACAGTATAATGTCCCATCCACAAAATTATGCCATCACTACATTCCCCAATATATTCATTTGGCGGGCTTTCTTATACAATGTCTAGTCCCTGATTGTGGGAGCAGTAGATGACCTTGGTTCCCATGTGACAGAAGATTATTTTGACTAGTGAAGCACCTGGGCAAATCCCCCTCCGTCCGTTCTATGTGGCAACCTAGAATGAGAAGAAAAATGGCTGCAGCCAGGGTCATTGTAGAGTTGACACTTACTATAGAAGAGAAAAAGATAGTGAAGGCAGGAACAAAGCAACATTTTGAACAAAAAAAGAGACCTTTGCTAATTAATGTCTTCTGTTGGTTTTCTAAAAAGCAAATCAATGTTTTACCACACTCTGAACTATTAATTTTAGGTCATCAAAAGCTGCTTGTTATGGTTGTTCCAGATTAGCAAATAATAATTTTAATCAGAGTCACTCCTATATTCATTCAGTTGTATGATTCATAAATTACTCTATTAAACTAGACACTTGTGTGAACAAGAATGCTCCCAAAGAGTTGTTCAACTTCAAAGCAGATCAAAAGAAGGTGATAGGATAACATGTTACCTAGAATCCTGGTTCACAGCAGTGATACATATCACTATAGCTATGTTATTTTCTTGGGATGGGTAGAACATTTACCACATATATATTATGCTAAACCCTCAGGATGTGCACTCAAGAAAAATGCTGTAATTAGTTAGCCATAATGTACCACTTTTTCTTTGTGGACATACAGTGTAAAAGTTGAGTCAAGTTAATTGAAGGAGGACCAAGGACTAATTTAGCAATGATGCCAATGATGATATGATATACAAGAATATGCTCTAGTTACAAGTTCTGAGCTTTGTTAAGACCAACCCTTACTTTATTTTGTTACTTTAAAGAGGACGTGATCTGGTCATTTCTTATTGAAGTTGTTCAGTTTGTGGGAAGGAATACAATGTAGGAAAATGTCCATTACTTCAATAGTATTCCCTTTGTAATACTTGAGGATTCTAAAAATTAATTAATTAATTAATTAATTAATTGATTGGCCGCCCATCTTACCACAGAGTAACTCTGGCTGGCTTGCAAAACATAATAAAAAAATCTAACATAACTTAACATAATGGAAAAACATATAACATAACATAACAGGAAAAAATCTAACATAACATAACGTAATATAACAACATATAACATAATATATCATATAACATAACATAACATAAAACAAAATATCTGCTGGGAAATTGCCATTATTGACAAAGAAATAGCCTTCTTTTATTGATATACTGAGACAAAATTTCAACAAATACTCTTTGCTTTTTTCATGAAGGATTGCATGTTTCTACTCAAACATTCTAGAACAGTATTTTTCACATTTTCTTATTTTTATAAAAATAACTTTCTCACCTGAAATAAAATTTCTTTCCCATCTTTCTTACAAACATTTCAGCATATATAACAGCAGAAGACTGACTGACAAGGCTAAAGTGCTCCTTCTGGTCATTAAATAAAGGTATGGATACATATTAGCTAAACCATGATTCAGTTTGCCATGGGTTAGTTGAGTAACCTGCCAATGTGTTCAGCGTAGTTTTCTCATTTGTACAATACATTGAAGCATCAGCTAATTTAGTGATAATGGACCTTGGTATCTCCTAGTAAGTCTTGATGTAAGATACCATCAGCATCAATTTACAAGGGATTGTGGAATTACAGTTGGATTGAGTGTACATAACTTGCTAGAATAAAATGTAGTTGTCTGGTTAGTTGTTCGGTGTATTGTGTTAACAAAGCCTTCATACGTTTTCCCTGTCTGGGTAACATTTATGGCTCGGTATCATAGCTGAAGAATTTTTTCCAACAGGGGAGTTCATCTGACATTATGATTTAGTCAAATTGACACATATTTAAATCTCATTCATTTCACAAAAAGAGTTAATCCTGTGCTTAAATCCCTTTTACATTTTCAAAGACTTTTCATTTTTCTGAATTGTGCCAATGCTTTTTAATCAACTTGTTACAACATTTAGTTGCTAATTGTCTGCCCTTTATTGACTGAGCAATTAATTTAATAAACATAAATGATTAAAATGTATTTATAATATACATTCAAATTGATGCACTTGAGATAATGAAGACAGTGAGATGGCTCACAATTTAATAAACAAAAGCCTCCATCATTGTCACAAAAACTGTTTTAATGTTTTATTTCTCTATTTACAGCAAAATTTAAAGGATCTAAAAAAATTAAATCTAGTTAATTTGTAACCTCTTCTGACTGACCAATGTAATGATACAAATGATTAAAGCTACAGCACCAATGAATGCTGACATTATGTTTATTAATATTAATACAAAGTTCTTTTTCACATAATCAGTAGGATACCGCTGACTGAACTGCTAGAAAAATTATATGACTATGAAAGCCTGATCATCAGAAAAGCTGAACAAAGGGGAAAATATGATGCCTTTGAATTATGTGCTGTAGAAATTTGCTGAGAATACTTTGGAACACAAAGAAACAAACAAACAAAAAATCAATTCTGTACTAGGTTAAGTCCAGACAGATTACAGACGGAAGTCAGTGTGGTTAAATACTTATCGCTAAGGATAAGTTTATAGGAACATAAAAAAGCAATATGGACAATCTGGGGTTATGCGGCTCATTGGGTCACCAGGCGTCAGAAGTGACTGAATGGGAGAATTATAAGGATTATATAGATTGGCATTACTGCCATGTATGGAAGCTGGCAAAAAAAAAAAGCATGCTTCAATGAATGAGCGGTAAAGTGGTCAAAGTGCAAATTAGGATGATTTGTAAAGATGCAAAACTATAGAAGTATGCAGTGTATGATGTTTGATGGAAACTACATTTACTTGCATGTATCCCCCTCACTTTAATTTCATTTTCTAGCTACTACTTACTTTTTCTTGGCTTTTTGTAATAGAGCTTACCCTCCTCCACCCAAAAAAAGTAATGTAATTTGTCCCTGCAGTTTTCTTCCTAGGGCTGGGAGAGAGTAACTGGCCCAATGATACCCAGCTTGATTTGTGCCTCAGATGGGACTAGAACTCATGATCTCTCAGCTTCTAGCCTAATGCTTTAACCACTACATCAAACTGGCTTTCTGATAGGAAATTACCAAACTTTAAATAAGAACAGTGACGAAATTGTGACCAGCTCTCCAGACTGCCTCCTCTGACTGTGACTGCTGCCCATGTAGCTAACTTTTAAAAGGTAATTTCCAGGGTCCTGTTCTTCCTTCTTGTGGCCCTTTCTCTTGAAGCTGTACCTGGTCTGGACAGCCCTTCATGTAGTAAATACTTTCAAGCAAAACATTATCCTCTGCCAGCTCTTCCTCCTTTTTTCCTGCCTAGTAGAACACATAGTAGTAGAAAATAAGTTTATAAATATACACTGAGGTTTATTTTAAAAATAAATCTTGATGTACTTTCTCTTTAAATTAGCCCAACAAATTTTGCAATACACAGCATTGCTCAGCATTTAATCTCTCCTACAACACTCCTCTCACCTCTACCAGTATCTGATTCTCACATTAGAAAGCATCTTTTCTAATTCCCCGCATATAATATATTTGCTTGCTGCTGCTTATCCTCTGCCTGTGTCTTTTTTACAGTTAGTTGCTCTGTCTCCAATAACAATTTGCAATCATCATCAATCTTAGCCCTCATTATCACTATAGTATGATCTAGAATGTGCTAACTTATAGATGATTAAAATTCATGAGAGCAATACAACATTTTCAGTGACTAAGCCAATTTTTTTTCTTTTTAAGTTAGACCCACAATTCATTAGCAAGTCAAAATTCCTCCTCCTCCTCCTCCTCTTTTTATATACAGTACAACTGAATACCAATACGCCTTCCTTTTCCTATTTTCTCCACAACAACAATCTTGTGATCTGAGTTGGGCTGAAAGAGAGTGACTGGCCAAAGTAACTCAGCCAGTTTTTCTGACTTAAGGGGGACTAGAACTCCAGTCTCCTGGTTTCTTGGTCAGCCTCTGCACCAAAATGGCTCTCTTTTTCTGACTTTTGGAAAGCATGGTGAGGCAAAAATTTTATAGGAGGGAGTTCACACAACATGTTAGGTTAAAATGCTGTTAACTACTTTATGGCTTATGCATTGTGAGAACCCAGGTAACTGAGTTTTTTCAGTTAAACATGGGCTGGCATGTTGTGCAAATACAGTATTATGTACACTTTAATATCAATTTTTTAAAAATCATTTTCATTATTTAATGTAAGAATTCTGTCTGGTAAATAACGTTTAATTTCCTGCAATTTAAGGAAACTGTATTTTTCAATTTCACTCATACCTAACTTCCTGCAGTTGCATAATTCTCCTGCATTATTACAACTTTTGCATTTTTGCATATACTGTAAAGAAGCATTCGTTTCCACAATGCTGTACCAACTTTACAGTGATTTAAATTAACTCGCCTGATGAACAACACATGGAAATTCTTAACAGTTTTTTTTTTTAGAACTTGCAGCTCCAGAGATCTCAACCAGATACTGCACTGCTAGGAATGCGAAAAGTATATCCTGCTTCCTTGAAATTGAGGGGTTTTGTTTAGAGTGAACTCTGCTTCCCATTTTGTGAACTGAAAATCACAGAACCTTAGCCAGAATGGAGCCCTGATGGGGGAAATATTATGATGATGATTGTCCGTCTATTTTTGCTGTAATTCGTGTGCCTTTTTAATGCAACTGGCTTCACTGTTTGAGAAGAATATTTACCAAATCTTGCCAAGAATGTTAACAGCTATATTGGAACCAATAATTCAACAGCCTTCGCAATCTAGAACATTTCAGACATGTTGAGACCATACATTACCCAGCCAAGTTTTTGGTTATGTTGGTTAAGAATTCTGGGAGACACAATGGAATACAATTCCCAGAATCAAGAGGGTGCCACTTTGGTGAAACTTGGCACACAGAGCAGGAAATATTTGTTTTTGATCAATCCTTCTGTGAATTCATAGGCAGTAATTTCGTCAAGAATTAATCCTACCAGATTTCAGCTAGACAGCAGCAAACTTTCTTCATTTTCTGCAGATCTTTGCTGTTATTTAATGGTTGTCTGGATTTTTACCCCAGATGTGGGAGTTTTATTTAAAATAATGTACAGGATGCATTAAATTAAGAGGAAGCAACTGCGATGGTTTGATTGATTGGGAATCTCAATATGTTTGATCTCCAACCAAGTCACACTGTGCCCCTTTTTTAATATTAGGAGAACAAAACAAGCCTCCCCCTCACAAAGGAATGGCATTTTAACAAGCCGGGAGCAAATATTGCAGAGGTGGAGACTGGAGAAATAGGAAAATAGGAAAAAGTCCTGCATAATTTCCAAAATAGTAAGCCACCGAGTAGCAAAATATTTATCCAAGGGAATGTCTACTGTTTACATAGTCACATGAATGTCTCATCCTTTGGTACAGAAAATGTTCCTGTCTGTTTATTTTTAACTTTAAAAAACATGATAACTAATGTAGCAAAGACCACTTAATTTATATGTATCTAACCAGGGATTGGAAAAACTTTTCTAACCAAGGTTCCCACTTATTATTTAGAATGAAGGTTATGGACTGCAGAGTGGGTAGATCTTGTTACATATCTGGGTTAGTGTAGGCTTGAGTAAATATTCTGAGAACTATAGTTTTCTTAAAAGGGTGACTTTTAAACGTGTTGGACTCCATTTCCACCATTTTTAGATATTATGGTCATTACGGATTAAATTATAACTGAACAGGACATTTATCAAAGCAAATAAGTGTATGGCTTTGGGCTGCATGTTGAGTGAAAAAAAATGTTAACAAAAATGTTATACAAATATGCACAGCATGATGAAATACCTCTTTACTAGCAGATCTGTTTGATTCCATGTTGAACTATCTAGAAGGGTGGAGGTTTGTGAATTCTGAAGTCTAGAAAACATCAGGATGCTGTTTGTAGATGTGACACCATATACAGGTGAAACTCGAAAAATTAGAATATCGTGCAAAAGTTCATTTATTTCAGTAATGCAACTTAAAAGGTGAACCCAATATATGAGATAGACTCATTACATGCAAAGCAAGATAGTTCAAGCCGTGATGTGTCATAAGTGAGATGATTATGGCTTACAGCTCATGAAAACCCCAAATCCACAATCTCAGAAAATTAGAATATTGTGAAAAGGTTCAATATTCTAGGCTCAAAGTGTCCCACTCTAATCAGCTAATTAAGCCATAACACCTGAAAAGGGTTCCTGAGCCTTTAAATGGTCTCTCAGTCTGGTTCAGTAGGAATCACAATCATGGGAAAGACTGCTGACCTGACAGTTGTGCAGTTGGATGTTCCCAAAGTGCTGTATCAAAGCACATTAATAGAAAGTTATGTGGAGGGGAAAAGTGTGGAAGAAAAAGATGCACAAGCAGCAGGGATGACCGCAGCCTGGAGAGGATTGTCAGGAAAAGGCCATTCAAAAGTGTTGGAGGGAGTGGGCTGAGGCTGGAGTCAGTGCATCAAGAGCCACCACACACACAGACGGATCCTGGACATGGGCTTCAAATGTCGTATTCCTCTTGTCAAGCCGCTCCTGAACAACAAACAACGTCAGAAGCGTCTTACCTGGGCTAAAGAAAAACAGAACTGGTCTGTTGCTCAGTGGTCCAAAGTCCTCTTTTCTGATGAGAGCAACTTTTGCATCTCATTTGGGAACCAAGGACTTAGAGTCTGGAGAAAGAATGGAGAGGCACACACTGCCAAAAGCACCAAAATTTGGTTCAATGACCATGGGATTACTGTGCTTGATTGGCCAGCAAACTTGCCTGACCTGAACCCCATAGAGAATCTATGGGGCATTGCCAAGAGAAAGATGAGAGACATGAGACTGAACAACGCAGAAGAGCTGAAGGCCGCTATTGAAGCATCCTGGTCTTCCATAACACCTCAGCAGTGCCACAGGCTGATAGCTTCCATGCCACGCCGCATTGAGGCAGTAATTGCTGCAAAAGGGGCCCAAACCAAGTACTGAGTACATATGCATGCTTATATTTTTCAGAGGTCCGATATTGTTCTATGTACAATCCTTGTTTTATTGATTGCATGTAATATTCTAATTTTCTGAGATTGTGGATTTGGGGTTTTCATGAGCTGTAAGCCATAATCATCACAATTATGACAAATCACGGCTTGAACTATCTTGCTTTGCATGTAATGAGTCTATCTCATATATTAGGTTCACCTTTTAAGTTGCATTACTGAAATAAATGAACTTTTGCACGATATTCTAATTTTTCGAGTTTCACCTGTAAGTGAAAGACAAGTTGTGAGAGTTTGAAGAGAAATGAATAACCTGGCCATGATGCACATTGTGAGCAAATACACAGCCCAGATGAAATTGGCAAAATGGACCCAGTGATAATTTAATATGGGGCTGGTATGCATGTTAAGAAGAATAAAGTAGTAAAACCTGAAATGGTAAAATGGACTGTAATCTGAAAAATAATGCATCTTGGAAAAGCCTTCCCCTCTCTTTCTCGTGAAGCTTTTTTTTAAAGGAGGAGGAGGAGGAGGAGGAGGAGGAGGAGGAGGAGAAGAATGTGATTCTTCCTTATAGGTACAACAATTCCTCTTTCTTAGGATTTATCTCACTCTGCCAGAAGTGAACATCTACCTCAGGATTTGAAATTTGAAATTAAAAATGGATTCCTACATATGTCTGTTCAGAAATGAATTATGTTAAGGTCAAAGAATTTTATTCTCTCAGGTAATTATGCAAACTGTGTAACTATGGCTTTGATCATCAGGAACTCAGAAGCGAGAGCAAGGCAAGCCATCTTCCATGTAGCCCTTTCATGGTATCTTCTGCTTACTGTAAAATTTTAAGCAAATCCACACACACACACACACTGCTTGCCCTTCAAACCATAGCATCTTTCTAGGGGAGAAAATGATCACTAGATGGATAGTATGGAAAGGAAACAATTGACCAATGTTTTGTCAATAAGTTGGTGCATCAGAATCAAGATGCTTGCGTCCACATACATGTTTCAATGTCTCACAAAATTGTGACAACAAGAGAAAATAGTATCGTCTCCTTTTAACCAATCGATCCTTCCTTTTGACTCTTTGGATACTCCCTTATTTCTTGGAGCAAGGCAGAGAGGTGTTTAATATCCTTTTAACAGCCTCTCTTGTTTCTATGAACTTAGGGCTGAGATATCACTGACCAACCCTTTGGCACTGGCTCTTATCACATGGATAAACTGGCACACATAGACGTAATGGAAATTTTTTTAAAAAGCATTCATGCAAATATGGGAGCAGGATGGAACAAGCCACAGAATGTGAACATGTTCTCTTTATGAGAGCCATAACAGCTCCAGAGTGAAGCAAGATAATGTGTGCCAGTGTGTCCACAGTAAAAAAAAAAGATAATAAAGGTTACCTTATCTTATAATCCTTTACAGAAAGCTGCTTTTAATGGGAGAGGCGACACCTTTCTCCAGATGTGTTGAGGTACATTGAGTACTTCTTCACTCTCAGATTACATACATGGGCCTTGAATATCATTCAGGGCAGAATGACTTTTCCCTGTCTGAGAAGAAACATAAGGAGAGAATTTGAAGTGGGAAAGATTTGAGCAACGCCAGGCTATTATCACTTAGCTAATGACAATTACAGGAATTTGAGTCAATCTGTTTAAGCCTTCCTCAGTTAGACTAAGCCATCTGTCAGAAAGGGAAATGGATTACCAGTGAGATGAAGTTCTGTCTGGAGTAGCTAAGTGGCAAAAATAGACCTCATTTCTTTAATTTGAATTCCTGTTTTGCAGGAATTAAAATTAGATACCACAGGAGCACAACAGTGGAGTGGAATAGAATCATAGGAAAATAACATCCTTTGGTTCTAAGCTTCTAGCTATATACAGTTGCAAGAAAAAGTATGTGAACCCCTTGGGATAACGCGGAGTTTTGCATGAATTGGTCATAAAATGTGCTCTGAACGTCATCTAAGTCACAACAATAGAAAAACACAGTCTGCTGAAAATAATAATACACAAACATTACATGTTGCCATGGTTTAAT
>BFFQ01001829.1:0-19579 GCA_003402635.1 Protobothrops flavoviridis | reverse complement strand
GATGGGTTAATTTTCCTTCGTTCAACGGGACATTGCTGATGAATTGTCCAGAATGTTCAGGAGAGGGTGTCTTCTGATGGGAGCTGTCAGAATGTGGATTTCTTACAGAGATTTCTCTGTAATATGGAGAAAGTCAGATCCACAGGAAGGACAGGGGAATGGTGGAGGACCTTATTTTTTGTGTATAGTCCTATTTGTAAGACAAAGCTAAAAGCATCCCAAAGATTCTTTTTTCACGAGGCAACTGGACTTCCTTGTTTTTTCTTTGAAGACATTTCGCTTCTCATCCAAGAAGCTTCTTCAGCTCTGATTGGATGGTGAGGAATGGAAAGTTTTATACTCCTTGCAGACAGCTGCTCATTTGCATTCTTTTAGCACGTTGTTAATGCTACATGGAGGCTCATCTGTGTCCTCAGGTCACCTGAGTGGTGTAAATGTGTGTGGAGCCTTTTTGGAACTGTTGAAAGGACTGTATTGTAGACTGGAGATATATGATATCATATCCCTCCCCCTCTGTTGAGAGAGGGCTGTTCACGTTTGACAAAAATGGACTCTCTGACCCCTCTTTCCAACCAGCAATCCTCTCTGTCCAAAATGTGGACTTTGCTGTCTTCAAAATAATGGCCTTTTTCTTTTAAATGCAGATGGACTGCTGAATTTGGTCCTGATGGGTTTGTTCTCCTATGTTGTGCCATATGTTTATGAAGTTGTTTAGTTTCCCCAATGTACGGATCTGCATGGTTCACTGCCTTGTATTGCATATACCACGTTGCTTAGTTGTTGTGTTAGCTGAAGATCCTCTTGAACTTTTCCAATATTCCTGCAACATATGGAATGACTATGTTGCTTTGTTTATTGTTTTCTTCTTGGTCTGTTATGGAGGAGTTCCTGCTGGGTCTTTTTTGAGATTTGATGAAGGCCCACTTGGATAGTCACACATACATACGTGCACACTTTAAACCCAAGAATACACTAAGGCAGAAGCTGGTCCACCCCAAGGATAAAACACCCAGACACATACTGAGCAATGTGCTATATGCAGTGAACCATGTACAGATCTGAACATTGAGGAAACTAAACAACTTCATAAATGTATGGCACAACATAGGAGAACAAACCCATCAGGACCAGATTCAGCAGTCCATCTGCATTTAAAAGAAAAAGGCCACTCTTTTGAAGACAGCAAAGTTCACATTTTGAACAGAGAGGACCGCTGGTTGGAAAGAGGGGTCAAAGAGGCCATCTATGTCAAAATTGAATAGCCCTCTCTCAACAGAGGGGGAGGGATATGACATCATATATCTCCAATCTACAATACAGTCCTTTCAACAGTTCCAAGAAGACTCCACACACATTTGCACCAATTAGGTGACTCTGAGGACACAGATAAGCCTCCAGGTAGTATTAATGACTGGCTAAAAGAATGCAAATGAACAGCTGTCTGCAAGGAATATAAATCTTTCCATTTCTCACCATCCAATCAAAGTTGAAGAAGCTTCTTGGATGAGAAGCAAAATGTCTTCAAAAAAAAAAAAATCAAGAAAGTTCAGTTGCCTCATGAAAAAAGCATCTTTAGGATAATTATGACCTGGATGACTGAGAATCTCCATAGACAAAATTAAAAGTACCGTAATATAGTTTAATGTTTTGTTTTAAAAAATTGTGTTTTTCTTCATCTAGGATGCATTCTGCCTCTCAGTTCCTAAAACAATAAATCTCTTTAGAAAAAAGACATTAGTAACTGGGCTTCAAACAGCTTTTGCCACTGTGGGAACTAGATCTCCTAAGCCCCAAATGAGAAATGCACTCAAAGTATGTCTTTGATTTCACTCCCCAACCAGATCCCAGGCCTACCAGGTTCAAACTGTAAACATCTGAATTGTCTCTAGATACCCAGCAAAGAGACTTTGCTTCATATGGGGGACCCATGGATTTTCTTCAGCTGAGATATAGTAGCCCTATCAAACCTGGACTGCTCTATCCCCTGGGCCATTTTTTATATTTCCACATCCCATCTTTTTTTGAATTTGTATTAGTTCCTGCATTAGTTCTGATGTGGGCAACAGAGCAGGAATACCATTTCACAATGAGGGGAGGTAGAATGACTCACTGCTCCTATATATTATTTTTTAAGGGCAGCAGTTGCATCCAGACAAGCATTGTTGCTCACCCCCAATTGTGATGCTCAAAAATAGTACGTAAGATCGTCAGCTCAGAATTTTAGTAAGATTCCTTTTGAAGGCAGAATGACCCACCAGAAACGTTGGTCTTAGTTGGTAAATACCATATATCACTCTTTGTCCAAGACAAAAGAAAGATCAGGGGCCAAGAGAAGCATGGAGCAATCTTAGTTCTGGGGATCTAGGCCATAACACAGCAACTGTTTCCAGAGGTTGAGAAGAACTTCCATTTTTTAAAAAAAATTTAATGCCTTCAGAGTCTGGTCTTAAAACATGAAAGCCCAGTTTTTCCCCCTAGACCAGGTGGTATTATTTCCCTGTACATCTTAACTATTGAACTAATTATGCCTTCTATCTTGGATTAACCCGTGACTACATCTTAGCTTAATAACTAAACCAGAAGTTCTTGTAAATCCTGATTTTTGTCTGTTTGAATGTTCCATTAATTCTTTGGAACAAAATAATGTCTGGAGTCTATATTGGGTACACTAATTGCCAATTTCTTAACACTAGACACTGGACAAATCAAGAACACTGACCAGTCACACAAACAGATGAAGAATATCAATAAATATGAAAGTCAATCAGCAAACCATGGCTAGCCATGGTACTCACCAATGGGTTATGTAGTTTACACATTATCAGTGCTAAACTTAATTTAGCGTGCATGTTTAATATCCCCTCCATAAAATTACCTTAGTTACACGTTTTGATTCTTTCAGATCGATACAAAGAAATAGAGTAACCACAGATACTGCTGTTTTGCATTCTTGTGTCCTGAATGTCTTTTGCTTATTTTGTAAAATAGTATTTATGGAGCCATATAGATTATTATCATCATCAGTATTTATTGATTATGTGACATTAAGTCATTTTTGACCACATAAATAGATTTTCTCCTTGATGATCTGTCCATAACCTTGTCTTTCAGGTCATACATATCGGAAATATAAATATCATGGGTATAAAAATACTGGAAAGATTTTTTTCAGCCCCAGCCACACTCTTTTGCTATACCTAGGATAGTTGTACAGAGGGGACAAATAGATCCATCAGTCTCCTTGTTGATGGCTGTCATCTTCAATACATCTCCATTATTTCCTCCCTATTAATTCTAGCGCTTAAGTAAGTACATTAGTTTGAGTCATGACATCTAAGATACATGAGCTGGTCATAGGGATAGGGATGCAGATTGTCCTTAGATGATTTAAATAAATACCAGAAAAAGAAACAAACTCTACCAGAGCACTTTTCAGCAGCTTAGGGGAAAGTACCTGGAGAATTTCCTGATATGCTGAGAAATAGTAGACAGGAAATGGCATTGGGGCAAACTCACCGAAAGGCATAAAACAACATAGGCTTCACCTTATGGAAATGCATACTAGAAAGGGCAGACAGGATGGTGTGTTAAAGTGGCAGGAATAGGTGGAGCACTCTTTGGAATATGAGAACGGCAGCAGTGAGGCCATGGGGCAAACTGGATTGGGAGATGTTGTGATGTTCAATTGTTTTCAAAACCTGTTTAGGTTTACCTCCTGTGTTTCTTGCCTCAGAATGGAAGGAAAGAGTCCTACTAGCTGTTTATCAATTGCCATCAAGGCATCTTCAAAGTCCTCACAGTCACACAAAGTCTGGGAAGCTGCACACGTTCCTTATTGGGTTCATGGGTTGTGCTAAGCTATAATGTGGTTTATATACTTTTGGTTTAGCAGCTTATGTGAATAGAACCACTATGATGTATAAACCATGATTTATATTTTATCAAGATATAGCCCAGCCATGTGTTGTTTAGCTAACAAAATGTGTCAAATTTTCATGTCAATAGGATGATTGTTGAAAACTCCTAACAAGTTGATTATCTGCTACAAAGTAACCAGGGAGTACAAAACAGAATACCCAATTTCAGAGGCTGGATTCAGACAGCCACAGTCAATACTGAATGGTCACTTGTGAAGAATACTGGAACTCTGACTGTGTAATGCAGTTGAGCTCTTATATTGTGCGAAGCCACAATCATAGTTTTATACTTCAAATAAATGTGAAACAAATTATAACTTGAAATGATACACCATTAACTGGGTTTACTCGATATACTATTGCACAAATCTTAATGAATCATAATGCTGGAATGGTATAGCAATAGCCAAAACTAGTGTGAATCACATGTTTTGTTAGTGTGTTATAATCAATCCAGCTGATTGCTGTAAAAGAAATGGATTATAAGTTATATGGCTTACTGATTGAATTTACACTTTGCTACAATAGCCACAATACGTTTTGCTTGGTCTTAGTTTAGTGGCTACATTTGCCAATCATATAGTGTGGATGACTAACTCATGGTTCAGGGAGGCCATGAGGTCAATTCAGCTTATCACAGGTTTATTTTGGATGTTAAACATACAAGAAGGAACGTGTTTTACCCTCACAGGCTTTGTTTATTTTTCAACAGGTACATAAGTAGAGCTTTAATTTTGCTAACATAAAGTCCAAAAACTAGTTATTTTATGACATTTAAGCAAGATTTTCCAGTTAGCCGGCTGCATGTTTACACAGAGTCCTTAGGTAAGCTCCTTGTAACTCTATGTACTGAATCAAACTATTACATCATTGCTATTAATATTTGGGATTGTTTAAGAGCTGCTGCAATCATTTCAGTCACTCTAAAGTCTAAACTTTCACTCCTAGTTTTTACCTAGTCTGTCTCCAGCAGGTTCCCTGCAGATGCTCTGTTCCAATTTCTTTCCAGATTGTGAGTCACTTGATAACAAGCTTTACACACACACAATGTGACTTTGAAATTTGCTGATTCCTTTGTTGTATAATTGTTTTTCCTTTTCTTTAGCCTGCTCTCAGCTGCTTCTGCTCTTTGCTGTCCCACATGATTTCCTTCCCAGACTTCCAGTGAAACTGAAGTCTCCAAACTGTATAACACACACTCACACCCACACCCAAAAGCATCACTCTGCTTCTATCAGAGATCTTTTCATAAGGTATTTGGCTGGTGGCATCTGTGTCTCTCTGTCTATATATAGAGACACAGATGCTATCAGCCAACTACCTGATGAAAAGACCTTTGATCGAAGCAGAGTATTGCTTTTGGCTTTCTGAAATTAGAGTTGTTGCTAGAACTGGTGTATGTGTAGAGATGTATAGAGATTCTTGTTATTTCTAAAACTATTGGGAATCTACCTGATAAAGAAGAACTTGCATTCTGTCTGTCTCTCTGTCTCCATCTCTTTATCTCTCTTATATGGCCACCCATCTCATACAAAGTGACTCTGAGTCACTTGTGTAAAACCACAATTAAAACATTGTACAAAAGTCACTTAAAACAATTAAATGTGAGTGCATCAGAATATTATATGTGATGCAGCCAACAAATTTGCTTCTTTTTTGTTTTCAACAACTCCCAGGCTTGTTGAAAAAGCCATATTTTAAGGACTTCTCCCGAAGTCCTTCTGTAGTTTCTATTCAAGAACAACAGAATGAAGAAAGATTTTTTGTTTTTTTAGCCAAAAATCCCTTGAATTTTCCCAACCCTTCTACAAAAACTTCTTCCCACAGTTACCTATTAGATAGCACATTACATGATTTGTGGCTTATTCAGGAAACCATGGTTAGGGTATGGTTTAATGTGATGTGTGAAGCCAGCTTTAATTAGTGTTCACCTATGTAGTATCTATAAACCATGGTTTACAAACTACAGCATCTGAGTAACTTATATGAGTTCAAAATCAGTATCAAAACAAATATTATCATTTCAATACTTTAGGAATCTAGTTGAACACTAATTGCAGCAAAAGGAGGCTTGTACTTCTTTGCAGCTATCTACTAATTATCTGGGTCTTTGCAGCCCTAACTTAATCTAATGTTTCAATCCAGTTATACACTAATTACCATCACATAGCAGATTTATATATAAATTTGGAGCAAGTTGTTCCTTGTAATGGTACAACAGAATAAGCAAGATACTATGGAGTGCAAAATACTATTCGCCAAAGTGTGGTTAAGGGAGTTTCTCTTGTGTAACTACGTACCTTAATTTATAATATTTTAATCATGTTTTTGCCTATCAGTTTGCATTGGGTGTTTACTTTGTGATTAAGCAACTATCTTCCAAGGAAATTACATTGAAATCCTAAGAATGGCCACAATCCAGAGTTACGCCTATACAATGTTTGTATGGCTTACATGGCACACCAAGTTGTTTTAAAATAAATTAAAAATTTATCTTCCCTCCTTCCATTTTTTGATAGCTACCACCCCAATTTACACCAGCTTGCTATTTTTTTTAATTTAAAAAGTACAGGCAGAAAAAAGGAAGTACTGATTAGCAAGTTGTTTTCCAAAGATAAAGATAGAAATGGTAAATGAGAAAGAAATGTAAATTTGTGTAAAATGGTGTGTCCTACCACTTATAATCTTGCCAAAGGATCATAAATACAGCAACACAACCAGTCAGTGATTTGTCACCATGCTGAGAACATGGAACATCTTGTTTTTATCGGTTGCACAAAAAATCCCCCCCCCAAAGGAGAGGAGAAGCAAGAGATTGGAAAATAAGAACTGGTTGTCTATAAGTGACATAGATTGCAGTGTCAGTAAAATGACTTAATATTTTAAACAATTGATTCTGATCCCAAATTAAGGGATTACAGGGTCATAAAAAGGGAGGTTTTTTTAATTCTGACCACTATAAAACTTAAAACAATTTAGTGAAGGCTGCAAGTTCTCTTCCTATTTACCCAGAACAACAAACTTGCATGATAGAGATGGCAAAATGCTTCTGTAGAATTATATGTAAAGTTGGCCAGGCAAAGTAACTGCCAGTTAAACATTTGTTTAGAATACATTATCTTTTGTGGATCTACTCTAATGAAATACTTCCATATTTACAATTCAAATGCCAGCTCAGTCCCCACACCTGGTTTCAGGAAGAGAAAAGACAGGAAATACTAAATTCATATGGAATGAAATCTCCCTTAAAACCCCACACACGTTCAGAATGTTATTGCTAGTTCTGTCAGTGATTGCCAGCTATGACACTTTGTTTTTACTTCATAGGATTTTTATCTCTATACTTTATACAGCTGGCTGATCAAGCTAATTCTGGGAAATTGCTGTGTATTTCTACCAGTTGAGGCACCATATGAAACTAACTCATGGTGAGTTGCAATGTTTTGCTTCATTACAATATCAACTTGCATCTGCTGAGTTTTATTGCAGCATTTGCTCTCTGAGCCACAAAGGTGACTTCTCTAATCGCTTGGCTAAGTAGAAAGCTTATAATGCACCATAAACATGGGCTTCGTATCACACACATCACTGATCTGCCCACTGGCTTTTCATTACCCTTGAATTGTATGAGTAGCAGTAATGCTTGAAGCATACTTTTTAATCATGGGGCAGCCCCCATTACTGATCCTTTGAAACAAGAAAATGACTGGATTGCTATTTGCCATTCATTCAGTTACATTGTCCAACATTTTAAAAAGATGAAACCACATTTTAAAGTAACCGGAAGGGAAATTAAACCACACAACAAAGTTTTAGATGTGGAACATGAAAACCATAGTATAATGTCTAAAATGGACATATCATGGTGAAAAAAATCAGAGAACCTCCAAAAAAAAAACTGTTCAGAAACTCACTTTGTCCCACCTGTGCACTGTGACTTTAGATCCCCCCAAATGATAAATGCAGCCTTTGTCCACTAAATGATTACTTCCCCTCCTGACCTGTTATATAATCATAGTTGATTATGAACCCAGGCATTCTTTCAAACTGATTGTAGCATTCTTGTGACAGTTGCAATAGAGTCATATGTATTTCCTTAAGCTCTTTGGAGGAGAAGTTGGACACAACTGACATATTTTTTTAATAGACAAATTAACAGAAGGACTTAACTCTTAAGTAAACATGCACATGCATAACCTGTAAATGTAGCCAAATGGTGGAACTTTGATGTAGAAATCTAGCCTAGTATATGGCAGGTATAAACAATCAGTGGCATTTGAATCACAAGTGGCTCCTAGACTTTTTTCTTTATACCCTTTGGAACATCTCCAGCTGATGTCACCAACATCTAGTGGCAAACAGCCAAAATTTGGTGTTATAATTTTTCGCTTCCTCCATCACCAAGTAAGTAAAACCAAATGAGAGAATTAATGTGAATATATAATTAAACATTTGCTCATAAGAGCAAAGTGCTGACCCTTTCTTGCTGATGATATGATTGCTTCTCTTCCCCCTCTTCCCCTGCCCCAATATACAGAAATCAGCAGGCAATGTTTTTCACAGCTGGGCAAGATAAATATCAAGACCCCTTAAGCTACAGTGGGCCAGTAAAAGGCTAACAAACTTCAAACAACAATCCTGTTTCTCAAAGTTCAACGCAATGTGTCAGGTCATGCTCTCTCCTGTTTTTTATTTGCTAAGATTGTGCTTAGAGTAGCATGCAGCATGACCCTTTGTCTTTCATTCCTATGCCTGGTCATCTCAGCCCTAGGCAACCCATAACCATAGTTCTGAAATAGCCGATTTCTGTGCAGACATGGCTTTGTGCACATAGTCTGTACCTAAGATATCACAAACAATGGGAAAAACCTGCAGGAAATATGCCCAGAGCATAAATAGCTGTGACTGATAGAAAGCAAGTTAATCTTCCTTTTGTGTGACTATAGTATTGATCTGTGGTATTAAAAAAGAAGGCCTTCATTAAAGATTGTTATCTGGTTAGAGTATTGAAAGAACTTTCTATGATACATTCCTAAGAGCACTGAGATTTTCACTGCTTTTTCTGAACGAGATGGGAACAAGCATAATAGCTCATTAGTTAGAATACAGTGTGCATATTTTTCCAAGCAAGTTGTTCTAATTTTTCTAAAGCAAATCATATATCTTTAGCCCTGATTTGATCTTTTGTGGTTCTGTTTGCTACTGAAACATTGTCCTTACTCAACACCATGTTAACAGTCAAGGTGAGATCTAAACTATAGTTAAGGCTCTCGGTCATTACATTACACATTAAAATAACTTGGGCTGGAAAAAACTGACTAACTCTGTCTCCTTCTTGCTGTGGCCTTTGAGTCAGTTTTTGACTCCTGGTGACTGCAGATTTCATGGCAAGAGTTCAGAAATGGCTTGCCATTGCCTGCTTCCTATCACGATGATAGGTGAGCTGAGCAGAATACTGGACAAGAACACTGGCAGAGTGACAGGGCCAGTGGAATGCAGGGAAGCAGGGCTGGTTCAGGTTTTGCTACCTTGGCATGGGGTGACTGATCACAGTGTGGGCTTGAGACAGCACTCCTTGGCGCGGATATTGGGAGTGAAGTAGATACCCTGGTGTGCTGGTGGCTGGTTCAGATTTCTGAAGGACCCTGACCTCTGTTTTTTTCTCAGCAAAATGAATTGGCTGAGCATGTCTACACATACGGAAATAGTTATTTCTGAAGGAAGTACATAACCCTTGCAAATAACACAGCAACTTTAACATTTAAAAAAGGGCTTCACGTGTACTCCTGCATTGTGAATGTTTTTTTTAATTAAGCATTTTCCAGTTGCAATGTATGGCTGTGAAAGTTAGACCACAAGAAAGGCTGAGCGTCAAAGAATTGAGGCCTTTGAACTATGGTGCTGGAGAAGACTCCTGCAAGTCCCTTGGACTGCAAGGTGTTCAAACCGGTCAGTCTTAGAAGAGATCAACCCCGGCTGCTCTTTAGAAGGTCAGATCCTGAAGTTGAAACTCAAATACTTTGGCCACCTAATGAGAACGAAGGACTCACTGGAGAAGAGCCTAATGCTGGGAAAGATTGAGGGCAATAGAAGAAAGGGATGACAGAGAATGAGGTGGCTGGATGGAGTCACTGAAGCAGTGGGCGTGAGCTTAAATGGACTCCAGAAGATGGTAGAGGACAGGAAGATCTGGAGGAATGTTGTCCATGGGGTTGCGATGGGTCGGACACAACTTCGCAACTAATAACAAAAATAGTAAACACAAACGGTTGGGTAAAGAAGAGACATTGCATGTACTACCATTGTAATTCTATCCTGAATAAGTCTTTATCTATCACTTGAATTCATCTTATTCTAAAGCAATCATAGTTTTCATAACTTCAAAGCGTTAAGCATTATGTTAGCAATAGGGTTTGGACTACACAGTTAAACCTCAAGTAAACCACTGGTGATGACTGGGGAAATGTATGCTTCCTTTGAGGAACTACCATGGCTTAGCTTTTCATGCATCTATTTTCTGTAATTTTGCCACATTGATACCAGAAATTACACTGATCTTTTGTTAGTTGGATGTAAATATGTAGGAGAAAGAGCAGTTTATGTCTGGTATTTGGAAATCTGATGTCAGATTAAGAATATGCTGCCAGCAATTTTTCTATTTGCATATAACTCTTGATTGTATTATTTGCAAATAAAACAAATATTAACAAAACGTCGATATACCCCCCTTTTTGGTCTATTTTAAATCTATGGGACAAAAACCCTGACAGTGGACATTTTCCTTGGAACTTTATGTACTGTTGGTTCTTCAAGGTTGCTCAGACCAGGAAAGAGACACCCTAAGAAGACTGGAACTTAAGCTTATTGTAATAGGTTATATTTTTGCAAGTCTGAGTGTATTTTTCTTCTCTGTTATAACCCGATGAATCAAGGAAGAGGCAACCTAAATCTCTTCTTGATGTTACCCTCTTTCCAAGGTTGAAGGAATGCTTCTAATCTGTTTGGATTTGTAACAGTTTCTAAATATTTCCATCAATGCTATCTCCATGGCTCTCTCTATATCTAGAGGTGAACTACTATTTGTTACAGGTGATGGCCCTTGCTTGAGTTTGAAAGTAACTAGCCTGGGAAGTTGGACAGATATTACTTCCATACGGCGTCCAAGAAAACTAGATGGATATGTCTATGATTTCACCAAGAAACAAGATTCAAAAGAGATTTTATTTTAGGGATGAGATTAAATTGTGTTTTGTTTCTGGGTTAGCCATATTGAGCTGGTTAGTTACCCTGATGGGCTTGTACTCCATGGAAAATATCTGGCGACATACTCCAGTATGTCAGGGAGCAAGCTAGTCATCCAGTGACTAAATGTCAGCTTCTCTGAGAAAGGGTATAACTGAAATAGCTTAACTGAATCTTAGTTTAGATAGACAACCCTATTTGTACTATTTGAGTCCTGTGTGCAACAAACAGAATGGCTTTGAATGAGCTGTATAGGAAGGAATGGTTGAATATTAATTTATTTTTCCTTTGCTGGATTGTCCAAGTTGGCACCGGGTGAAAATAATGTCTGCCAACCCTGGGATGTGGAAAAGGAGAAGGCAGCAAATGTCAGTGTTTGGGATTGCTGGAACTGGAACACTTATTTCATAAATAACTGCAGCCTTTTATATTGGAGATAATTAGTCCCTGGCTTTTTGCTGAACTCAAACCAGAACGATGTGTACTTTAAAAACAAATCAGAACTTTTACTAAGATGAACTCTTATTCTATGGTCTCTTTAAATTATGTAAACTGGTATGGTTTGCCCAGTTTATTACCAAGTTCATCTTGGTGTTGCTAGGCATGGGGGAAATTCAAACATTTGTGCAAAGTCTTAAAATACTATTCCATTTCTGTTGTGTGGCGCTGGTTTTTCAGTCATCACCAGGCATTTCACTTAATTTCTGGCATACTGATTAACTTGAGTTTAATTTGTGCAATGATGGGTCTTCTTAGGAAGTACTTTAGCACTGGCAGAACACATGGGATTAGCAGGTCCCCTTGGCAGAGGAATCAAGAGCAAGCAGGTTCCCTTTCCATCATATCTTACTTCTGAAGCCTGCACAGCTTGAAATGCAGGCACCCAGAAATTGACTGAAAGTAGTAATGGGTGGGGAATGGGACAAATGAGGTTATGTTTACTTGCAAAGGGCAGAGTCAACCATGTGATGTGTGGTACGGAAGAGTGAAATGGAATTTCTTTGCACAGGTAGAGGCGGGGATGCCTGCCCATGACATCAAGTAAGCCTGTCAGATCCCTTCCTGGAAACTCATTTGTTTGCCTTTCTCTAACTGAGTTCTGAGGTGGCTGGGTGTGGTACTCCCAAGTCAAAGTTACATTCAAGCAGGCAAATGTGTTTCTATGTCACCTGTTCTTGAATTTATTTGATTGATGGCAACCGACTTGTGACAGTTCACAACATAGTGAAATAACCAGTACAAACTAAAAACAAGATATGAGTATAATATACAGAAAGAAAAACAACAGACCCATTCAACAAGAGGTCCCATTCAGCTCAGCCCAAAGCCTGGGAGAACCAGATCTTCAGAACCAGAACCAAATCTTCAAGGCTTTATGGAACACCAACAGTGAGGGCCATATAGACCTCAGCAAGGATCTCATTCTAAACAGCAGGACTCCTGGAATGGGAATGAACTCACTTTTCCATGATGCTCCCACCTGGAATCTGGATAGGATAAGAACTTGTCCCAATGATTAAGCTTTTAAAGAAATGGCTCCAGTTCTCACATTTTTACCAGATTGCCCGTAACCAAGAATGTCTGAAAGATATGGTGCTGGAATACAAATCCAACCCAAAAATAAACAAAAGAACAAAAGTAAACAAAAGAACAAGGATTTGACATTAATAAAAGCAGTAAAGTAAGGATTTGAAAGAACAAATCCTGCTGCTAATTACTGTATGTAAGGCTGACGTCTGCCTAGCATAGCTAGCACTGAGTCATCTGCAAGACATCTAAGCAAACCAAGTCAAGGAAACTCTGACCTGGAGCATGTATAAAACTATTCTGATGATGTTATGTAGTTTGGTAATGAAGTATCTGCAAGAAAACAACGAAGCTCAGAAAGCTCTGAAACAGCATGTAAAAAAAGAAAAGACCTCACCTTACTAGTCCTAGTTTTCACAGAATTTTTGAGTCTTTGAATGAGAATGCCTAATTTTTCCTGAATTTCCCATTCTTTGCCTTTTATTGGAGAAGTGGAGGGTGGTTCCTTTGAGGCTACTTTAAAATCCCCAACCTTGCCAGCTGGCCACTCAAATTTTGCCTGGATCTACAGCAATGATAGGGTAGTGATGCAACAAAGATAACTTTTCACCCTGGAGGAATAACATACTAGAAAAAGGGTAATTTGTAAATATTGTGCAAAACTTAGAATGCATCAGTGACTATTAGTGACTATTGCTTTCAAAGAAAACTGGATATGCCTGAAGGAAACTGAATGTAAAGTTGCATTTACCCTAACAGGATATTCAAATAGTTTAACTAAGCATAAATTAAATTGAAGCAGTTTACCAGGGATTTTTTCTCTCCTTTGTATCATTTAGAATAATGTTGGTGAAATATTTTTTACATCTTTGAATTGTCTGTTATTATGGTGTTCTAATTTTAATATCATTCTTTTCTCCTTTCCTCAATTTACATGCCAACCATTTCCCTGGCTTATTTGCAAATTCAAATTTTGTTTTTTTGTAATTCATTTCCATTGTCTTTGTAAGCATTTAAATTGTTGTAAAATAGTTTTCTTTTCTGGGGATTTCTTTAGTTCTTCTTTCATTTTTATCTTGTCCAAAATTGCTTATTTTCTCTTCTCTCAGTTTTTTTTTGAGCCTGTCATTATGTTGTATAAATTGTTGCCTCATAAAAGCTTTTCTTGCATCCCAAACCATTCTTAGGTCTGTACTTTTATTAATATCGCTGTCAAAAAAATCTTTCAACTTCTTTTTGAAATCTTCCATTACTATATCTTTCTGCAATAATATTTCATTTAACTTCTCTGTGAAGGAGCTGGTCTTCCTTTTAAATGCTAAAGCCATCGTGTTGTGGTTTGAAAAGGTCTTTGGCAATACCTTCACGTTGTGATCACTAATAACCAGGTTCTTAGAAATCCAAAATGTATTGTTGCTTGAGAAAGATCTATGTCTTTCAGAAAAACAAGTACATTGTTTTGCATCACAATTTGGTAATTTACTTCTTGAAATTTTAATGTCTTTCTCAGATGTTCTATCTTTTTGTGGACAGATTATTCCCAGTCTCCCATTAAACACCAATTTTCCTATGGTAAGTCCATTTATCCATCAAACCTTTATAAAATGTTATTTTATCCTTGTTTGGAACATACATTCCTATTTTCAAAGTCTTGATCCCAAACACAGTAGCTTCAACTCCCAGATATAAGTAGTCCTCGACGTACGACCATAATTGAGTCCAACATTTATGTTGTTAAGTGAGACATTTGTTAAGTGAATTTTGCCCCATTTTATGACCTTTCTTGCTACATTTCTTAAGTGAATCACTGCAGTTGTTAAATTAGTAACATGATTGTTAAGTGAATCTGGCTTCCTCATTGACTTTGCTTGTGAGAAGGTCACAAAAGGTGACCCCAGGACACCGCAACCTTCATAAATGTGAGTCAATTGCCAAGTGTCTGAATTTTGATCCTGTGACCAGGTGATGCAGTAATGGTTGTAAATGTGAAAAATGGTCATAAGTCACTTTTTCTAGCGCCGTTGTAACTTCAAACGGTCACTAAATGAACTGTTGTAAGTCAAGGTCTACCTGTATCTGCCATAATCTTCAGACAACATCAGTTCTGGTTTAAATTGGGGGTTTATATACAAAACAACTCAATTTTTCTCTTTTGATTTCCTCTGAATAAATTGTCCACCCATTTTGTTTGTAGTTTAGATATTTTGCATCCTTTTTTTCTATGCATTTCTTATTAAAAAAAACCCCACACCTTATTTCAATCTTTAAGATAGTGGAATAATTATCTTCTTTTTTGAGGAGTATTTGTTCCATTTATATTCCACACTGGGCCTTTAAAATCTATATATCAGAAACTTTAAAAAAAATCAAGACATGTGCTGCCTAACTTGGGTGGTCTCCTCCTCAGTTTCTTGTTGTATCTGTTGTTTAGGGTCCTTTGTCACTTCAATTTGCATTTCTTCCAACTCTCCCTTAAATTCTTTTGCTTTTGGGGCTGAATTTATTCTGAACCTCTGTTATTTAAAAGTGAAGATCACTCCTTATTTATCCCATTGAAATGGCATTTTTTTTCTGTTTGATACTATTTTATTAGAAAAAAGTACTCTTTTTATTAACTACTAGAGGAAAGTTTCACACTGCTCTTCTGCGTCTTGTTGTTGTTAGTTGCAAAGTCGTGTCCGACCCATCGTGACCCCATGAACAACGTTCCTCCAGGTCTTCCTGTCCTCTACCTTCTTCTGGAGTCCATTTAAGCTCACATCTACTGCTTCAGTGACTCCATCCAGCCACCTCATTCTCTGTCGTCCCCTTCTTCTATTGCCCTCAATCTTTCCCAGCATTAGGCCCTTCTCCAGTGAGTCCTTCCTTCTCATTAGGTGGCCAAAGTACTTGAGTTTCAACTTCAGGATCTGGCCTTCTAAAGAGCAGTCAGGGTTGATCTCCTCCAGGACTGACCGGTTTGATCACCTTGCAGTCCAGGGGACTCGCAGGAGTCTTCTCCAGCACCATAGTTCAAAGGCCTCAATTCTTTGGCGCTCAGCCTTTCTTATGGTCCAACTTTCACAGCCATACATTGCAACTGGGAAAACCATGGCCTTGACTATATGCACTTTTGTTGGCAGGGTGATGTCTCTGCTTTTTAGTATGTTGTCTAGATTTGCCATAGCTTTTCTCCCCAGGAGCAAGCGTCTTTTAATTTCTTGGCTGCAGTCCCCATCTGTGGTGATCTTGGAGCCCAGGAAGATAAAATCTGTCACTACCTCCATTTCTTCCCCATCTATTTGTCAGGAATTGAGACGGCCTGCATCTGCGTCTGCTAGACAGCAAACTGCTTATGGGAATGGCCTGTTATTTGTATGTATTTGTAGGCTTTCATAATTGGTTAAATACGCCAGAGGGAGTGGCTTCACGCAACATAAACATCCAATTATGCTAGCCTTTGTGTGTTTTTTTATTCTTTTTATTCTGATTTATAGGCTGCCCAGATTTATGGTGCACAGATACATTCACAAATATCAGAGCAACTGCAATCTAGTTTAGTGAGCATGATATGTGGATGTCAGGTTATCGGACATCAAGGTGCACTTGAAGCTGGATATTACTTCATTCCTCTGCTTCCAAGCTGAAATTGTGAGATTCCCTCAGGGCTGGATTTGCTTACCCTTTCTATTCAATGTGAACAAGAGGTTGCTGGGTGAGGCCATCCGGGGGCATAGGGTGCAATATCATCAGTATGCTGATAATACTCAGTTGTATATCTCTGCCCCAGGTTGGATAAATGATGCCATTCAGGTGCTGACTCAATGCCTGGAACTTCTGAGAGTCTAGTTGGGAGGAACAAGTTGTGACTTAACTCTAGCAAGATGGGAGTGGCTTTGGGGTTTTGGATTCTCTGGAAATGGAAAGATGCCACAGTTAATTTTTTTAGGATAGTATTGCGCTGGATGGTGTTTGGGCCACAATTTGGAGGGTCCTCCTGGACTTGGGTGCTGAGGTACTGACTAGTGTGGCTTTGGACAAATTAGTCTTGTGCATCAATTGTGCCCATTCCTGGACTGGAAGACCCTGCTCATGGTCACCCCTGCCCTAGTCACTTTTTGTTTGGGCTACTCTAATGCACTCTACATAAAGACTCCTTGAAGGCCACCTGGAAACTTCAAGTGATTCAGAATATAGTGGTGTGCACAGTTTGGGGTGTCCCATAGTTCACCCATGTTACACTGCAGGTACACAAACTGCACTGGTTCCCAGTTTCTTTTCAGTGCAATTCAAGGTGCTGGTTAGCACTTTGACATGGGACTACAGATAGCCTTCAACTTGTAATCATTTGTTTAATGACCGTTTGAAATGCTGAAACAAGTGTCTTATAACTGGTCTTTGCACTTACAACCATTGCAGCATCTCCAAAATTGCTGGGTATATTAAGATTACGCTAAAGGGAGATGTGAGGGCAAAAATGTTTAGGAACCCCTGCCATCAATAGAAAAGGCAGGTAAGCTGTGGAAGAATCTTTGGATTTTCCTACAATATGGTTTCAGTAAGTATTTTACTGTGTTCACTTAATAGAACTATCTTATTCCAAGTATATCAAGTTTTACTGATCAGATGCAGGGAAAGTCCACCTTTGGCTTGTAAGATCCTGCCATTATCTACAATTTCATGTTCTATCCTGACTCCATACTTGAATCTTCTAGTCTAATCCTTGGCCTCCACTTATTGTGGGTTCATCAACTTGTTTGACAAGAAACGCAATATTTTTTTAAATCAAAAGTTGGCAAGCAACTCTACATTGAGCTGTAACAGAGGATGCATTGTGCTACATCATAATTTGTTTATGGCTTGTTCCTGGTTAACAATTTCTTATTAGCTGATCAAAATATAAAATACAAAACATATGAAGAAAAATAAAGATGATGGAAAGATAAGGAAGGAAAAGGGGAAGAGAAAAAAGTGCAAGACAGAGGGAAAAAGGAAAAAAGGCATTGACTTCCAACTCCTTTTGGTGCAGTACAATCAGGTAGTAACATAAAATCTCATCTTTTTACTTTTATATAATAAAATATAGTAGCCATTTCTCCGCTAATTCCATCAACTTTTGTAGCCATTCATCCATTATGGGAATCAAAGTATCCTTCCATTTTTGTGCATAAAGTTTTCTTGCTGTTGTCATATTCTTGCTGCTGTCATTTGTTTATGGCTTGTTGAAAAAGCTATAGTTGGTAAGGTCATACAATGTACAAAGCCAGAACCAAACACATCACATTACAATTATGAATGTTGAATTATAATTTGTAATTATATGTAATTATGTATAAAGCAAATCAACAGGTAGCACCTTTATTAAATGGGGAATTCTTGGAGAACTAGTTGGGCAATTTAGTCCAACAACTCAATGTAGTCTCCTAGAGAAGTATGCTGGACTCACAACGGGCAACTTTGTCATATACAAAAATCAGCTTTTAGACATTTCTGCTATCAAAACAAGGAAGTGGGACTTCTTCAAAGCTGTTCCAAGAATCGGTCCCATCTTTTCACTAGACCAGTGTTTCTCAACCTTGACAATTTTAAGGCATGTGGACTTCAACTCCCAGAATTCCACAGCCAGCATTGCTGGCTGCGGAATTCTGGGAGTTGAAGTCCACATGCCTTAAAATTGTCAAGGTTGAGAAACACTGCACTAGACGCAAAACAATTTGACAGTTCATGGGATTGGGTTATGTACTTCAGCTGCTTTGAAAAGGCCATCGAATTCAACAGTTGGGCAGTACTGAGTAGTCAATAAGAAGGAAAGGAAAAGGATTGGAAATAAAGGAATGCAAGCATCAAAAGGATTGCTCCCACCTTATTTATGAGCTGTTTGCACTGCTTTGCATGTGTAATGAGATGTTCAAAAAAAACTGCAATTAAGGTTGGATGGACTCAGTTGGACTTTACAGCAAGCTGAACAAAAGCCTAATTACCACCACTGTGTTTTTGCACCCAGTGGAGAAATATTACAGGCTCAGGGAGTTGCTATGGGAGCAGGAGCAGTTATGCTCTAAGTGCCACAGTGAATGCAAGGCCACACTGGCACTCCCCCTTCAAGTAAATTGTTCTTTGTATTTTTCCATTTGCTGTAAACGGGGAAAGGTGCTTAGCTCTGCTTTAGCAGGCGATGGTAACTGATGTTTGCAAATTGCCTCTTGCTTAGGGCACCCAGGGAATTATTTTAATCTAAACGGGGTAAATTTTTAAAAGATCTTAAATTCTTTTCATTCCCAGCGTCAGTAGGTTGGAAGGCCCTGCAGAGGCCAGACTTCAAATTTCGCACAGCTTCAAGGCAATTGTACAGTTTGCATTTCCTTGCAGTTCAGCTTGAAAAGCTTGCATGCATGAAGTTCAGCAGTGTTACTTCCCTTCTGTGGCTGCTTGATGACTCACAACTAGCCTTACGAAAGGGCTGGAGGATGACAATCATAGCAGCCGAACAGCAGGGGTCTGAAAAATGAACTGCAACTCTCACTGTTTTTCAGCATTAGCCAGGTAGATGACAGGACTCCTACGATATGTAATCCAGCAACATCTGCAGGTCAGAGGTTTCCACCCTTTAATCTCAGGAGCATATTCTCTAATGACCTCTCATCATAAGGGAGAACAGTCTTTTGGAAAATAAAGCTATACTATTTGAGAATCTCAGGTTACCTTTCTTGTTGTGCATTTTTGTTTTTGGTGGATCATAAAGTTTGGTGGAGATGAAAAAGCCTCAGTCTTATAAGTGTACAAACTGTGAATGTATAGAAGACAAAGAGAGGATGTTAGAGAATTTTTGTTTCTCTGTTGGTAAAAATAAATCAGAAGCTCTCACAGTTGACTGCATTTAGCTGATTCAAATAAACTCTTTATATTCATATAAA
>BFFQ01001824.1:3108-10608 GCA_003402635.1 Protobothrops flavoviridis | reverse complement strand
CAACCAGGTTAAGTGAGTTGTGACAGCACCACCTCTCTGTGACCACATTCTGCTACAGAGAGTGGAAATATTAAATTATATTCCCTCAGTGCCGTGCATGGCCAATGGCTCATGATAAAGGTCCATTGGACTAACTGCTTTCGCTACTTTTATCTCAAACTTTATTTATTTATTTAGTGATTTATTAACTTCATTGACCACCCATCATACAGGGCAACTCTGGACGGTTTACAATATTAAAAAGATAAAATATTTACAAAGCCCATAGAGCAATAAAAGCTATAATATAAAAAAAGATGTTTATGTTTTTTTTATCCTTTATGCTTTCTATCCCATCTTTATTATTTTCCGACTTATATAAAGAGAAATATATTTACGTTATATTTTTATAAATAAGCCAAGGTGGCAAAGGTACCGAATACTATCTCCACCTCCCTATTTTCCCCACAACAACATCTCTGCGATTGGTGGAAAGTATTAGAAAGTCGAAATTGTTGAATTCTCCCCTCAACAGGACAGGAACTTGAGGAATGTTGCAGAAGACAGAATGGAGAGCAATGAACTTGTAGAGGCGCAAAGAGAAAGATTCCCATTAGTGGCTCCAGGATGGCAGAACGAAAGTTAAAATCTTAAAATCGTGAAAAAGGAAAATGAAAAGAGAAACATGAGTCCACGTAGTCCTCAGTTCACAACTCAGCCCCAAATTTCTGCTGCTAAGCGAGGCTAATAATAATAATAATAATAATAATAATAATAATAATAATAATAATAAAGTTGGAAGAAATCTTGGAGGTCTTCTAGTCCAACTCCCTGCTCAGGCAGGAAACCCTACACCATTTCAGACAAATGGCTGTCCAGTTTCTTCTTAAAAACTTCCAGTGTTGGAGCATTCACCGCTTCTGGAGGCAGGTTGTTCTACTGGTTAATTGTTTTCACTGTCAGGAAGTTTCTCCTTAGTTCTAGTTTGCTTCTCTCCTTGGTTAGTTTCCATCCATTGCTTCTTGTCCTGCCTTCAGGTGCTTTGGAGAATAGCTTGACTCCCTCTTCTTTGGGGCAGCCCCTGAGATATTGGAACCCTGCTATCATGTCCCCCCTCATTCTTCTCTTCATTAGACTAGACACACCCAATTCCAGCAACCGTTCCTTATATGTTTTAGCCTCCAATCCTCTAATTATCTTTGTTGCTTGTCAAAAGGTCACAAAAGGGGAATCACACGACCCTGGGGCACCGCAACCATCACAAATATGAGTTAGTTGCCAAGCGTCCAAATTCTGATCATTTGGCAATGGGGATGCTGCAACGGCCGTAAATGTGAAAAATGGTCATAAGTCACTTTTTTCAGTGCCCTTGTAAACTTTAAACGGTCACGAAACAAACCTATCAACACCCAGCTCAAGAAATTCCAGGTTCATTTTGTTTCCCAAAAGCTTACTGTTTATTGAATACACCATATGGTAATGTCGAAGCAAAACTAAGTCTGAGGTTCCAACCCCAATTCATAGATTATTTTAAACAATCATTTTCCCAGCCAAACCCCCAAATTCTAATGTTAGTCCATATAAACAAGTTCACTTTGTTAGGGGAACCGTCTGCTTCAAATCCACACCTGTTCTGGTGTCCTTGACAAGACTTCAGGCTCTCACGGTCTTCAGCTGAATCGAAGAGATTTCGTTTCTCCATTTAACCCACTTGAAAGTAACATCCACCCCCCCCCCCCAATCTAAAGGCAAGATGAAATGCAGAGGCACATAGCTGCCAAAGTTTCATCTTTGACAAAACTGTTGTAAGTCGAGGACTACCCGTCACTAAGGAAGACCATCCCCAGCTGAATGTTCTACAGAGGTCCTAAGAGACCAGCTTCCTGAACAGCCCATTAGCTTCACTACTGCAAACACCCAGTTGGGAAAATTGGTTCTCAGTCACAGTCTCTTTTGCACCAAGTTAGCAGAGCATCAACAGGTTTTTGAGAGTCTGAAGAAGCAAAGATATTTGAGGGATTTGAGATGGATTTGCACACCTACCTCATTGTAGCTGTTCTTCTCCTGCATGTGTTTCACGATGAAGTTGGCTCCAGCAATGGCTGGCTTGATCTCTTTGTAAAGCTGGTCCTGCAAATCCCCTGTGCCGTGGGGGTTTGGTCCTGGAAAGGGTGGGGGGGGGAGAAAAGAAGGAAGCTGTAATTCAGGGCGGAGGAGATCTAGGTGGGAGGACTATACAGCTCTAGAGAGCTGCAATAGAAGAGCCCTGGTGGCGCAGTGGTTAGAATGTAGTATTGCAGGCGAATTCTGCCGACTGTCAGCGGTTCGATTCTGATCGGCTCAAAGTTAACTCAGCCTTCCACCTTGCCGAGGTTGGTAAAACGCGGACCCAGATTGTTGGGGGCAATAGGCTGACTCTGTAAACCGCTTAGAGCAGCAGGTCCCAACCTTTTGGGCACCAGGGAGAAAGTTTCTGTGGAGAAAGTTTTTTCCACGGACCGGAGGGGCTGTGGTTTCGCGTGCTGTCTGCATCCTGCAGACGGGGCTTTGCTTGTTTAGGTGGCCCAGTTTCTGACATGCCACAGACTGGTGCCAGTCTGTGGATCGTCTTCTTCAAATCCACACCTGTTCTGGTGTCCTTGAAAAGGTTTCAGGCTCTCACGGTTTTCAGCTGAATTGTAGAAGGTTCATTCCTCTATCTCAGGGCTTTTCAACCAGTGGTACGGGTACCACCTGTGGTACATTGGCACTTGGCAGGTGGTACGCGACCATCCTAGAAAAGTGGTAGCGCGGGAGGGGAATGAGCTGAACCGGTGGCAGCACCGCACAAGCCTGAGCGAGAGACGGTTGGAACTGCAGGGCTGTCAGGGCTCAGAGGAAGCACCAGGACCAGCGCTTCTTCGGGGCTGTCAGGGCTCAGTGGAAGCGCCAGGATCAGTGCCAGGCTCCAGCTGGAGCTTGGTGCTGATCCTGGTGCTTCTGCTGAGTCCAGAAGAAGCGCTGATCAGCTGGAATGTTGCAGCATCTCCAGGGTCTTGTGATTTACATTCAGATACTTGGCAACTGATTCATATTTATGACGGTCACAGTGTCCCAGGGTCATGTGAAGTGACCAAAACTTGCTGCAACCACCCAGCAGACGGGAGGAATAAAAACCAAACACCCCCCCACCCCACCCCCGCTGCCAATCCTCAACAGAAACGCTCACAACAATGAAAACCTCAGACAGGAGGAAGAGCACCGCCGGGTGGGCAGGCAGGTATCTTGCTCGGCTGTGGCTTGGGGGGCACTTTTTTCAGTGCCATTGTAACTTTGAACAGTCACTAAGCGAACTGTTGGAAGTCGAGGACTACCTGTACTTTATCACTTTTTTCCTTTTTAATTTTTTTGGGTCATCAAGTTTTGGACACCTTGCTAGGCGACTGGTGGTACTCGGATGTTGCCGTATCCTAAAAGTGGTACAATGGGTGAAAAGGTTGAAAAGCCCTGCTCTATCTAACCCAGGGGTCTCCAAGACCCGGTTCGTGGACCGGTACCAGGCCGTGGCATGCCAGCAAGCGGGCCGCACAAATTAGCAAAGCCACATCCACGGGATGCAGTTAGCACACAAAACCACGCACTCTCCAGTCCGTGGAAAAACCTCTCTCCACAGAACCGGACCCTGGTGCCCAAAAGGTTGGGGACCTCTGATCTAACCCACTTGAAAGTAACACCTCCCCCCTTAATCTAAAGGCGGCACGTAGCTGCCACACTTTCATCCTTGACAATAGTATTCGTGCAGCTTATGAACCAGGGCCTTTAAAAGTCATCAGATGATACTGGATTAGAGAAGTTTTCAGTGGTGTCCATCAAACATGAAAACTGAACCATAACCACTGGACCCTCCTCCCCTCCATTCCCATCGCTCTTTCAGCCTTACGTGCAGGGGTAATCCGGCTAGTTAGGCCGTGTCTCTCCGACTGCTTCTCAAACATGAGCTCACTGCGGGACTTAATGGTGAAATATTCCTCTGCCTTGACGATGTAACCGACGGAGCTAGAACGCCGGATCACGAAGCTGCCCTGCGGTGTGGGGTCACTCTCGGCCGGCTTGGACATGTGCAGGAGGCGAGGAAGGGTGTCAAGAAAGAACTGCGGATCAAAGAAGAAAGAAAAGTGATTTTCAACTTCCCACTCTGGCCAGGAGCTTAAAGATCTCCTGATGGTGCCCCCATCCAAGTGCCGAAGTTTTGCCCTGTCCTACGATCTTTCTTGCCACAATTATTAAGTGATCACTGGTCGTAAGTGTGAAAATCCATCGTAAGTCATTGTAACTTTGAAGGGTCACTAAATGAACTGTTTAGAATGGAATAGAGTTGGAACGGGTCCTTGGAGGTCTTCTAGTCCAGCCCCCTGCCCAAGCAGGAGAACCTACAGTATGTCATCTCAGACAAATGACTGTCTAGCCCAGGGGTAGGCAACCTGGGCTTTTTTATGACTCGTGGACTTCAACTCCCAGAATTCCTGAGCCAGCCACGCTGAGGGGAAAGGGAGAGCTTTCCAAGCTGAGCCATGCTGGCTCAGGAATTCTGGGAGTTGAAGTCCACGAGTCATGAGGGGGCCATAGTTCCCCCATGCTGGCTCAGGAATTCTGGGAGTTGAAGTCCATGAGTCATGAGGGGGCCAGGAATTCTGGGAGTTGAAGTCCACAAGTCATGAAGGGGCCATAGTTCCCCCATGCTAGTTCAGGAATTCTGGGAGTTGAAGTCCACGAGTCATAAAAGAGCCAAGGTTGCCTACCCCTGGTCTAGCCTCTTCTTAAAAATTCTATACATTGAATTGTTCCTTCCGGCTTACCTCTTTCGTCCATTCAGACAAGACGTGGGTGCTGGGGGTCCGAAAATGCAAGTTGAGCTCCACGGTGCACGTCACCACGACCGCGGTCACGAGAAGCATGACGAACAGCAGGTACCTATTGGCAGTAGACATGACCATTTATAAAGTCAAGGCTAATTTTTTTCAAATGTTTATTTCCTGTTTCCTTTTTCCCTCTGAAGGATCTCGAAAGAGTCCAGAAGCGTCTGCTGGGTCATTCAATGCCTGGGTTATGACATCATCATGTGGGAAGTCAGCCCCCCCCTCCCAGAGAAGAAATATTAAAAGGGCAGAATATCATATTTTCTCAAAGGATCTTAAAGAGGCAGAAAAGCATGCCCAGTTTTTTCTTAATAGCCCCAAGTCTCCCTCCCCCAAGCAGAAACCAGCTCTGTAGAAATGCAGATGTAAATAATTCGTTCAGGAAGGTTGGAGGCCT
Source organism: Protobothrops flavoviridis (assembly GCA_003402635.1). Classification (NCBI taxonomy): domain Eukaryota; kingdom Metazoa; phylum Chordata; class Lepidosauria; order Squamata; family Viperidae; genus Protobothrops; species Protobothrops flavoviridis. The sequence continues at coordinate 5,337 of BFFQ01001824.1, read as the reverse complement.
CCAGCTAGAAGCTTAGGAAGACAAAGACACCTAAAATCTACATACCCCATCCAAACTCTAGGACAGGACATAATAGGATTAACCCACAGATGCCAAAGGGGCACACTCAGACTCAGGTCAAAGTACATGACACAGGAAATACAAAGCCTCAAACAGGAACAGGAAGCAACTCCAAACAAAAGCCCAAGAGGGTATAAAAACCCACTCCTACTACATGTGCTCTCCCTCTTTTTTTCCAGAGCCATCTTTCTATCTGGCTCTCCTCTTCAATAAACTGCAACCTTCTTTCTAAAGCAGTCTCCATTTCGTTTATTCCCGGCTTGGACTAGACCCTGATGAAGACTTTTCCTTCCACAATCATGCCAAATAATGTCATGAGATATATATGATGTCATAGGAGGCGGGGCTCGGAACGCTAAAGTCTGTACAGACCATTTTCCACTTGCGACAATTGAGATCAGCACTTCTGTCGCTAAGTGGTGCGGTCATTAAGGGAGTCACGCTCAATTTTGCGACCTTTTTTTGCCACGGTTGTTAAGTGAATCCAGCTTCTCCCCTTGATTTTGCTGGCCACAAGGCCACAAGGGACGATTGCAAGGGGCAATCCCGTGATCTTGGAAGGCTGCAGCCGTCATAAGTACATGTCAGTTGCCAAGCTTTTGAATTTTGATCACGTGGACGGTGGGGACGCTGCAATGTCATAAGTGCGAGGAGCGGTCCTAAGACACTTTTCCCATTGCTGGCGTGACTTTGAATAGTTGTTAAACGAATGGTTGTAAGTTGAGGACTACCTGTACGGGGCAGTGATGAAGATGTTGAATAGGCACTAAGGAGAAACAGATTCAAATCCAGCCTTGGGCACAGACTTTCAGACCAGCCTACCCCCACAGAGTTATGATGGGAAAAAAGAGGGAGATGGACCACTGTCACACAACACACAAACCAACTAAACTTCAAAACCAGCAACCCCAGAAGAAAAAACAGGAGCCATTCTACAACATACAATGTCAGAAGTGCAGCAACTGCTACAGGGAGCAGACTGGCAGAACGCATCCATGAACACCAACTGGCAGTCAGAAGGCCTGACGAAAATTCTTTAATTTCATCACATGTACTGGGACTGGAGGCTAAAACATATAAGGAATGGCTGCTGGAATTGGGGATGTCTAGTTTAATGAAGAGAAGGACGAGGGGGGACATGATAGCAGGGTTCCAATATCTCAGGGGCTGCCCCAAAGAAGAGGGAGTCAAGCTATTCTCCAAAGCCCCTGAAGGCAGGACAAGAAGCAACGGATGGAGAAACTAACCAAAGAGAGAAGCAACCTAGAACTAAGGAGAAACTTCCTGACAGTTAGAACAATTAACCAGTGGAACAACCTGCCTCCAGAAGCTGTGAATGCTCCAACACTGGAAGTTTTTAAGAAGAGACTGGACAGTCATTTGTCTGAAATGGCATAGGGTTTCCTGCCTGAGCAGGGGTTGGACTAGATGACCTCCAAGGTCCCTTCCAACTTTTTATTTTTATTATTGTTGTTGTTATTGTTGTTGTTGTTGTTGTTGTTGTTGTTATTATTATTATTATTATTATTATTATTATTATTATTATTATTATTATTATTATTATTATTATTATTATTATTATTATTATTATTACATGTAGACAGATTTAACCATAGTTTCAATTGGGAACATGTGATCATCCTAGACCGGGCCAAGCCCAAAAATGCCAGGAAATTTCTAGAAGCCTGGCATTCTGACAAATCGGCCATCAATAGACGCGTAGACATTAACAACATCTACAGACTATGCAAAAGAGACAACCAGCCCAAAAGGGAAAAAGACTCCAGCATCTCTCCACCAGGAATCAGCCAGTTCGCACCACTTCAACAAAACCGGTAGCTAATTTTTTGTTGCCCAAGTCCAGAATGAACTTCCGGAAGTGGCATCCACGCAGAGAACCGGTTGTTCACCTATTTGAATCCCACCACTGGATAAACTCCAACAATCAAGTAAGCAATACCCCAATCAAGAAACTGGCATAGAGCCAACAGTGAACAGCCCAGCCAAAGAATCCCTAAGACCACCCCACCCACCCAGACAGGCAAGACACCAGAATATAAACTGACAGCAAAAAAGCACTCCTTACTAGCACTGATGATGCTCCCTAGTTGGGTAATGAAATGTCTGCAAGAAAACAAGCAAGCTCAGAGAGCACCAAGGACCCCACAA
>BFFQ01001823.1:88544-100338 GCA_003402635.1 Protobothrops flavoviridis | reverse complement strand
GAGAAGAGAGAAGAGAGAGAGGAGAAAGAGGAGAGAGGAGAGAGGAGAGAAAAAGAAGAGAGAAGAGACAAGAGAGAGAAAGAAGAGAGAGAGGACAGAGGAGAAAGAGGAAAGAGGGAGAGGAGAGAGAGAGGAGAGAGAGAATGTGACCACCTTCTGCAACCTGACAAACACAGTTGATGGGGAAGCCAGATTCACTTAACAACCCTGTTTACTAAATTAGCAACTTCAGCGATTCACTTAAAACGGGGGGGACAATCACTTCACCAGTGTTTCGTGTCACAGGAGAAATTTGGGGTTCAATTATGGTCGTAAGTTGAGGACCCCCTGTGCAGCACTTTTACCACTGCACCCAGCAGCCATCCCCAGACCGGGAGTGACCCTCACATCCTTTACCCGCAGTCCCCCCTCGCTCCGGGACCCTCACCTGACACGAGTCGATGCCGCCAGAGAGGTACCCAGCGCAGAACATGGCACTGCTCACCAGCTGGCTCCCTAGAGCCGCACGGCACAGGTCTTGTGCCAGGATCGGCACCCGAGCTTCCATCACCACCTCAGCAGGTGGCCCGTCTAGGAGAGAAGCAGACGGAAGCTTGAATGGCCTACACCGCCGTTCTGCCGGTTTCCTCCCCCTTGGCAGGTGAGACACGACAGGTAACTGGGCCCCAGGTGAGACGCTGCAAGAGGACAATGTCAGCTCTTCCTCCTCCTCCTCCTCCTCCTCTGATCCAGGTCCGGGTTTGATGAGCAGCCCGAGAAGTTGCAGAGCACTGATAAAGATCGACGGAGATTCCCAGTCATCCAGGTCAAGGTTGTCCCAAAAGTGCATTTTCATAAGACAATTGGACTTTTCTTTGTTTTTCTTTGAAGACGTTTCGCTTCTCATTCCAGATGCTTCTTCAGCTCTGGTTTAGACGGTGAGGAATGGAAGAATTTATAGGCCTTGCAGACCACTGGTCATTTGCATTCTTTTAGAGAGTCATTGAGGCCACTTGGAGGTTTGTCTGCGTCCTCAGGGTCACCTGAGTGGTACAAATGGATACGGAGCCTTCTTGGGACTGCAGAAAGGACCGTGTTGTAGATTGGAGATAGATGGTGTCGTATGTCTCCCCCTCTGTTGAGAGAGGGCTGTTCAATTTTGACATTGGCCTCCAGGTGGCTTCAATGACCCTCTGAAAGAATGCAAATGACCAGCCGTCTGCAAGGAATATAAAGAAGCAAGGAAGCTTCTTCAGCTCTGAGTGGATAGTGGGGAATGGAAGGAGTTATACTCCTTGCAGACAGCTGGTCATTTGCATTCTTTTAGAGAGTCGTTGAGGCCACTTGGAGGTTTATCTGTGTCCTCAGGGTCACCTGAGTGGTGCAAATGGGTGTGGAGCCTTCTTGGGACTGCGGAAAGGACTGTGTTGTAGATTGGAGATAGATGGTGTCATATCCCTCCCCCTCTGTTGAGAGAGGGCTGTTCAGTTTGGACATAGATGGCCTCCAAGTGGTCTCAACGACCCTCTAAAAGAATGCAAATGACCAGTTGTCTGCAAGGAGTATAAATCCTTCCATTCCCCCACCATCTAGTCAGAGCTGAAGAAGCTTCTGGGATGAGAAGCGAAACATCCTCAGGGAAAAACAAGGAAGTCCAGTTGCCTCCTGAAAAAGCATCTTTGTGACGACTCTCATAAATATGAGTCGCTTGCCAAGCGTCCGCAATTTGAACATGTGTCCCTGGGAATGCTGCAATGGTCATAAGGGTGAAAAATAGGCACGCCACTTTTTCAACTGCCGTTGTAACTTAAAGTGGTCCCTGGTTGTAAGTCAAGGACGACCTGTACATAAGTAGAATTTAATAGATTTGTGCTTTCCAACTTGCAAGATTCTGCCAAGGTAGCATGGCATAAAAAGTAGATTTAGCTCATTTAGGGATGTTTCCTGTCCGGTTCACCTAGCAGGGCTGACAGAAAATCTGTTAGGCCAGCGGTTTCCAAATCTTTTGGACACCAGGGACCGGTTCCGTAGCAAGAGGTTTTTCCACGGACCGGAGGGGAGCGTGGTTTTGTGTGCGGCCTGCATCCCACAGAGGGGGCTTTGCTTATTTGCATGGACCGGTTTTTGGCATGCCGTGGACCGGTGCCAGTCCACGGCCCGGGGACTGTGGACCCCTGTGTTAGGCGATCACTAGGAATTCAAAGTGACTTGATGGCACCTATTCAATCCATCAACCAATCGACTTTTCCGAAGTTTTGGATATTACAGGCAGTCCTTGACTTACAACCGTTCATTTAGTGACCGTTCGAAGTTACAGTGGCACTGACCACAGTGACGTACGACCGTTTTTCACACTCACGACCATTGCAGCATCCCCACGATCACGGGATCAAAATTCAGACACTTGGCAACTGACTCGCATTTGCGTGATCCGCTTTTACGATCTTTGGACAAGCGATGTCCATGGGGGNNNGCCAGATTCACTTAACAACCGTGTTATTAACTTAACCGCAGTGATTCACTTAATAACGTGGCCCGAAGGTTGTAAAATGGGGCCAAATTCACTTAACAACGGTCTCACTAAGCAACAGAATTGTGGTCGTTAAGTAGAGGACTACGTGTAATTCCCTGGCCTGCAAGGCTTTAGAGGAGGGGTCCCCAACCTATGGGCTACAGCCCACCACCGGGCTTCAGGCTCTTGGCCAGCAGACTGCAGAAATGGCTGGGCAGTGCACACACATTTGTGGTGCACTCCTGCACTCGTGCTAGCGCCCGTGGCCCCATTGGCGCATGCACCTGGGCGCGAACGGGGCTGCTAGCGCCATGCGGGTGTGCATGGCCCATTTGTGCCATGCACGAATGGGGCCGCTAGTGCCATGCTAGTGCGCGTGGTCCCGCTTGCATGTGTGCATGCGCGCAAACCAATTTGGAATCTGCTCTCCTTCCATCCGGTCCGCGAGGCTGGAAAGGTTGGAGACCTCTGCTTCAGAGCTTCATCCAAGCCATCTCAAAGGGGAGCCAAGGGTCCCCCAGCCCCACCGCTACCTTCATAGAGCGAGCCCCAGCCGACAATGTAGCAGAGTTCCTGGCTCGTCTCCGCGGCCTGGTCCGGGAGGCAGACGGGGGTCACCCAGGCTGAGGGGCGCACGGGAGCGGTCAGTTCCAACAGAGCCACATCCCCATGGAAGGTCTTTGGGTCGAACTACGGAAAGAGAAACGGGCTGTTGCAGTGGGGGGGAAAAGCATCAAGCAGCCATAGGGATTAGGGTTGGGGGGTCTTCTGCAAACGGTGGGTAGGACCAGACCCCCAGACTCACCTTGGGGTGCGTCAGGATGCGGCTGACGGGCACCACCTGTTCGCCTTCATCCCGCTTGGTTAGATCATAGTCACCCAGGACCACCGACCAGGCCAGCTCATTTCGGCTTCTACCAGCAGAAGAAAAACCAATTGTGGTCATACGTATGTGTCCAGGAATTGATTTAAGAACTAACCAGCTTACGTAAGTTATAAGATGTAATGATAGGAATGACTCAGCAGGGTCTGAGTCTCTTTAAGAGCCTTTGTATAAAAGGGAAGGCTCTGCCCATGTGTTCTCTCTCTTCCGTTTCCTGCTGTAACTGCTGGATCCTGCTGTATTAACACGTGGATGTATATTGTAGATAATGTAAGATAAACCACCATATAATATAGACCAGTGGTGGCGAACCTATGGCACGCATGCCAGAGGCGGCACTCAGAGCCCTCTCTGTGGGCACACGTGCCATGCCCCGGAGATGGCAACTGTCCCTCTTCAACCAGCTGCCCGCTAACTCACCGAGGTCCCACGTGGCCGGATGCATCCCAGCACGGGTGGTTTCCCTCCCCTCCGTCACATCCCTCCTGGCCTCGCCTGCTCTCCTTTTCCCGGGCACGACCCACTGCATCGCCTCCTCAGCTGTCGGCTATCCGTCCAGCTCAGAGGCGGCTCCTCTGAACTGCTGGCAGTGGGCTGCGGAGCCCCAGAGTGCGCCGGTCTAGGGGCTGGCAGGCTGTGGCTGCTGATGGACACTGTTGGCCCCCATGCGCTCGCTGGCCTCTGTGTGCGGGGGCCGATGGTATCGGGCAGCAGCCTCCCCGGCCCCTGCCTCGCCTTGCCCTGCGACAATGGCACCCCCGCCCTGCCTTGCCTTGTCTTGCCTCACCCCGTAGGACGAGCCTCCTGCCCACCATCCCACCTGCCAGAGACCCCCTGGATTTCCCCCAACCCTGCCTGGCCCCCACAGGCATCCCTCCCCACAAGCAACATTGAAGTGATCATGCCCACCTTGGCCACACCCACCCAGTCTGTCATGACCACAGCCACGCCCACCCAGTGGACCACGCCCACCTGGCACCCGGCGATATATAAGTGGGTTTTGGGTTGCAGTTTGGGCACTCGGTCTCTAAAAGGTTCGCCATCACTGATATAGACCACTGTTTACTGTGTTTACTCCTGGGTCATCTCGGCGCAATAAGACTGTGCATGCTCTGACAGGGAGACTTTTGTGGACCCATCCTAAGCAGGGGTTGGACTGGATGACCTCCCTGATCTCTTCCATAGAGACGGGAACCCTTGGCCTTACCCAGTGAAGCAGTGGGCGGCTGTGACAATCCACGCGCTCCCCACCAGCACCCCACTGCACATCAGCTCTCCATTCAGCATCACCGACACCAGCCACGGCCAGGCACCCGGCTTTGCACGGCTGCCCCCCACAATCTTCCCCTGTGCCAGCGTCACATTAGGGGCAGGGACCAAACAGCGCCCACAGGATTCTGCAAGCCGAGGCGAGAAAGGGTTAGAGTCCAGTAACCGGTTGAAGGATGTCCGAATCAACTCTCTAGTCCCCAAGCCGCACATTCACACAACCCATCGGACTGGGTGTCAGAATCCACCCAGGTTCTGGCCTTGCAGACTACAACCAGTAACTAATAGGGTTGAGTGAAGATTAGAGCAGTCTTTCCTAAGCTTAGCCGTTTTCAGATGTGTGGACTTCAATTCCCAGAATGCCCCAGCCAGCATTGCTGGCTGGGGCATTCTGGGAGTTGCAGTCCACACAACTTAAAGTAGTTCAGCTTGGGAAACACTGGATTAGAGGCTAAATCACCGAGGCACAAAGCAAAATATAAGCTCGGGCTCTGGCATGTATTTACGACGGTCGCCGTGTCCCAAGGTCATGTGATTCCCCCTTTTTGCGACCTTCGGACAAAGCAAAGTCAAGCCGGATTCATTTAATGACTGCACGATCCTCTGAAGAACTGCAGCCCTTCGCTTCACAACAAAAAGGTTCATAACATCGGGCCCGACTCACTCAACCACCGCTTTGCTTAGCGACGGAAATTCTGATCCCAATTTGGCTGTATGTCGAGGAGCACCTGGGCTTCCGGTAGGGAAAAGCTACATTAAAGCTAGAGCCTATTAAATAGCAGACAGATGCTTTAACAGAGGGGTCTCCAACCTTGGCAACTTTAAGGCCGGTGGACTTCAACTCCCAGAATTCCTCAGCCAGCCTCCATTTTGTTTGTTAGATTTAAGACAGGGGTCTTCAAACCTGGTCCTTTGATGACTTGTGGACTTTAACTCCCAGAATTCCTCAGCCAGCCTCCATTTTGTTTGTTAGATTTAAGACAGGGGTCTTCAAACTTGGCCCTTTGATGACTTGTGGACTTCAACTCCCAGAATTCCTCAGCCAGACAAAGCTGGCTGAGGAATTCTGGGAGTTGAAGTCCACCAGCCTTAAAGTCGCCATGGTTGGAGACGCCTGCTTTAACAGATGGTGCTGCGAGTTAAAAGACATTCTTGTTTACATGCTGGAATTCCTCCAGCTTTAATCTGCATTACTGTGGTTTACAAGGCATGATTACCCCGAGTGGAAAATTTGAATACTGGCTCTGCTGAGGAACAACAACACAGCCCCTTTGATAGAATAGAATAGAGCTGGAAGGGACCTTGGAGGTCTTCTAGTCCAGCCCCCTGCTCAGGCAGGAGAACTTATACCATCTCAGACAAGTGACTGTCTATCCTCTCCTTAAAAACCTCCAGTGTAGGGGCACCCATAATTCTGGTGGCAAGCTGTTCCACTGGTTAATTGTCCTCACTGTCAGGAAGTTTCTCCTTAATTCCAGGTTGCTTCTCTCCTTGATTAGTTTCCAACCATTGTTTCTCGTCCTTCCCTCTGGTGCTTTGGAGAATAACATGACCCCCTGCTCTTTATGGCAGCTTCTCAAATACTGGAAGACTGCTATCATGTCTCCCCTATTTCTTCTTTTCTTTAGACTAGCCAAACCCATGTCCCACAGCCGTTCTTTGTATGTTTTAGTCTCCAGGCCTTGGATCATCTCAGTTGTTCTTCTCTGAACTTTTTCCAAACTCTCATCTTTTTTGTAGTATGGTGACCAAAATTGGCTGCAGTATTCCAGGTGTGGCCTCACTAGGATTTTACAAAACGATACTAGTACTTCGCGTGATCTTGATTCTATGCCTCTGTTTATACAACCCAGGATTGTATTAGCTTATTTGGCTGCTGCTGCACACGGCTGGCTCATAGTCAAGTGATCATCCACAAGGACTCCAAGGTCCCTCTCACAATTGCTGGGTTTACTCAGTGGTTAAGTTCTCTCCGACATCATTCAGCACACACGTTGGGGGTTTTGCCAGAGGTGTGCAGGTAACACATTTGAAAAATAAAGGCAAGAAGCAACGGATGGAAACTCATCAAGGAGAGAAGCAACCTAGAACTAAGGAGAAACTTCCTGACAGTTAGAACAATTAACCAGTGGAACAACCTGCCTCTAGAAGCGGTGAATGCTCCAACACTGGAGGTTTTTAAGAAGAGACTGGACAGCTATTTGTCTGAAATGGGATAGGGTTTCCTGCCTGAGCAGGGGGTTGGACTAGATGACCTCCAAGATCCCTTCCAACATCATCATCATCATCATCATCATCATCATCATCATCATCATCATCATCATCATCATCATTATTATTATTATTATTATTATTATTATTATTATTATTATTATCATCATCATCATCATCTCTAGATCCCAGCAAGGTTTAGGCAACAGATGACACGCAAGTAGTAGGCAGCTTTCTATATACAGGCAGTCCTGGAGTTATGACTACAAGGTGGCCCAAAATTTCCGTTGCTAAGTGAGACCGTTGTTTGTCCCATTTGACAACTTTTCTTGGCACAGTCTGACACTGTCTGGGCACAAGTCTCCTTCCGCTCCCTCCTGTCAAGCTTAATCCCAATTAAGAGGGTGACTGGCCTGTCCCGTAAGGTCAGCGTTCGGCCTGGCGACCTTTTCAGACCCAACGCTGACCTTGCTCCTAAAACAAAAAACAGCAAAACTGGTGCACCAGCCCGGTCTGTTTCTCCAGATCCCCGCTGCGGGTCCGTTGCTGCGGAAGAGAACGGTTGCAATCACGCCGCCTGTGATACAACCACAGGTGCACAGAAGCAGAGGAACGAAGCGGGACTCTCCCTATGGCAGAGTCCTCGACTTACAACGGTTCACTTGGGGACCGTTCAAAGTTACGACGGCACTGAAAAAAGGGACTGGGTTTTTTTTTCCGCAGCTACGAACATTTGCAGCATCCCCCGTAGTCACGCTCCGGGGATTGATTCCTATTTACGACAGCGGCCGTGCGCTGGGGTCACGGGATCAAAATTCAGGAGGTGGGCAACTGGTTCCTACTTACGACCGTTGCAGCATCCCAGGGTCACGTGATCAACTTTTGCGGCGTTCTCACAAGCAAAGTCTATGGGGAAGCCGGATTCATTTAACAACCGGGTTACTAAATCAGCGGTCCCCAACCTTTTGGGCACCAGGGACCAGTAACATGGAGAGGGGTTTTTCCGTGGACCGGAAGGTGCGTGGTTTTGTGGGCTCTCCTGCATCCCGCGGATGGGGCTTTGCTTGTTTGTGCGGCCCAGTTGCTGGCATGCCACGGCCCGGTAATGGTCCACGGCCCGGGGGTTGGGGACCCCTGTACTAAGTGATCAACTGCAGTGAGTCCCTTAGCAACGGTGGCAAGGAAGATCGTGAAACGGGGTAAAAAAAAAATCGCTTGACAAATGTTTCTCTTGACAAATGTCTCTCCACAATCTGGAGCTCAATTGTGGTTGTAAGCCGAGGACTACCTGTACTCTGAGGACAGGTGTCTGAAATGGCATAGGGCAGGGGTGGGGAACCTTGGCTCTTTTATGACTTGTGGACTTCAACTCCCAGAATTCCTGAGCCAGCATGGGGGAACTATGGCCCCCTCATGACTGGTGGACTTCAACTCCCAGAATTCCTGAGCCAGCATGGCTCAGCTTGGAAACCTCTCCCTTTCCCCTCAGCATGGCTGGCTCAGGAATTCTGGGAGTTGAAGTCCACCAGTCATAAAAGAGCCAAGGTTCCCCACCCCTGGTATAGGGTTTCCTGCCTGAGCCAGGGGGTTGGACTAGATGACCTCCAAAGTCCCTTCCAACTTTTATTATTATTATTGATTATTATTATTATTATTATTGATCATCGCACAGTCAGCCAGATGTTCAGACTGGATTTGGATTTGGAGCTATCGAGTCCTTCCCAAGGACCTGGGATAGGCAGATGTGGATGTTTGATGGTATCACAGATCTCGTCGCAGGATGGAAGCAGTTCCTAGTAAGGCCGCCTTTTGCAATTGACTAATGGCGAATTTGTCAATGCCGATGATGGTGTTCAAGTGGTGTTCCAGTTCTTTTGGGATTGCACCCAAGGCGCCTATTACTATTGGTACTACCCTTGTTGTTGTTATTCTATTATTATTATTATTATTATTATTATTATTATTATTATTATTATTATTATTATTATTATTATTATTATTTTCATTAGACGTGAACCTCAGTCAACTGAACATTCAAATTGACTGGCACTGATGGTTGACACAGGTTGTTGTTGTTATTATTATTATTATTATTATTATTATTATTATTATTATTATTATATTAATTAGACGTGAACCTCAGTCAACTGAACATTCAAATTGACTGGCGCTGATGGTTGACACAGGTTGTTGTTGTTGTTGTTGTTGTTGTTGTTATTATTATTATTATTATTATATTCATTAGATGTGAACCTCAGTCAACTGAACATTCAAATTGACTGGCGCTGATGGTTGACACAGGTTGTTATCATCATCATCATCATCATCATCATCATCATCATCATCCCTGCCAATCTGCTCAAGGTTGCACCCTAACCTGGAAGAGGCTGATCAGCCACAACATTCGGAGCGCCCTCCTCGTTTTCCAGCTCTGCAAATGAATAAGAAAATGACAAAATCAACAAAGTGCCTTTACAGCCATCAGACGCAGCCAGCTTTTAATTCTGGGACAAGAATGCACAAACAGCCATTTTTGTGAACAGGTACCCTTCCTTTAGTGACTAAAGTCACAACGGGCCTGAAAAATGTGACTTATGACTGTCTTTCACACTTACGACCGTTGCAGCATTCCTCCCCCCCCCCGTGGTCACGGGATCGAAATTCAGACACTTGGCAACTGACTCATATTTACGACGGTTGCCGTGTCCCGGGGGCCACGTGATCCACTTCTGCGACCTTCTAGCAAGCAACGTTAACGGGGGAAGCCCGATTCACTTAGCAACTGTGTGACTAACTTAACAACTGCAGTGATTCACTTAACGATGGCGGCAAGGGAGGTCGTAAAATGGGGCAAGATTCACTTAACAACCGTCTCGGTGACCGATAGAAATGTTGGGCTCCCTTGTGGTCGTACATCGAGGACTCTCTGGGTATCGTCCAAATTCAGGATCAAAATTTTGCGGGGCTCTTTTTATCATGAATGGCACATGAAAAATGAACCAGAATTCTTTTTTTTCTTTGTGTGTGTGTGTGTGTGTGTGTCGTGAAATTGATAAACAAAAACGATCACCAGGATAAAATCATAAACAAAAGCTCAGTACTTTTGTAGATTAAACAGTTTTGTTTATGATTTTATCTTGGTGATCGTTTTTGTTTATCAATTTCATGACATGTGTATACCCGGGATTCGTGTTTTTAATATTATTAAGTATATGTGTGTGTGTGTGTGTGTGTGTGTGTGTGTGTGTGTGTGTGTGTGTGTGTGTGTATACAGAGAGTTTTTCAGTCAGACGGTCTGATTGATTGCACCTTTGGCATTTTGACTGCTATACTGCAGTTCTACTTTTTTATAATCTCTTTTGCCTTGCAGTCCCCCAACTAGGGGCGTTAAGCAGGCTCAAGTCGCTACTGCGATACATTACAAATTCAGATTTCTTTTTGCTGACAAGAGTTAAAGATTTAAGTGGCCTGGTGGTTAATACAACTGCTTAGCATGTAGACTGCCCAGGTTCGAATCCCATAAAGGGGTGTGGCTAGCTGAGGAGGACAAAATGAGTCCGAAATAGTTATACTAGTCTCCCACTTAAATCTTTAACTCTTGTCAGCAAAAAGAAATCTGAATATATATATATATGTATGTATGTGTGTATGTATGTATGTATGTATGTAAATTTAGATTTTGTTAACAAAGAGTTAAAGGGAGACTAGTATAGCTATTTCGAGCTATTTAGCTCTCATCAGCTAGCTATACTAGTCTCCCTTTAACTCTTTGTCAGCAAAACCTAAATTTACAGAAATAGTTTATCGCAGTAGCAACTTGAGCCTGCAAAACGCTCCTAGACTGGGGCCTGTAAGGCAAAAGTAATTATAACAGTAGACCTGGTGTTCTATTAGAAACTTACCATATGTCTGTGTGTGTGTGTGTGTGTCTGGGTTCACATATTTAACAATGATTAATAGTAATTCATTGCTATAATTCCATAGTTAACATATCAGATAGTAACACACTTCCTTGATCTTCTCTCCTTCCAGTAAAATTCTAATTTTTTACGTGCCGATAGTATCAAGAACTGTATTTGCTTAATGTGGGCAGGAATTTTTTTTTTTTTTTCAAAGAGGGTTTCAGGGCATCTGAGGGCTGAAAGAGTGTCTATTTCTGAGGTTTAAGGAAAGAAAAATACGTAAATTAGGAACTCCACATTTCCCATCCATTTTCCCCTTGCCTGGCTTTGGGGGACCCCAAAGGTAACACCAGTAGCTTCCGTGTGTGTCGGGGGCTAAGTCCATCCACGGAGAAACCCACAGAAGACATAAGGGTATCATACATATATGGCATCGCCCGGACAATTTAATATGAACAAGTTGCATCACCTGTGTCATGTCACAAGAGACGTGTTGTCGTTGCCCATCCTAGGGATGTTTATGTGATCCATCTGTACTTTGATCACTGGGGAGTCCACCTTGCTGACTGATTCAAGGGGGATGGGAGGAGGGTCTTTCACTTGGACAACCAGGGGGTTAAGGAAACAGCGCAAAGAAAGGGGAAGGAAGATGTCGCACACACAAAAGGATCTCTGGGACCAGATCCTGCCTGCTCAGCGTGCAAATCTCAGCAGGAACACTGAGGTTTTAGAGGGGGGGGGCTCCTACGCTTGGGGCAGCCAGCCACGGACAAGCAGGACGGCTGGCACCGTCCCTTTGGGCTCTCTGAAAAGCCGCAAAATTGGAACTGGGTCAGAAAGTCTCGGGCTACAATGGCATCATCAGAACGCTGAACATCCCTGCGCCTGCTGTGAGCTGGACAGGGGCCGGATGGCCCCCCCTAGAGAGGACGGTCTCCTTTCAGCAGGATTTTTATTTTCATTGTAGACTGCCAGCAGTCTTTGTGGAGGGAAGGAGGGAGGAAATGAGAGGGGAAAAAGGAGGGAGAGAGGAAGGGA
>BFFQ01001823.1:36559-57754 GCA_003402635.1 Protobothrops flavoviridis | reverse complement strand
AATCACCAGGAGACAGGGAGTTCTAGTCCCGCCTTAGGCATGAAAGCCGGCTGTGTGACTTTGGGCCAATCACTAGGAGACAGGGAGTTCTAGTCCCGTCTTAGGCATGAAAGCCAGCTGGGTGACTTTGGGCCAATCACTAGGAGACAGGGAGTTCTAGTCCCGCCTTAGGCATGAAAGCCAGCTGTCTGACTTTGGGCCAATCACCAGGAGACAGTTGGAGTCTGGCAAGTGGGAGGAGGAAGCTCCAACTCCATTCTTTGGTATGAAGTTTCTTTTCCTTGGTGTTGATTAGAAGGTGGGCTTGCGGCTTGGCTCACTTGCTGGAGCTCTCTGATGTAATTTGCTCGGTGAATATTTTCATATATTTTTTCTTTTCAGTCTTTGCTGATTAATATACATTATTTGCACGGGGCACAACATGATAGGATAGGGATTTAGGAATTTCTGCTTTCTCTGTGGCATTTTCTGCGTTCTTTCACTTTTTGTGTCAGTTGCCAACCTTTGGCGTGGACGTACTCGGGGACTGTCTTCTGCTCCTCCTTTTCCCGGTTTCAGGAGGCTCGGCATTCTCCTCTCCTAAATGCAGCGTCGGCCTCATATGACCTCTTCAAAGGATTTGCTGGAAGTTAATTCAAGTCGATGCTAAGTTCAGAATCTGACATTCTTAGCCATTCAATTGTCACTGGGGGGAAAAAAAATCAAGTTTCTAACTTTTGCAAAAAGAGTTAGGTGTGCACCAACACGGCCAGGGAAATATTAAAAGCAGAGAATAGTTTTTTGGAGAACTATTTTCCTTGTTTTCTTCCCCTCTCAGAAATAAAATGGATTCCTTGAAATAAATACACGTAACCCTCAACTTACAACAGTATGTTTAGCGATCGATCGAAGTTACGACGGCACTGAAAAAAAGGGGCTTATGACAGTTTTTCATGCTTAACAACCACTGCAGCATCCCCATGATCAAAACTCAAGACAACTGACTCATATTTATGACGGTTGCGGTGTCCCAGGGTCACGTGATCTCCTTTTGCGTCCTTCTGACAAGCAAAGTCAATAGGGAAGCCAGATTCATTTAACAACCGTGTGGCTAAATCAGGGGTAGGCAACCTTGGCTCCTTTATGACTTGTGGACTTCAACTCCCATAATTCCTGAGCCAGCCTGGCTCAGCTTGGAAACCTCTCCCTTTCCCCTCAGCATGGCTGGCTCAGGAATTCTGGGAGTTGAAGTCCACCTATCTCCGAGTGGCCAAGGTTGAGAAATACAGGCCTAAGCCAAGGGTAGGCAACCTTGGCCCTTTCATGACTTGTGGACTTCAACTCCCAGAATTCCTGAGCCAGCATGGCTCAGCTTGGAAACCTCTCCCTTTCCCCTCAGCATGGCTGCCTCAGGAATTCTGGGAGTTGAAGTCCACGAGTCATAAAGCGGCCTAGGACTAACTTAACAACTCTGGCAGTGGAAAGAAAGGTCATAAAATGGGCCAAATCCACTTAATAAATATCTCGCTAAGAAACAGAAATTTGGGGCTTGTTGTAAGTTAAGGACTGCCTGTAATACAGGCCAACTGTAACATGTACAAATTAGACAATTTCAGGTTTAATAATAATAACAACAACAACAACAACAATAATAATAATAATAATAAAGTTCTTTATTTCAAATCTGATTTATCAATCTAAGCAGAGTGCTTTTTTCCTCCCTGCAGTCTCATTCAAGTCGAGTTTGATTCTTTAATCGACACGTTAAATCAGTCAATAATCTATTTAAATCAATATATTTACGGGGTTTTCTATAAAGGAGGCTTTGTTTGCGCTGCCTCCTGAGTGTTTTGTGAGTCCGGGTTAATGTATAAACTGAATCTGACTGCTTAGTGTTTGTTTGTTTTTTAAGATAGGCCTGGTGTGGCTGCCAGCAGAGGGAAAAAAGCCCATAAATTATGAACACAAGTTGATGTTAATGTAAATGATTTAATCATAGTATGAATTATGTAACTAGCTTTTGTTTTCCGTTACACTTTCTGTTTCATTTGAAACGCAATTCTGAGCCTGTTTGACAGGAAGAGACTGAGTTCAACGAGATGGTGCCTTGATAAATGCGCATTGTGTACAAGGAATTGGAGGAGATTATATCTGGTTGACCATATAGACCAGGGGTGGGGAACCACGGCCCCTTTATGACTTGTGGACTTCAACTCCCAGAACTCCTGAGCCAGCATGGCAGTCTTTAAGAATTCTGGGAGTTGAAGTCCTTCAGGGCTGGCTCAGGAATCCTGGGAGTTGAAGTCCACAGGTCGTAAAGCAGCCATAGTTCCCTTTTACTTTTATCCAGGTACAACCTCGTTGAACTCAGTTTTTTTTTTCTATCAAGCATGCTCAGAATTGTGTTTCCCATAGACCAGGGGTAGGCAACCTTGGCTCTTTTATGACTCGTGGACTTCAACTCCCAGAATTCCTCAGCCAGGCACGCTGGCTGAGGAATTCTGGGAGTTGAAGTCCACCAGTCATAAAAGGGCCCAAGTTTGAAGACCCCTGTTCTAGGACTTCAAGATCCCTCTTATAGTTACTGCTGTTGAGCCAGGTTTCACCTAACCTGCATCTGCAGATTTCATTTTTTTCCTGTTTGATTTGATTGTACGTCTGTCCAAGACGGTTTGAAGAATCCTGCTTGAGCAGGGTGTTGGACTAGAAGACCTCCAGGGTCCCTTTCCAACTTCTGTGATTCTGTAAAATTTATAGCTTCAGGAAGTTGACTAACTCCCTTTTCAAGCCTTCTTTCTTCTTAGGGGTTAGATACCCAACTTGCCTGGGTTCCCCCCCCCCCTTTCAGGAAATGCAGAGCTTCGCTCTGAAGAGGGCAGAATCTCAAGAGGAAACTCTGATTTTCACAAGGAAGGAAGTGGTTCGTTTGGTTTGCCGCGCACACACACCTTCCTTGCTAGCATGCCCACAACTGAATTCACACCACAGAAACAGGAGCTGAGTCAAATCTTCAAGGGTCCCTTGTTTATGTTTATACAACCCACATAGGGGTGACTTTGGGCCAGTCACCAGGAGGCTGTGAGTTCTAGTCCAGTGATGGCGAACCTTTTAGAGACCGAGTGCCCAAACTGCAACCCAAAATCCACTTATGCATCGTCGGGTGCTGGGTGGGTGTGGCCCATTGAGTGGGTGTGGCCCATTGGGTGGACGTGGCTGCGGTGATAACAGCAGACTGGGTGGGACTAAAAAGTTCAATCAATCAATTCCAACTTTGCGAGATCTTTTTTTTTCCCCGCGAGAAGCTGAAATTGACTGATTGATTGAACCTTTTTTTTTTTTGCACACGGCGGCGGAGGCCTAAAGCGAAAAGGTTTCATAAAACCCAACTGAAGGCCTAGGACTGGGCCGACGGCGCACGTGCCCACAGAGAGGGCTCTGAGTGCCGCCTCTGGCACCCGTGCCATAGGTTCGCCACCACTGTTCTAGTCCCACCTTAGGCACGAAAGCCAGCTGGGTGACTTTGGGCCAGTCACCAGGAGACAGTGAGTTCCAGTCTCGTCTTAGGCATGAAAGTCAATTGGATGGCTTTGGGCCAATCACCAGGACGCTGTGAGTTCTAGTCCCACCTTAGGCATGAAAGCCGGCTGGATGACTTTGGGCCAATCACCAGGAGACAGTGAGTTCCAGTCTCGTCTTAGGCATGAAAGTCAATTGGATGGCTTTGGGCCAATCACCAGGAGACAGTGAGTTCTAGTCCCACCTTAAGCATGAAAGGGAGTTGGATGACTTTGGGCGAATGACCAGGAGACAGTGAGTTCTAGTCCCACCTTAAGCATGAAAGTCAGTTGGATGACTTTGGGCGAATGACCAGGAGACAGTGAGTTCTAGTCCCGTCTTAAGCATGAAAGTCAGTTGGATGTCTTTGGGCCAATCACCAGGAGACAGTGAGTTCTAGTCCCACCTTAAGCATGAAAGGGAGTTGGATGACTTTGGGCGAATGACCAGGAGACAGTGAGTTCTAGTCCCACCTTAAGCATGAAAGTCAGTTGGATGACTTTGGGCGAATGACCAGGAGACAGTGAGTTCTAGTCCCGTCTTAAGCATGAAAGTCAGTTGGATGTCTTTGGGCCAATCACCAGGAGACTGGGAGTTCTAGTCCCACCTTAGGCACAAAAGTGAGTTGGATCTTTGGGTCAATCGCTGTCTGTCAGCCAGACCCACCTCACAGGGTTGTGGGGAAAAATAGGATGACACGTTAAGCTTATTGGGGCTTAGATTGGCTTCTGTTCTGGTGACTTTCGGTTTAGTTTGCGGTTTGGTGTCTAGTGAAAACCTAGGAGACGGGTTAATTCAGTGCCCGGCTGAAATGGGTTGTGTGAACACCGTGTGCGTCCATAAAAGAAGCAAAGAGAGTGACAGCTGTCAGTCCATTCGTTTTGACTTCCTAGAAGAGAGACGGCACTGGCAAGTTCCTCTCCTCAGTTCAACTCTAGATTTGTCATAGATTCTCGGTAACGCTCAGTTTGCTGAAAATGCAGATCTGGGCCGGCCTCTTGCGAAATTTCATTTTAAACGGAGGAAATCAGCTGGCTGTCAGGAGGATTGGAAGCCACGCACTTCTGGAGCAGGGCAGATTGGGCAGTTGTGGATGAGGGATTATGGAGTTGGCCAGTTCTGGAGAGCAGAAAATTAGCAAAAAAAGTACAGGGGTGAGATAGAGGGTGTCCTTTTTCCTCCCAAAATAAGAGCTGTTAATTAGATGGCAGAAAAACTGGCTGTTTTCACACCACTGAAGTCTGTTGGTCTGTATGCCTGGCTAAGAGAGTTTGTACTAAGCTGGCTAGTACAGGAGGGGACCCCCAAAAATCTGTGTTTTCAAACTTGGCCCCTTTAAGAGTTGTGGACTTCAACTCCCAGAATTCCCCAGCCGGCATAGCTTACTCTCTTGTAATCCCTTTCTCTGCACTCTCTCCACTATAGGAGGTAAAAGAAAAAAACAAAACAGGCATGGCTGGCTGGCTGGCTGGGGAATTCTGGGAGTTGAAGTCCACACATCTTAAAGGGGCCAGGTTTGAAAAACGCTGATCTCCAGCAAGCCCTGAACAGACCGACTTCCTGCTGCAGCACCAAATGGTTGTCTGAATGTCGCTTCAACGTTTCTCAGGCCAGAGATCTATTTTTTTGTCCCACGTTTCATTTCACCGCGAAGCGATTCTCGAAATGTCTCATTAGGGAGTTTACCAGATGACTGAACCCAAATCTGTGCTTCTGCTATTTTGGTTTTTCACTTTCTTGCTTCACACTTCGTGAAGTCCCAACTCAAAGGCGGAAGTGAAAGTTGGTGGAGTTTTTCCGTCACCTTTTTAAACCTTCAAAGTTAGCTTGCCGATGGTGAACGGCTTGTGGGGCTTCCTATCCTTAGGGGGGTCCCTGCTCCAAACAGCGGGATGATGATGATGATGATGATAATAAAAGTTGGAAGGGACCTTGGAGGTCATCGAGTCCAACCCCCTGCTCAGGCACGAAACCCTATACCATTTCAGACAAATGGCGGTCCAGTCTCTTCTTAAAAACTTCCAGTGTTGGAGCATTCACTGCTTCTGGAGGCAGGTTGTTCCACTGGTTAATTGTTCTAACTGTCAGGAAGTTTCTCCTTAGTTCTAGGTTGTTTTTCTCCTTGATTAATTTCCATCCGTTGCTAATTGTCCTGCCCTCAGGCGCTTTGGAGAATAGCTTGACTCCCTCTTCTTTGGGGCAGCCCCTGAGATACTGGAACCCTGCTATCATGTCCCCCCTCGTCCTTCTCTTCATTAAACTAGACATTCCCAATTCCAGCAGCCGTTTCTTATATATTTTAGCCTCCAGTCCCCTAATCATCTTTGTTGCTCTTCTCTGTACTCTTTCTAGAGTCTCAACATCTTTTTTACATCGTGGTGACCAAAACTGGATGCAGTATTCCAAGTGTGGCCTTACCAAGGCCTTGTAAAGTGGTATTAACACTTCACGTGATCTTGATTCTATCCATCTGTTAACGCAGCCCAGCACTGTGTTGGCTTTTTTGGGAGGTATATTTATTTTTTATTATTTATTAAATTTATTTGCCCCTTCCCCATCCCGTTTTGAAGCGACTCTGGGTGGCTGAAAGCATAAAACGTTAAAATCCTTAGCAATAAAATGAAAGTGCAATCAAAGTACAAGTCGTTCTCAACTTACAGCTGTTCGTTTAGTGACCGTTCATAGTTACAATGGCATTGAAAAAAGTGACTTATGACCATTTTTCACGCTTACGGCATCCCCAGGGTCACGTGATCAAAATTCAGCCGCTTGGCAACTGACTCATATTTACGCCGTGTCCCGGGGTCATGTGATCCCCTTTAGCGACCGTCGGAGAAGCAAAGCCAATGGGGGAAGCCAGATTCCATTTACAACCATTTACTTATTTAACAACTAACCATTTACTAAATTAACAATTTAGCAGTGATTCACTTAGTAACCGTGACAAGAAAGGCTGTAAAATGGAGCAAAACTCACTTCATAATTGTTTGCTTAGTTCTGGGCTCAGCTGTGGTGGTAAGTTGAGGACTACCTGTAAATATAATAAAAAGTGGCTAACAAACAAATAGAAGAATAAACAAATCTTGGCAACGAGTTTGAAAAAGGACTTTTAAGATCTGTACCTCTTAAAAATATATATAACAACTACGGAATAAGGAGCCGATGTGGTTGTGAAGGGCGCAGAAGGCCGAAGAAAAATTGAGTTGGAGAACGGGCCAGATGTGGCCAGAGGCTGTACACACCATTGTTTCTCAACTTTGACAGCTTTAAGACGTGTGGACTTCAATTCCCAGAATTCCCCAGCCAGCCATGCTGGCGTTCTGGGAATTGAAGTCCCCGCACATGTTAAAGTCACTAAGGTTGAAAAACGACAGTCTAAATTTTGCCACCACCCCTCCAATTTCTTCCTTTCTCGCCTTATACTCTTTTAGGTTCTCAAAAGTGTTGTAACCTTTTTCGGCTTTTTTTTTTTTTTTTTTTGCAAAAAGAAAAAAAAAGCAAGAACAAATCAGGGTGAGTCACGCTGGAATTTCCCTTCACTTTCTCAGAATCGCCCCTGGTTTTGTTTACCACGAAACCAATCCAAGGTTTTCTTGTCTCACTGCTGCAAAAGTGGAGTTTTTTTTTCTGATTACTTCCCTGAAGTTTGGGGCACGTCCTGTCTCCAGATCCAGACGGTCTCTGGTAGTGTGGACGGAAGAGCCTTGATGAGACTTAGCAAATGGCGGAAATGTATTTGGCCTTGCAAATTAAGAGTTAGGCCAGGTTAATTGGCGGATAGGAGACCACCAAGTGATCCCTGAGCTGTAGGCTAGAGGAGTTGTTGTTAATTGCGAAGTCATGTCCGACCCACCGCGACCCCATGGACAACGTTCCTCCAGGCTTTCCTGTCCTCTGCCATCTTCAGGAGTCCATTGAAGCTCACGCCTACTGCTTCCGTGACTCCCTCCAGCCACCTCCTTCTCTGTCGTCCCCTTCTTCTCTTGCCCTCCATCTTTCCCAGCATCAGGCTCTTCTCCAGGGAGTCCTTCCTTCTCATTAGGTGGCCAAAGTACTTGAGTTTCAACCTCAGGATCTGGCCTTCTAAAGAGCAGTCGGGGTTGATCTCCTCTAGGACCGACCGGTTGGATCGCCTTGCAGTCCAGGGGACTTGCAGGAGTCTTCTCCAGCACCAGAGTTCAAAGGCCTCCATTCTTTGGCCTTTCTCAGCCTTTCTTATGGTCCAACTTTCACAGCCATACATTGCAACTGGGAAAACCATAAAACTATACGTACTTTTGTTGGCAGGGTGATGTCTCTGCTTTTTAGTATGCTGTCTAGATTTGCCATAGCTTTCCTCCCCAGGAGCAAGCGTCTTTTGATATAATAATAATAATAATAATAATAATAATAATAATAATAATAATAATAATAATAATAATAATAATAATAATAATAATAAAGTTGGAAGGGACCTTGGAGGTCATCAAGTCCAACCCCCTGCTCAGGCAGGAACCCTACACCATTTCAGACAAATGGCTGTCCAGTCTCTCCTTAAAACCTTCCAGTGTTGGAGCATTCACAGTTTCTGGAGGCAGGTTGTTCCATTAGTTAATTGTTCTAACTGTCAGGAAGTTTCTCATTAGTTCTAAGTTGCTTCTCTCCTTGATCAGTTTCCATCCGTTGCTTCTCGTCCTGCCTTTTAGGCGCCTTGGAGAAGAGCTTGACTCCCTCTTCTTTGCAATTCCCATCTGCGGTGATCTTGGAGGCCAGGAAAATAACATCTGTCACTACCTCCATTTCTCCTCCATCTATTTGCCAGGAATTGAGAGGGCCAGATGCCATGATCTAGGCTAGAGGGGGAAGTCCAAAAACGTCCCCATGTCAAGTCCAGCTGCACCCAGGGAACCAGCCTGGGTGACTTTGGGTGCAATGTTTTGTCTCACCCTGGCCTAACCCCACAGGGTTGTTGTGAAGCTAATGTAAGACGTGACCTTAGAGAAAAGTGAAATAGAAAAAATGAAATATATGTAACTCATAAACAATGGAGCGAAGTTGCCAAAAGATTAACCCTACACCAGGATGTGCCCAGTTTGCATTTTTCTTTGAGCCTGGAACAAAAAGAGCCTTATGTGACTGGGCCGGTTAAAGCTTGAAAGGAACCAAAATCAGAAATTGCCAAGCATAAAACCAGTTTGACTGATGGCGTAACAGATCATCTTCCTCTTCCTGCCATTTTTCATCCTGGCCCTTAGCCTCAATATAAATCTTCAATTTAAAATTTGATCGATTGGGTTCAGATCATGAGTCTCTGTCCTCTGGGCTCTGGGCCTTTAAAGCATCGGTTCTCGATCGTGGCAACTCAAGGATCCATGATGCTTAAGCCTTTCTTTTAGTGTTTTTCAGAATTGGCCCCTTTAAGAGGCGTGGACTTGGCTGGCTGGGGAATTCTGGGAATTGAAGTCCACGCTTCTTAAAAGTTGCCCAGGTTGAGAAACACTGGATTAAAAGAACCTGGGCAATTGATAATTCATTTTACTTTATTTATTTTATTCATTTATTAGATTTATGTGCCATCCAGCTGGTCTGGATAATACTTTATACGGCTAATCCTCAGCTTATGCCCACAATTGAGCTCTGTGACTAAGTGAAACATTTGTTTTGCCCCATTTAGTGACCGTTCTTGCCACACTTGTGAAGTGAATCGCTGCAGTTCTTAAGTTAATAACTGGTTGTTAAAGGAAATCTGGTTCCCCCCTCCCCCCCATTGACTTGGCTTGTCAGAAGGTTGCAAAAGGGATCACCAGATCCCGAGACACTGCAGCCGTCATAAATATGAGTCAGTTGCCAAGCCTCTGAATTTTGATCATGTGATTGTGGGGGATGCCGCACCTGTGAAACATGGTCATAAGTTGCTTTTTCCAGTGGTGGTGTAATGTCAAACGGTCACTAAATGAACTGTGGTAAGTTGAGGACTATCTGTGGTACTAAATGAAGCAGCACTTCAAGCCAGGATGAAACGTTCAAGAGATGGTTGAGAATTTTCTTGGAGAATAGAATAGAATAGAATAGAATAGAATAGAATAGAATAGAATAGAATAAGAATAAGAATAAGAATAGAATAGAATAGAATAGAATAGAATAGAATAAGAATAGAATAGAATAGAATAGAATAGAATAGAATAGAATAGAATAGAATAGAATAGAATAGAGAATAGGGCAGAACAGAACAGAATAGAAGAGAATAGAGAATAGGACAGAATAGAATAGAATAGAATAGAATAGAATAAGAATAAGAATAAGAATAGAATAGAATAGAATAGAATAGAATAGAATAGAATAGAACAGAGAATAGGGCAGAACAGAACAGAATAGAAGAGAATAGAGAATAGGACAGAATAGAATAGAATAATAGAACAGAACAGAACAGAACAGAACAGAACAGAATAGAATAGAATAGAATAGTTGGAAGGGACCTTGGAGGTCTTCTAGTCCAACCCCCTGCTCAGGCAGGAAACCCTATACAATTTCAGACAAATGGTTGTCCAATCTCTTCTTATGTTGGAGCACCCACAACTTCTGAAGGCAGGTCATTCCACTGATTAATTGTTCTCTGTCAGGAAATTTCTCCTTAGTTCCAGGTTGCTTCTCTCCCTGATTAGTTTCCATCCGTTGCTTCTTGTCCTGCCTTCAGGCGCTTTGGAGGACAAAAAGTGACTGGAGGGAGGAGACTCCCCCAGTGATGGGAGATACACCTGAGTGGGTGGAGGGATCCTGAAGGATCTCCACAAAGATTAGGCCTGTGTTTGATTCTGACACATGACCTGGGATGTGGAAGCCTTCTGGATAACTTTGGCCCAGCTGCTGCCTTCAACTAACTCATCCCCATCGGCTGTATTCACACATTACGTTGACCCAGGTCAGGTAAAGACAGCATTCTACCTTTGGCTGCAGAGATTGGTGTCACGTTGGCACCTTCGGTGTTGTGTTTTCAAAGAATTACTAACCCCGAGAGGAGTAATTTGGGAAACTCGGAAATTCTGTTCAGACAATATACTGAATTAGACCCAGACTTGTGAATACAACTGCTTTGCTGGAAATATGCTGTCATTCTTGTGAAGCCTTGCAGGAGGAAAGCTGGACTAGTCTATTTTAGTAAAAAACAAAAAACAAAAAATAGGAGTCTGGTAGCACCTTTTCCAATTAACACATCTTACTCAGAGACTGAAACTTTCATTGCGCTTTCAGAATCACCGAATCGTATTTTTTGGGCTGGCATGTAAGTGTCGACTTTGCATAACATGTTGTGAAAATTGTTCCTCTTTGCTCAATTTATAGATCCGAGGATTGCAGAAAGACAGAAAATGCATTAATTCTGTAAAATAGGCTCGGGATACGTGGTCTGAATGCCATCCGAGTATTGCAGAAAGGCAGAAAATGCATTAATTCCGTAAAATAGGCTCAGGATACGTGGTCTGACTGCAATCACTCTGTTTGTTGGAAAGAATGTAATGGGAATTTCCCTCGTGTAAGCAGACCTAGGGCTGAACAGAATGGACTAATAATGTCTGATTAATTTATTGACAGCATTTCTTTTAGCCACAAAGCCTGCCCCAATATAGATTCAGAGAATTTTCAAGTATAGAATTTGAGAGAGGTTCAACAGAAGAGGAAAAAGGAGGAGGAGGGAGGAGGGGAAAAAAAACCACCATGCTTTTATTTTTATTTTTATAAAGTTTTTGTTAATTTTTTCAGTAGTACTTCTTCAACAAGCGTGTTGTCTGAGTTTATCATTCACTAATACAGATTTAATTCCTCATTTAATTCCACACTTGGAATACTGCATCCAGTTTTGGTCACCACGATGTAAAAAAGATGTTGAGACTCTAGAAAGAGTACAGAGAAGAGCAACAAAGATGATTAGGGGACTGGAGGTTAAAACATATAAGGAACGGTTGCTGGAATTGGGTATGTCTAGTTTAATGAAGAGAAGGACGAGGGGGGACATGATAGCAGTCTTCCAGTATCTCAGGGGCTGTCCCAAAGAAGAGGCAGTCAAGCTCTTCTCCAAAGCGCCTGAAGGCAGGACAAGAAGCAACGGGTGGAAACTAACCAAGGAGAGAAGCAACCTAGAACTAAAGAGAAACTTCCTGACAGTTAGAACAATTAACCAGTGGAACAACCTGCCTCCAGAAGCAGTGAATGCTCCAACACTTGAAGTTTTTAAGAAGAAACTAGACAGCCATTTGTCCGAAACGGTATAGGGTTACCTGCCTGAGCAGGGGGTTGGACTCGATGACCTCCAAGGTCCCTTCCAACTTTATTATTATTATTTCTTTCTCCAGCCATTGATAAAATAACATGCTTTTAACTTTCTGATGCCAAGAGAGATGTGGAAGGTGATAAATTAGGAACTGACTTCTTTGTATGCTCAGGAACACCCTGTCAGCGCTAGGAGCGTGCGAAACTTAGACATGGCTGTTTTCAAGAAGGCCAATTCTAGGTAAACAGCTTAGAAGCATTCTGCATAGTTGGGTTAACTCAGGTTAGCAAGGGAGGATCTGTGGTTGCGCTCAAATCGTTGGGGTGGAGCAACCACGGAGTAAAGTTCACGCAGAGGTGAGCTCTGTTTTGGGTGTGTTGTACCTTCCTCCTCTTACTCACATCCTGGCAGGCAGAGTCGGGTACAGGGAGTCCCCGACTTACGACCACGATTGAGCCCAAAATTTCCGTGGCTAAACAAGACAGTTGTTAAGGCGAGTTTTGCCCCGTTTTACGACCTTGCCGCAGATGTTAAGCGAATCGCGGCCGTGGTTAAGCTAGCAACACGGTTGTTAACTGAACCGGGCTTTCCCATTTGACTTTGCTCGTCAGAAAGCCGCAAAAAGTGATCACGTGATCCCGGGTCACTGCAACCGTCGTAAGTACATGCCAGTTGCCAAGCATCTGAGTTTTGATCACCTGACCACGGAGATGCTGCAACAGTCGTAAGTGTAAAAAACAGTCATTAATCTTTTTTTCCCCCAGTACCATTGTAACTTTGGTCACTAAACCAATGGTTATAAATTGAGGACTACAGACAATAGAAAGAATTAACCAGTGGAACCGCTTGCCACCAGACGTTGTGGGTGCTCCCAACTCTGGAGGTCTTTAAGAAGAGACTGGACAGTCACTTGTCTGGAATGGTATAGGGTCTCCTGCTTGAGCAGGGGGTTGGACTAGATGACCTCCAAGGTCCCTTCTAACTCTATTCTGATTGCATAGCTTGCCTTCAGAAGTTGTGGATGCTCCATCACTGGAGGTCTTTAAGAAGAGACTGGACATCCACCTGTCTGAGATGATATAGGGCAGTGGTGGCAAACCTATGGCACGGGTGCCAGAGCCGGCACTCAGAGCCCTCTCTGTGGGCACGCACGCCGTCGCCCCAGTCCTGGGCCTTCAGCTGGGTTTTATAAAACCTTTTCGCTTTAGGCCTCCGCTGCCGTGTGCAAAAAAAAAAAAAAAAAGGTTCAATCAATCAATCAATTTCAACTTCTTGCGGAGGGGGGTGAAAGATCTTGCAAAGTTGGAATTGATTGATTTAACTTTTTAATCCCACCCAATCTGCCGTTACCACCGCAGCCACGTCCACCCAATGGGCCCCCCCCCCCAATTGACCACACCCAACCAATGCGCCACACCCACCCGGCACCCGATGATGCATAGGTGGGTTTTGGGTTGCAGTTTGGGCACTCGGTCTCTAAAAGGTTCACCATCACTGGTATAGGGTTTCCTGCCTGAGCAGGGGGTTGGACTAGATGACCTCCAAGGCCCCTTCCTGCTCTGTTATTCTGCTCTTCTAAACTTTCCTCTCTTTACAGTATTATTATTATTATTATTGATGTTGTTGTTGCAACCAAGGCTGCCAGTTGCAAACAAACCAGATGGCTTGTCTCCTCCTTTTTCCTTTTTAACAAAACCCATTTGTTGCCAATTGTAAAGGCAATTTGCAAGACCAGGTAACCTGCCTGAAAGTGTGTGTATGGGGGGGGGGGTGCAAGTTAGTTGTGAAATTTTAGGCAGGCTGCAGGCACGATCCCTGGATTTTGCTGGGAGGAGGATGTGAGGCGAAGCAGCAGAAACCTGCTTATCTAAATCCCATTTTTTTTCCCCCTGACCTTGTTTAGAATTGGAGCCAGCAACAAACAAAGCCTCTCTTTTGTCTGTTTTCCTTAACTTTTTGTTAAAGCTAATCTCCTTAACAGCAAGGGGGATCGTCTGCAATTTGCTGGGTAGTTATTTAACTTACAGAGTGTGTGTGAAAAAAAAAAGAGAGAGAGAGAGAGATTCTTCCTTTTGTGAAGCCCATTTTGTGGACTCCGGAGAGAAACACCTCCTCCTCGCTTGTCGCTTTCTCACAACGGGGGTGTGTGAACGTGAGGAGCAGTTTAGCACGGATTGATGGCAAGGATGTCTTATTAAATTCTCTAAGGCTCAAAGCTGAAGCCGCCTCTGCTTTACCAGGACTTTTTTTTTTTAGTTTATTTATTTATTTATTAATACTATAAGATAAAAAAAAGTACAAAATAAAATAGTAGGAAAAGGGAGGGAAAGTGTAGGGAAAAGGGGAAAAAGAAAGAAAAGGCGTTGACTTCCAATCTCTCTGGTGCAGTAGACTTAGGATAATAGCATCAAACCTCAACTTTTTTTATTTTTGCACAATAGTATCAACTCGACCTTTCTATAACCACAAAACTATCTAATCGGTAAAACCCAAAATGGAAGATTCGGGTTTTTTTTAACCGCCTCGAGCACAAAGTCCAGAAGCGGTTTCCAATTAGAAACAAAAGTAATCGTGTCTTTTTTGTCTTTAATCAAAGCAGTCAATTTAGCCATCAGCTTCTGCGGCCATTTCTCCGTTGGGGGGAATCAAAGCGTCTTTTCATTTGGGGGCATTAAAGTAATCTTGCTTTACCAGTACTTTTGAGCGGGGACACTTTTTGTGGAAAAAAAAATCACGCTGCTGTTGAAGGAAAAGTCTTCATCCTGGTTCAGTCCAAGCCGGGGATAAACAAACATGGAGACGGCTTTAGAAAGAAGGTTGCAGTTTATTAAAGAGGAGAGCCAGACAGAAAGATGGCTCTGGAAGAAAAGAAAGAGAGAGAGAGAGAGAGCACATGTAGGGAGTGGGTTTTTATACCCTCTGGAGCCTTTGGTTTGGAGTTGTTCCTGTGGCATGAATTTTGACCTGAGTCTGAGTGTTGGCATCTGTGAGTTAATCTTATTATGTCCTGTCTTAGAGTTTGGGTGGGGTATGTAGATTTTAGGTCTCTTTGTCTTCTTAATCTTCTAGCTTCAACTTTCCTGAATGGTTTACATCTGTATTTCTATAGAGCTGGTTTCTGCTTGGGGGAGGGAGACTTGGGGCTATTAAGAAAAAACTGGTCATGCTTTTCTGCCTCTTTAAGATCCTTTGAGGAAATATATTTTTGTGCCCTTTTAATATTTCCTTCTCCGGTGGGGCTGACTTACCACCCCAGCAATTGGGTTTACGACAGTTTCCTTAGGCTCAAATTGAGGTCGAACCGACGTAAAACGGGATGAAAACATGCTAGCTTAAATTAACCTAAGATCTGCGATGAAAATGCCTGCCCACGGTGGGTAAAATATCAGAGCTCTGATTTTTATCTTGTTTATTTATTTATTTATTTTTGTAAGCAAAAATAGGTAGTCCTCGACTTGCGACCACAACGGAGCCCCAAATTTCTGCTGTTAAGTGAGACATTTGTTAAGTGAATTTGACCCCACTGTACGACCTTTCTTGCCTCCATTGTTAAGTCAGTCACCCGGGTTGTTAAGCGAATCTGGCTTACCCATTGACTTGGCTTGTCAGAAGGCTGCAAGAGAGGATCTCCGTCATAAATATGAGTCAGTTGTCCAGCCTTCTGAATTTTGATCACACGATCATGGGGATGCTGGTCACTAAGTTGAGAACTGCCTGTATTTGACAGTCATTGTGCATGTGTTAAAGTCTTTGTGTGTCCTTGAGGTCAAAGAGTTGAGGTGAAAAGATGGGTTAATTATGTTGTTAATGGCTGATCTGTAAGGGGAAAAAACATAGAAAGCAATTATTTTTCCTCAGTTCCTACTTTACTAAGACCAACTAAATAGCTTGGAGGCTGAGATAAGATAACCTTTATTGTCATTTTTTTACGAAGGGAGGGGGACAACGGGAGAGAGAAACCCTTTGCCGACTATCTATCCCTCCCTTCAGTTTTTTTTCCCTCTTCTTCTTTTTCTTTGTTGACTCTCATCATTTTTGGAGATTGGAGAAGGTGGTGAGCCTTCCATTCCCCATAAATGTAAATGCAATTTGAGCAGGACAGTTATTACATAATAATGTCATTTAATTGCAGCCCTGCTCAGACGGAGGAGATTTATGGATTTGGAAAACAGAGTCTTTTATTGGGCGTGAGGATTAAGGGATACTAAAGCCTGTAATAACCACAATGTTGTTATCTTTCCCCGCCTTTTTTTCTTTCTTTCTTCCCTCCGTCCATTTTTCCAGTTTATTCTTTCCCCGGTTTTTTGCCCTCCGAACACCTGCCGGAGTCTGGCTGTTCTTCGATTTCTTTTCCTGCTACAGTACGGGCAGTCCTCGTTTAACGACTGTTGATTAGCCACCTTTTGAAGCTGTGAAAGACCCTTCCTCAAAGGAGACTGACAGCCATCTAAATCACAATCACTTCAACCCGGAAATGGTGTGACGGTCATTTTTAGGATGGATAGGAAATTATCTTTTTTTTTAGCACTATTGTAACTTTGAATGGTCGATAAAACAGTCGTAACTTGGGGACTAGTCTTTCTTGCAACAGTTCGTTTCGTGACCATTTGGAATTAGAACAGCCCTGGAAAAAAGTGACTTATGACCGTTTTTCACCCTTATGACTGGTGCAGCATCCCCGTGGTCGCATGATCAAAATTCAGACGCTTGGCAACTGACTCATATTTATGACGGTTGCTGTGTTCTGGGGTCCTGTGATCCCCTTTTGCGACCTTCTGGCAAGCAAAGTCCATGGGGAAGACGGATTCACTTAATAACTGGGTTACTACCGTGTTTCCCCGGAAGTAAGGCCTACACCAGGGGTAGGCAACCTTGGTTCTTTTATGACTCGTGGACTTCAACTCCCAGAATTCCTGAGCCAGCATGGGGGAACTATGGCCCTTCATGACTCGTGGACTTCAACTCCCAGAGTTCCTGAGCCAGCATGGGGGAACTATGGCCCTTCATGACTCGTGGACTTCAACTCCCAGAATTCCTGAGCCAGCATGGGGGAACTGTGGCCCCTTCATAACTCGTGGACTTCAACTCCCAGAATTCCTGAGCCAGCATGGGGGAACTATGGCCCTTCATGACTCGTGGACTTCAACTCCCAGAGTTCCTGAGCCAGCGTGGGGAAACTAGGGCCCCTTCATGATTTGCGGACTTCAATTCCCAGAATTCCTGAGCCAGCCATGCTGAGGGGAAAGGGAGAGGTTGCCATGCTGAGCCATGCTGGGTCAGGAATTCTGGGAGTTGAAGTCCACAAGTCATAAAAGAGCCAAGGTTGCCTACCCCTGGCCTACACCAACAATAAATCCTAGCTTGATTTGCAGCCAGGCCTCTCCTCGCCAGCCCACTTCTTCTGAGACCTCTTCTACAGCCAGGCCTGCATTTCTCAGTCATGGGGCTTTCTGGAAGATTTTTGCAGCGAAGAACCGAGCTATGGATTCAATCCGTACTTCGGTTCTGCAAGATCTCAGCAACCGAGCATCGAGTTATGGATTGAATCCATAGCTCGGTACTTGGCTGCTTAGGCGGCCTGGAAAGACCTGACTGCAAAATGCAGGCCCGAATGCAGTTGCAGAACTTCGGCCCCAGAAGAAGTGGACCAGCTGGCTGGGGCTGTGGGTGCCGGAGGTGAAGTAAGGCCTACCCCAAAAATAAGACCTGGTGCCTCTTTTGGAAGCCCAAAAAAAATAGGCCCTTATAGGTCTTATTTTCGGGGACGTATAAACATAACAATTGCAAAGAAAAGTCGTAAAATGGGGCAGAACTCACTTAACAGCTGTCTCACTTAGCGACTGAAATTTTGGGCTCAATTGGACTCATAAGTCGAGGACTAAGTTCTATCCATTTCTGTGGAAATTGGCAAAATATCTTAGTAATTTAAAAAAAAAAACTCAAAATCCCTCCAATTGCCAGCCACACAACTGTGCAGAGAAGAGCAACAAAGATGATCAGGGGACTGAAGGTTAAAAGATATGAAGAACAGTTGCAAGAACTGGATGTGTCTAGTTCAGTGGTTCTCAATCTTTTTAATGCCGCGACCCCAACCGGTCGTAAGTCGAGGACTAAACCGGTCGTAAGTCGAGGACTACCCAACCGGTCGTAAGTCGAGGACTTTCCCTGCCCGGGAGCGCCGCACATGCGTGGTTCCGCCTCCTGCGCCGGCCGAGGCATAGCTGGCAAGCGGCAGAGACGGAGCAGACCGACCACCAGCTGGCCCAGCTCAAGGGAGGTAAGGCACCCGCCGGAAAAGGGGAAAAAAATGGACAAAAAAAATGGCGAACAAAAAAA
The DNA here is from genome assembly GCA_003402635.1 of Protobothrops flavoviridis. Classification (NCBI taxonomy): domain Eukaryota; kingdom Metazoa; phylum Chordata; class Lepidosauria; order Squamata; family Viperidae; genus Protobothrops; species Protobothrops flavoviridis. Next base: position 39,642 of record BFFQ01001823.1, on the reverse strand, counting down.
ATGGCAGACAGCCTTGCTTGGCGACCCCCGTGAAATGGTCGATCGACCCCAAATGGGGTCCCTACCCACAGGTTGAGAACCACTGGTCTAGTTTAATGAAAAGAAGGACGAGGGCTGACATGATAGCAGTCTTCCAATATGTCAGGGGCTGCCACAAAGAAGAGGGAGTCAAGCTATTCTCCAAAGCGCCTGAAGGCAGGACAAGAAGCAACGGATGGAAACTAATCAGGGAAAGAACCAACTTAGAACTATCTAAGAAAAAGATTTCCTGACAGTGAGGACAATTAATCAGCGGAACAACCTGCCTCCAGAAGTTGTGAATGCTACAACACTGGAAGTTTTTAAGAAGAGACTGGACAATCATTTGTCTGAAATGGTATAGGGTTTCCTGCTTGAGCAGGGGGTTGGACTAGATGACCTCCAAGGTCCCTTCCAACTCAGTTATTCTGTTAGTCTTCTGTTAGTTGGACCTGCCTGTTTAGTTGCTCCCTTCTCTACCGTCTCTAGCTTAGCAGGTCTCCAAAGCTGAATTCCCCACATAAATTTCCTCCCAGCCATTCTGTCTCCTTTTTCACTTCTTGGTAATTTATAATTAAAAAAATCCCCCGCTCCTCAGTCATCGTCCTCTTTGGGAGAATCCTGCCAATCAGACTATAGAAAAGTCAGATAAAGAGCCGCCTTAAGTTGTGAAACACATCGCAGGGAAGTTAAACTTTTATCATAGGAATAAAAAATAGATACCGAAAGCTCAGGGGAAGTTTAAAAGAAGCTCGCTTCTTTCAAAAAAGGAGGAAGATGAATTCTAAAATAGGCTTTTCAGACAGAAAAGAATTCTAAAGGGGAGTTCGTGATTAAAAACCCACTCATTTCTACATGCCTAGTTTATAAGGTGGGGTGACACCAGTTTCGGAAATAAACGTACAGGAAGTCCTTGTCTTAACAAGTTTGATTAGTGACCGTTCAAAGTTACAACGGCACTGAAAACAATGTGACTTATGACCATTTTTCACACTTACGACCGTTGCAGCATCCCCGTGGTCACGTGATGAAAATTTAAAGACGCGTGGCAACTGACTCGTACTTATGACGGTTGCAGCGTCCCGAGGTCATGTGATCCCCTTTTATAATAATAATAATAATAATAATAATAATAATAATAATAATAATAATAATAATAAAGTTGGAAGGGACCTTGGAGGTCATCTAGTCCAACCCCCTGCTCAGACAGGAAACCAGTGATGGCGAACCTTTTCCAGTGATGGCGAACCTTTTAGGGACCGAGTGCCCCAAAACCGGCCCTTCCCCACCACCCCCACCTGCCCCTGCTCCGCCCCTCACCCCTGCCCCCTGTGCCCCGACCCGCAGGGCCATCCACCGCCTCTACGGCCTGCCGCAGACCACCCAGGCGGCCCAGCAGTGCTATGGCAGCCACGCCTTCCACCTGCGCCCCGCAGCATCCACTGTGCATGACAGGGCGCAAGGGCGGAGTCATGTCCCTGGTGCCGGGCTGCCATGTCCTTGGCTGCACTGCTCCGGGCCATGCTTGAGGGCGACTCTCCTCCGGGGGGCTGCTGATGAGGATGGGGCCGTGGGGGGAGGTGGGCCTGGGGCGATGGTGCGCGTGCCCACAGAGAGGGCTCTGAGTGCTGCCTCTGGCACCCGTGCCATAGGTTCGCCACCACTGCCCTATACCATTTCGGACAAATGACTGTCCAGTCTCTTCTTAAAAACGTCCAGTGTTGGAGCATTCACCGCTTCTGGAGGCAGGTTGTTCCACTGGTTAATTGTTCTAACTGTCAGGAAGTTCTTCCTTAGTTCCAGGTTGCTTCTCTCCTTGGTTAGTTTCCACCCGTTGCTTCTTGTCCTGCCTTCAGGCGCTTTGGAGAATAGCTTGATTCCCTCTTCTTTTGGGCAACCCCTAAGATATTGGAAGACTGCTATCATGTCCCCCCTCATCCTTCTCTTCAATAAACTGGACATACCCAATTCCAGCAACCGTTCCTTATATGTTTTAGCCTCCAGTCCCCTAATCATCTTTGTTGCTCTTCTCTGCACTCTTTCTAGAGTCTCAACATCTTTTTTACATCGTGGTGACCAAAACTGGATGCAGTATTCCAAGTGTGGCCTTAGCAAGGCCTTGTAAAGTGGTATTAATACTTCATGTGACCTTCNNNNGGGGGGGGGGGGGGAGAGAAATCCAGATTCACTTCAACAACTAACGACTGAAGCGATTCACTTAATATCTGTGGCAAGAAAGGTTATAAAATGGCGTACTTCACAACTGTCTTGCTTAGCACCGGTAATGGCTGGCTCAACTGTAGTTGTAAATTGAGGATGGACCCGTAGGGGAAATTGAGGAACCTTAGAGCAGTGTTTCCCAATCTTGGTCACTGGAAGAAGTGCGGACTTCAACTCCTGGCTGGGGAATTCTGGGAGTTGAAGTCCACACGTTTTCAAGTGGGCCAGGTTGGGAAACAGTGCCTTAGAGAGAAAAGGGAAACAAAGTTGAGGTAAAACATTATCTATTGTTTTCCTTCCTTCTTCTTTTACAGGTTTTGTGGTGGGTCAGGCAGGTTTATACCAATCCCTGGCGATGTTCCTGGTGGCCTACTTCATCATCGGTATGACGGTGCTGTCGGTGTGCGCCATCTCTACCAATGGGGCTCTGGATGCTGGCGGGGCCTACTGTATCCTTCGCACGCAAAGCCCCAAATTGTTCAAAACAGCCATTCCCCTCAGTGGTGAGATTCAGCCGGTTCGCACAACTTCAGCAGAACCGGTAGCTAATTTTTGGTTGCCCAGACCCAGAGTGGACTTCTGGAAGTGGCATCCACGCAGAGAACTGATTGTTGACATATTTGAATCCCACCACTCCTTCCTTCCTTCCTTCCTTCCTTCCTTCCTTCCTTCCTTCCTTCCTTCCTTCCTTCCTTCCTTCCTGTGGTAGGATTCAGCCAGTTTGCACCACTTCGGCAGAACCAGTAGCTAATTTTTTGTTGCCCATGCCCAGAATGGACTTCCGGAAGTGGCATCCATGCAGAGAACTGATTGTTGACATATTTGAATCCCACCACTCCTTCCTT
>BFFQ01001823.1:4326-26299 GCA_003402635.1 Protobothrops flavoviridis | reverse complement strand
TTTCTTTCTTTCTTTCTTTCTTTCTTTCTTTCCAGATCAAAAGATATAGAATCCTCCATTCAGATGCCTGCTCCCAGGCTTCTCATTTTCCTCTTACCCACCTCTCTTCCTTTTTGGTCTTAAAAACAGCCACTCTTATTTCATTTGGAAATCAAATTGCTTGCGCTGAGTTCCATCAAATCAGGGCTCTGGGTATAAAAGGCCCCATGCTGCGTCCTTCAATTGGCTGGCTCAAATGAATAATCCAGTTCTAATCCGCCTGCCTTTTATCAGCCTAGTTCAGAAGTTTCCCAGTGTTGGAATTAACTCTGAAATTCAGAACTTGGGTGAGGGAGTTTTCTGCTCTTAGATCAGCGTTTCCCAAACGTAGCCATTTTAAGATGGGTGGACTTCAGCTCCCAGAATACCCCATGCTGGCTGAGGAATTCTGGGAATCGAAGTCTGTTATATTTAAATTTAGTAGCTGGAGCAGTGAAGAGTTGTACAGCGAGTCAGAACACCCAGTTATAGTTGATTGGTTGGAGAGTGCTGGCTCCTGCCTCCTGCATGAGGCAATCTGCGCTGTGATTGGTTGCTGTGGGTGTGGAGGGGGAGTTTCCCTTTTTTCCCGCTCTTTTTTTTTGTATGGGCCCTATGTGCTCTGTGATTTACCTCACGATGCTCCTGTTTGCTTCACTATCTTCCTTGCCTTTCTGTATCGATGTAAAATACATTTATTTATACAAAACTACAAGTTTGTGTCAGCGTCTCTTGAGTTCATTTGGACCCCTGCTGCGCAATTTCCCTGACAAAGCCTACATATCTTAAAATGTTACGGTTGGGAAACACAGAAGAGGAAGATTTAAGAGAGGAGGCATGTGGAGGATTTGCAAAGTCTCCCTGAAATGGGCATTGCGGATGAATTGGGAATTGGGGACAGACACTGCTTGCTTTCATGACCGGTCAAACGTGGTTGTGTAGCTTCGCATTGCGATAGTCAAGTCAATTCAGTTGCATTCTTTAATCCGGGTGCCTAATACAACCATGGTAGCCTCTGATTTACGGCCACAATCGAACCCCAAACCTCTGTGGCTAGCTGAGACATTTGCTAAATATAGCTCTTGCCTCCTTTCTTGCCACGGTTGTTAAGTGAATCCCTGCAGTGGTTAAGTTGTTGAGTGAACCTGGCTTCCTCATTGACTTTGCTTGTCAGAAGGTCGCAAAAAAGGGGAGGTCACATGACCCGGGACACTGCAACCGTCGTAAATATGAGTCAATGGCAAAATTGTCTGAATTTTGATCATGTGACCGTGGGGATGCTGCAAAGGCCGTAAGTGTGAAAAATGGTCATAAGTCACTTTTTTTCCAGTGCCATTGTAACTTTGAACGGTCACTAAACGAACTGTTGTAAGTCGAGGACGACCTGTAGTTGGAAAAGAGTGAATTGCTTTCTCAAGATAGACCAGCCCTATTTTTTTTAGGTAGCAAAATGCCTTAGGTTAGTTCACATCATGGTTAATTTAGGTCAGTGTTTTTCAACCGTGGCAACTTTAAGATGAGTGACTTCAACTCCCAGCATTCCCCAGCCAGCACCTGCTGGCTGGGGAATGCTGGGAGTTGAAGTCTACTCATCTTAAAGTTGCCACGGTTGAAAAACACTGAGTTTAGGGGCTTCCAGTTGCACCTATCAGGGTTAAAAACTAGCCATATAATAGTAGTAGTAGTAGTAGTAGTAGTAGTAGTAGTAGTAGTAGTAGTAGTAGTAGTAGTAAAGTTGGAAGGGACCTTGGAAGTCATCTAGTCCAACCCCCTGCTCAGGCAGGAAACCCTATACCATTTCCTAAAGAAGTCTGATTTTTTTTTCTCCCCCAGAAATCCTTGGCAGAAGGTCAGCCAAGAAATCATCCCAGGCCAACTTTCCCATGAAAAGCCAGCCAATTAAAAATGGCCAAAGTCTCACAATTTCACAAGCCCCTTTGCAACTTGTATGTCAGTTGCGGACTTGTGTGACGATGCATGGCTGGCTGGGGAATTCTGGGAGTTGAAGTCCACGTCTCTTAAAAATGACCAAAGTTGAGGAAGCTAGTTCTAAAAACCATCCATCTCATTTCCTCACTTCCTGATTTTTCCCCCCTCCTCTTGGTCTTCTAAAACCACCCGGGGAAAAACCAGGCCATTGTGCCCTCCAACTTGGTGCAGGAGTCCATATTAAGGCCTCCAGTACAAATGGTGGTCCAGTATCAACACACACACACATAAGAAACAATGGATGGAAACTAAGCAAGGAGAGAAGCAATCTGGAATTAAGGAGAGACTTCCTAACTGAGGACAATTAACCAGTGGAACCGCTGGCCTCCAGAAATTGTGGGTGTTCCAACACTGGAGGTTTTTAAGAAGAGATTGGATAGACATTTGTCTGAAATGGTATAGGGCAGGGGTAGGCAACCTTGGCTCTTTTATGACTCGTGGACTTCAACTCCCAGAATTCCTGAGCCAGCATGGCTCAGCTTGGAAACCTCTCCCTTCCCCTCAGCATGGCTGGCTCAGGAATTCTGGGAGTTGAAGTCCATGAGTCATAAAAGAGCCGAGGTTGCCTACCCCTGGTATAGGATCTCCTGCTTGAGCAGGGGACTGGACTAGAAGATCTCCACGGTCCCTTCCACTTCTGTTCTGTATTATATTTATTTGTTCCTTCACCATCTCAGCAATTTCCTATGGAAACCATCATGACGTGGCTTGATTGCTTCCGTCTCATTAGCACAGGGAGACTTCGGATTGTCGCCTTCCAAAGCTGTGAATGCTCCAACACTGGAGGTTTTTAAGAAGAGACCGGACAGCCATTTGTCTGGAATAGTATAGGGTTGGACTAGAAGACTTCCAAGGTCCCTTCCAGCTCTATTCTATTCTACACACCCAGCCCACACACTCCCAACAGGTTTGCATGTCCTAGACAACCAGAAGAATGCACGCCTGGCCTTTCCACGGAAGGGAGGGAGCCTTAAGGAGAGATGGTCCTCCATACTTCCAATCCTGGGATGTTCTGCAAAACAGGATTTGGATAAAAGGTGGTATCTGTGTGCATGCCGATCTACAAGACAGATTTTGGATAAAATGTGCCTGCATCTCTCTTTCTCTCTCTGTTCTGTTCTGTTCTGTTCTGTTTTGTATGTGTGTGTGTGTGTGTGTGTACATGCCTCAGTGAGGGTGTGGGGGAGAGAGAGCGCCTGCCTGCCTGCCTGCCTGCCTTGTTCTGGGAGCGCACGGCTTGTTAATTTTCTGCTCTGCAAAGTGCTGCTATAAATCGTGAGAGGCTGGGCCAGCCAGCAGGAATTGGTTAGAATTATAGCTGTCATGTTCTAATACCTTAATGCACGGCCATTGCTCATAATGACAGGGGACAGGACCGCTTGCAAACCCCCGTGCCTGACATGCTGCGCAAGTCTCCCCCCTCCTCGGCCATTTCTCCCTCCCCCACGCTGAAATGCTTAATAGGCCCCTCGGCTGCCCCTTTCTTCCTCCTCCTCCACCAGCCGCATATTGGCAGGAGCTGATTTCAAAGAGCAGGTAAGCGTCAGAGTTTCTCACTGTTGCTCAACCTTGGCCATTTTTGAAGATGTGTGCACTTCAATTCCCAGAATTCCCCAGCCACTATGCCAACCACTTGAAGATGTAATAATAATAATAATAATAATAATAATAATAATAATAATAATAATAATAATAATAATAATAATAATAATAATAATAATAATAATAATATAACAACAACAGCTGGAGCACCACTTGAACACCATTGGCATTGACAAATTCGCTATTAGCCAATTGCAAAAGGCGGCCTTACTAGGAACTGCTTCCATCCTGCGACGATATTTGTAATACCATCAAACATCCACATCTGCCTATCCCAGGTCCTTGGGAAGGACTCGATAGGTTGACAAAATGCCAAATCCAGTCTGAACATCTGGCTGACTTTGCGATGATCCATAATAATAATAATAATAAAGTTGGAAGGTACCTTGGAGGTCATCTAGTCCAACCCCCTGCTCAGGCAGGACACTCTATCCCATTTCGGACAAATGGCTGTCCCGTCTCTTCTTAAAAACTTCCAGTGTTGGAGCACCCACAGCTTCTGGAGGCAGGTTGTTCCACTGGTTAATCGTTCTAACTGTCAGGAAGTTTCTCCTTAGTTCCAGGTTGTTTCTCTCCTTGATTAGTTTCCATCCGTTGCTTCTTGTTCTGCCTTCAGGCGCTTTGGAGAAGAGCATGACTCCCTCTTCTTTGTGGCAGCCCCTGAGATACTGGAACGCTACTATCATGTCCCCCCTCGTCCTTCTCTTCATTAAACTAGACATCCCCAATTCCAGCAACCGTTCCTTATATGTTTTAGCCTCCAGTCCCCTGATCATCTTTGTTGCTCTTCTCTGCACTCTTTCTAGAGCCTTCCCATCTTTTTTATATCGTGGCCACAAAAACTGGATGCAATATTCTAAGTGCGGCCTTACCAAAACTTGGAATAAATTGCTGAAGTTGAGAAGCTCTGCTCTAGACCCCACATTTGAATGGCAGGGCTGCAGCCCAACGGTGTTCTTCCCAGCCTAGACCGTGAACTGAAGGCTACAGAACCATACCCCAGATGTCCTGGGAGACTCCATGCTGGTTTCCAACCAGGAGCCCCGAAGCCTCTCCATCCACCTGTTCGGAGAAGATAGAAGTCTGCGGTCTGGTCCCCAAATGCTCAGAATGGTCCCCTAAAACCCCAAACGATCCAATCCCCTGCATTTATCAGCGAGGTGATCCATTTTAAGGCTAATTGGGTATTAATTGCCCAAAAAAGACAGCGGCTTTGATAGCCCATGCAAATTTATCTCCCACCTGCTCGCTGCCTCTTGTTAAAATCCAATTAAATCCCAGCCATTTGTACAGTCTGATGTCTTAGCGAAAGTTAGGCACCTTCTCTTTTGAGTTGCTTTATTGAATTTTGCCTGTCTGCCTTTTCAGCGGGCTTCCATCGGCTGCTGTCTCGTGAAATTGGGGAAGTGATTACAAAGTGATCTATGATTGATTTGGCAGAAACTTTTTGCAAGGGGAAGGTGTGGAGACAGCTGATAGCCTCTCCTGCCGATGTGGACAACGTGACAGTCCCTGGAAGTGGACAAGGCCAGAAGGCAAGACTCCCAATACAGGTGGTTCCTGATTTACGGCCAAAATTGAGCCCCTGATATCTGTTGCGGGGCCTGACAGTTAAGCACGTTTGGTTCCGTTTTACGACCTTTCTCACCACGGTCGCTAAGCGAATCGCTGCAGTTGTTAAGTTAGTAACGTGGTGGCTAAGGGCACCTGGCTTCCCTATTGACTTTGCTTGTCAGAAGGTCATCCAAGGGGATCCCATCATCCTGGGACACTGCGACCGTCATAAATATGAACCAGTTATCAAGCCTCTGGATTTTGATCCTGTGGTGTGGAAATGCTGCGAGGGTCGTAAGTGTGAAAAAAGCAATCATAGTGGAAAATTTTTCAGGGCCGTTGTAATTTCAAACGGTCGCGAAATGGAGGGTTGTAAGTCAAGGACTACCCACAAAGTCTCGTTAAGGCTAGAATGAGGCATAGATAGGGAATCTTGGAAAGTGCAGAAATAGCTGCCCATCCTTTTATGGGGAGTGAATGAAGGCGGGATGTCTTTGAAGGATGTGAAACGTTTCTTCTTAGGGTTCTCGCCCCCTGCGCTGAGTTGCTGTTTACTTATTTATTAGGTGGTTTATCCCAACTTTATTACTTTATGAGTAACTCCTAGAGGAGAACACACCTAGCACTTCTTCCTCCTCCTCCTCCTATTTTCCCCACAACAGCCCTGTACGTTGGGTTCAGCTGGGGGAGAGGGATTGCCCAAAGTCACCCAGCCAGCTTTCATGCCTAAGGCGGGACTAGAACTCACCATCTCCTGGTGATTGGCGCAAAGTCACCCAGCCATCTTTTATGCCTAAGGCAGGACTAGAACTCACAGTCTCCTGGTGATTGTCTCACCCAGCCGTCTTTCATGCCTAAGGCAGGACTAGAACTCACAGTCTCCTGGTGATTGGCGCAAAGACATCCAGCCATCTTTCATGCCTAAGGCAGGACGAGAACTCACTGTTTCCTGGTGATTGGCGCAAAGTCACCCAACTAACTTTTTTTATGCCTAAGGCAGGACTAGAACTCACAATCTCCTGGTGATTGGCGCAAAGTCACCCAGCCGACTTTCATGCCTAAGGCAGGACTAGAACTCACCGTCTCCTGGTGATTGGCGCAAAGTCACCCAACTAACTTTCATGCCTAAGGCAGAACTAGAACTCCCCACCTCCTGGTGATTGGCGCAAAGTCACCCAGCCGACTTTCATGCCTAAGGCAGGACTAGAACTCGCCATCTCCTGGTGATTGTCCCAAAGTCACCCAGCTACCAGCACACAGTCAAAGTCTCACTCCAGTTTTACATACAGACATTCAAAGGGGCACAGCTCGCCTTCAACAACAGCTCATTTAGTGACCTTCAGAGTTACAGCGGCACTGAAAACAGTGACTTATGACCGTTTTTCGCATTCACAACTGTTGCAGCACCCTCACGGTCACCTGATCAGAATTCAGACGTTTGGCAACTAACTCCTATTTATGATGGCTGCAGCGTCCCGTACCGACTTAAGAACTGCAGTGATTCCCTTAAAATCTCTGGCGAGAAGGGTCATAAAATGGGGCAAAATCACTTAACAAAAGTCTCGCTTAAGCAACAGGATTTTGGGGCTCAATTGTGGTCCTACGTTGAGGACTACCGTCCTATAGTATCTTGGCAGAGTTTATAATAATCTCTCTTCCAAGCGATGGCCCTGGTTTTTGGAAACCCAGGGAGTCCCCTCTCAAAGACACTGTAATCCAGGGGTCTTCAAACTTGGCCCTTTGATGACTTGTGGACTTCAACTCCCAGAATTCCTCAGCCAGCATAGCTGGCTGAGGAATTCTGGGAGTTGAAGTCCACAAGTCATCAAAGGGCCAAGTTTGAAGACCCCCAGCTGTAATCACTTCAAGATTAGGGGACATTATGATAGTTAGAAGTTGCCTACATGACTTCATCACGCAATGTTCTTCTACCAATGTTCTTCTCTCTCCAGGTTTCTTCTCCAGCGGGACTACAGCTTTTTGAAGGACATCAACATCTGGGCCCCCTTTGTCATCATCGGGGTCTACCTTTCGACCCTCTCCGCCGCCATGAGCAACCTCATTGGCGCCTCCCGGATCCTGTACGCTTTGGCCAAAGATGACCTCTTTGGTGAGTAACAGAGAAGAGCGTAGCAATATGGCAGAGCAGAGGTCACCAAACCTGGCCACTTTTAAGACTGGTGGACTTCAACTCCCAGAATTCCTCAGCCATCGTGTCCACAAATCCTTAAAGTGGCCAGGTTTGGAGGCTGGCTGGGGAATTCTGGGAGTTGAAGTCCACAAGTCTTAAAAGTTGCCGTGTTTGGAGGCTGGCTGGGGAATTTTGGGAGTTGAAGTCCACAAGTCTTAAAAGTGGCCGGGTTTGGAGGCTGGCTGGGGAATTCTGGGAAATGAAGTTCACAAGTCTTAAAAGTTGCCGTGTTTGGAGGCTGGCTGGGGAATTCTGGGAGTTGAAGTCCACAAGTCTTAAAAGTGGTGGGGTTTGGAGGCTGGCTGGGGAATTCTGGGAAATGAAGTCCACAAGTCTTAAAAGTTGCTATGTTTGGAGGCTGGCTGGGGAATTCTGGGAGTTGAAGTCCACAAGTCTTAAAAGTTGCCAGGTTTGGAGGCTGGCTGGGGAATTCTGGGAGTTGAAGTCCACAACTGAAAAGTGTGGAAAATGGTCACTTTTTTTCAGTGCCTTTGTAACTTTGAACAGTCACTAAATGAACTGTGGTAAGTCGAGGACTATCTGAATTACGTTCTTTCTCTACATCTTTACTTTCTATACCTCTTTCCTGCTGCTATCCATGTCTTCCACGCCGTGCAGTAAATAAATAAACAAATTTGTGAGGGGGAAAAGTGCTAATTGTGCTACTTTCACAACACACACACAATACATGAGCCCAGTGAGTGCCACCAACAGCTCCCGACTCAGGTTGTGATTGATCGGCGACGCGCGAGATGGGATTTCTGACTAAAAGAATAACGTGAAGTTTGGATGAGAGACTATTCACGCAGGCAGCCAGGCTCGTCTTGAAAAAGCTAGGCCTGGCCAGGCCAGTTGATGGATGGGGCACCACTCAGAAAGCCAAGTTTATGAGCTGCTGGGAAGCTGAACGCATCAGTGCAGAAGAAGTCAGGGGCCTCCAATTCCTGCAGTATGAAAACTCTGCTGGTGAGCTCAACCCCGAGGAAGTTTTATTTTTATTTTATGAGTGGAAAGAAAAATTGGAACATTAGTTGAGGAAAACCATTTCTATCCTTCCCAGTAGTGGATGAAAGTGATCTCCTTCATAAGCCTGCCATATATAATATTTTTGGAAAAAAAAAGAGAGAGAGAGAAACAAATACATCTCTTTGAACATTTTCCCCAGCACAAATCTCTCCTTGCTTTGTTTCATACCAATATTATCACCCGATGCAGTTAGAGAATTTCTTTACTCGTTATTTTAGGATGCCTGGAATGACCCTAATAAAGTATTGACCTGGTGAGGATTTGGGACTTCTCTCTTGCTTTATGGAAACGTGTTCTCTTACCAGAAACATATATTTTTCTAGCAAATGGCCAGAAAGGTGGGCGGGCTATGCCCGACAATGGGGCTGAAAAAGGCCAGAATCTGCAGATGGCATGGCTACCCAAAGAGAGGGTGGAATTAACAGTTTAAATAAATACCAGTTAGCCCTTCAGACTTGACAAATTCCGTGGAAGTTTATGAGCATATAAATGCACTGTACTAAAGCACACACAATGTCTCTTCGGTTTCTTATAACAATACAAGCAAAGAGTTATAAAGCCACAGAACTGTCAGGTAGAAGGAGCCAAAAAAAGCTTTCATCAATCAAAATCCTTATACTGGGCACCCAGGAATTGGGAGGATGGGCTTTTAGTGGATAAGGAAAATGGTTCCACATTTGGGAGGGGGGGGGGAAGTCTCTACTTAAAAGGCCCTTTCCTGTCTCTTCTTATTGCCTGGATAATATCTTCTGATAGCCATGATTTATAGTCGGGGCAAAAAGCCAAAGCTGAAGTGGCACTGATGATGTTATCTTGTTTGCTAATGAAACGTCTGCAAGAAAACCACCATGCTCAGAGAGCACCAAGGACCCCACAAAAGCCGAATTAAATGACGTGTGCATTTTCTTATTAAATTGATTAGAACCGTTCAACATCGCTGGAAGTTTTTAAAAAGAGACTGGACAATCACCTGTCTTAGATGGTATAGATCCTCCTGCTTGAGCAGGGGGCTGGACTAGAAGACCTCCAAGGTCCCTTCCAGCTCCTGTTCTGTTCTATTCTATTCTATTCTGTTTCTTACTCTATTCTATTCTATTCTATTCTATTCTATTCTATTCTATTCTATTCTATTGCTTTTCTATATTCTATTCTATTCTATTCTATTCTATTCTATTCCTTTTCTATATTCTATTCTATTATATTTTCTATTCTATTCTTTCTGTTCTATTTTCTATTCTGTTCTATTCTATTCTATTCTATTTTCTATTCTATTCTATTCTCTGTTCTATTCTATTCTATTCTATTCTATTCTATTCTATTCTATTCTATTCTATTCTATTCTATTCCTTTTCTATATTCTATTCTATTCTATTCTATTCTATTTTCTATTCTATTATTTCTATTTTATTTTCTATTCTGTTCTGTTCTATTCTATTTTATTTTCTATTCTATTTTCTATTCTATTCTCTGTTCTGTTCTATTCTATTCTATTCTATTCTATTCTATTCTATTCTATTCTATTCTATTCTATTCTATTTTCTATTCTATTTTCTATTCTATTCTATTCTATTCTATTCTATTCTATTCTATTGTAATTAACCCAACCCCTTATGGATTATGCCTTCCCTAGAGGACCTCTATACAGCTAATCTCTGACTTAATCACAGTTCAATGGCACTGAAAAAAGTGACTTACAACCATTCTTCGCATTTATGACCATTGCAGCCACGATCAAAATTCAGACTCACTGACTCACATTTACGACGGTTGCAGCCTCCCGGGGGGGGTGGGTCACGTGATCCCCTTTTGTGACCTTCTGACAAGCCAAGTCCATGGGGAAGCCAGATCTACTTAACCACCGTGTTTCTGACTTAACAACTTTGGCGGTTCATTTAACAACGGCGGCAAGAAATTTTGTAAAACGGGGCAAAAGCTCACGAAGCCAACGCCTCGCTTAGCAACGGAAATTTTGGCCTCGGAAGAGAGGCCGAGAAGAGCCCTGCAGATCCTTCACATGCTGACCCAAGCTATTTCAACTCTCCCTCGGGATGGCGCTGTAGAGCATTGTGTGCCAAGACAACTAAGCACAGGGACACTCCCTTCCCTTGTGCCATTACTCTGCTGAAAACCTAATTTTTGCAGCTGACAAAATACAGGGGTTTTTTTTTCTCCCTAATGCGTATGTCTATTAACCCACTGAGTGTGGCTGCAGTATTATTATCTATCCCCTTTATTATTTTTTTACTTCCCTGTTTTATTGGCTGCACAGTTTAGCATTATGATTATCATATTCTGTTGTTTTGCAAGTACACAGGGTGGCTTCTGACCCGGTAACTCATTCCTGGCCTGTCTAACCACACTCGACCAACTAAATAAAATAAAGTAATAAAAAAAAAAAAAAGTCTCGGCGGATTTTGCGACCTTCCTTTGGCAGAGAAAGAAGGACTGCTCTTATAAGGAAAACCAGATTTTAATGTCTAAGTTCCATTTTCCACGGGGCCTAAGAAGAGGAGGATTGAAGCAAAGGAGAAGCTGCGAAGCGGTGAAAATTTTTCTTTCGTCTGAGGAAATAGGCTTGAAAATGGCAAAGCGCGAAATGTGCAAGGGAGCGTAAAGTGTAAAATATTGAGGCGAAAATACCTAATGGCACAAATGAGCTGATAGGTATTGAATGACAGGTAACTAAGCGAGTCTCGCTCAGGGCAAACAGTGATCCAGCATGTAGGCGCTGTGAGGAAAAAAAAGAAAAACCAATATCTCATTCTGAGATCATTAGAAAAGAATTGTTACAGGTCGTCCTCGGACTTACGACGGTGTTTCTTAAGCTTAGCAACTTGAAGATGTCTGTGTCAACGCTGCTAACATCGGATGTTTTTGCTTTGACAACAGTTGGAGATGCAACCCTTTTCTTCTTATGTTTTATTTTTAGATGATGCTGGGGGGAGGAATGTGCATGGGAATTTAGCTAGACATAGCCATACTGGACCTAGCGTGAGAATCAAGGTTATTGAAATAAGAGATGATAAGAATTGGGGGGCTGGAGAACTGGAGGGAAAGCCTGCATTTCAAACTAATTGGAGAATGTGATTTATGACGGTTAATTAGAGGAGGGAATTGTGCTTTGATACTATGTGCTCAGGGGAGGGGAATCCAGTTTTTGGCTTCGATTATGTTAGTGCCAATACTATGCTACTCGAATAAAGATTCTTTAAGGTAAACAATGCTCAAAGTTCTTTGAAGAGTTTCATCTGTTGGAACCATGACAGTCTGGAGTTCAATTCCCAGAATTCAACAGACCTCATAGCTAAAGTTGAAGTCCTGTCATCCTGAGAGGCTATGTTCAGAAGCACTGGAACAAATGATAGAATTTAGAATTCTAGAACAGAATTAAGAAAGTACTTTATACAGGTAGTCCTCGACTTACGACCACAATTGAACCCAAAATTTCTGTTGCTAAGCGAGACAGTTGTGAAATGAACGTTGCCGCATTTTATGACTTTTTTTGCCACAGTTGTTTAAGTGAATCACTGCAGTTGTTAAGTTAGTAACACAATTGTTAAGTGAATCTGGCTTTGCTTGTCCGAAGGTTGCAAAAGATGATCACGTGACCCCAGGACACTACAACTGTCATAAATGTGAGTCAATTGCCAAGTGTCTGAATTATGTTCACATGATCATGGGGATGCTTCAAGGGTCGTAACTGTGAAAAACGGTCCTAAGTCACTTTTTTCAGTGCTGTCGTAACTTCGAACGGTCACTAGATGAACTGTGGTAAATCGAGGACGACCTGAACTTACGACCACATTTCTGTTGCTAGGTGAGACAGTTGTTACGTGAATTTTGCCCCATCTTATGTCCTTTCTTACCACAGAGGTTAAGTCAGGGGTCTTCAAACTTGGCCGTTTTATGACTTGTGGACTTCAACTCCCAGAATTCCTCAGCCAGCCTCCATTTTGTTTGTTAGATTTAAGACAGGGGTCTTCAAACTTGGCCCTTTGATGACTTGTGGACTTCAACTCCCAGAATTCCTCAGCCAGCCTCCATTTTGTTTGTTAGATTTAAGACAGGGGTCTTCAAACTTGGCCCTTTGATGACTTGTGGACTTCAACTCCCAGAATTCCTCAGCCAGCCTCCATTTTGTTTGTTAGATTTAAGACAGGGTCATGCCTGGCTGAGGAATTCTGGGAGCTGAAGTCCACAAGTCATAAAAGGGCCAAGTTTGAAGACCCCTGGGTTAAGTGAATCACTGCAGTTGTTAAATGAATCAGGCTTTCTTGTTGGCCTTGCTTGTCGGAAGGTCGCAAAAGGGGATCACATGACCCCAAGACACTGCAACCGTCATAAATGTGAGTCAGTCGCCCAGTGTCTGAATTTTGATCACATCACCCTGGAGGATGTTGCAACGGTCGTGTGAAAAACAGTCATATCCCTTTTTAGTGCCCTGTGAAAGACTGGTCCTAAACCCCTTTTTTCGGTGCCGTCGTAACTTCAAACGGTCACTAAACGAACTGTTGTAAGTCGAGGACTACCTGTACAGTGGATTTGTTTGCGGGTTTTTTAGCCCCTCCAACGAAAATTAGAACGGTATGATAGAAGTATAGAAAGTTCTGTATGGTGCTGGGAACAATAAAGGAGGCAGAGAGTTTTTTCCTACTTTTATTACAACTCATGAAACTAAACGGGCACTGAATGAGGACATACAAAAGGAAAGGTAATTTTACCCAGCATGCAACTGGCTTGTGGAGTTCCCTACCCTAAGTTGGCCACAGATTTTGAGACTCCCGGAAAAAAAAAGGGAACTGGACCTATTGACGGAGAATAAAGGCTCTCAGTTCTTCGTTAGTTATTATGGTAGATAATTATGAATCCATCAGGTTCTTGGAAAACGTCTTTCTTCTCTTTTTTTTCTTTCCTTGGCAGAAAGGAATATTTTGTTCTTGACATCTCTCTCTCTCTCTCTTTTTTTTAAAATGCAATCATACTTTTCAAAATTGAGGCTGGCAATACCTAAATTGGAGAGAACAAGTTAAAATGTTCCCTCTTTTAACATCGCTTGTGAGTTGGAAACTTTAATACAGTGTTTCTCAACTTCGGCAACTTTAAGATAGGTGGACTTCAACTCCCAGAATGCTGGCTGGGGGATTCTGGGAGTTGAAGTCCACCTACCTTCAAAGTTGTCGAGGTTGAGAAACGCTGATCTGAGGAATAGACTGGATTAAAAAGGCTTTCTGCTATAAGGTTCTGGGTCTTGCGTTTCTCCCAATGATCTATGCCTAAACAGAACTGATCTTAACGGGTCGTTTTATTTTCTCTCTTCCTGTCCCCCTTGGGATAAAGGAAACGTTTTGGGTCCAGCCAAACAGACATCGGTTGGCGGGAACCCCTGGGTCGCTGTCATTTTCTCCTGGATCCTTGTACAGGTGAGTTCAGTGCTTCCACCTTTTCCTTCTCTGTCTGTGTATTCGCACAACATGCTTTGCCAGAGAAAGTCTCGTCCTGTGCATTGGCACAAACCTTGATTTTGCTTTCTTGGGACTTAACCCCTTTTACATGAACGCAGGTGACTGGATTGGTTTACGATTTTAGGGAATACAGCCAGGATTCCCACCTTATCTACATTTAGGCAAGAAAAACCAAATGTACAGGTATAGTATAGGGGGTACCTTGCTCAATAGTAGTAACTGTGAGGGGGATCTCGGAGTCCTAGTGGACAATCACCTAAATATGAGCCAGCAGTGTGCTGCACCTGCCAAAAAAGCCAACACAGTGCCAGGCTGCATTAACAGAGGGATAGAATCAAGATCAGGTGAAGTGTTAATACCACTTTACAATGCCTTAGTAAGGCCACACTTGGAATACTGCATCCAGTTTTGGTCACCACGATGTAAAAAAGATGCTGAGACTCTAGAAAGAGTACAGAGAAGAGCAACAAAGATGATTAGGGGACTGGAGGCTAAAACATATAAGGAACGGTTGCTGGAATTGGGTATGTCTAGTTTAACGAAGAGAAGGGGGACATGATAGCAGTCTTCCAATATCTCAGGGGCTGCCCCAAAGAAGAGGGAGTCAGGCTATTCTCCAAAGCGCCTGAAGGCAGGACAAGAAGCAACGGGTGGAAACTAACCAAAGAGAGAAGCAACCTAGAACTAAGGAGAAACTTCCTGACAGTTAGAACAATTAACCAATGGAACAACCTGCCTCCAGAAGCGGTGAATGCTCCAACACTGGAAGTTTTTAAGAAGAGACTGGACAGCCATTTGTCTGAAATGGTGTAGGGTTCCTGCCTGAGCAGGGGGTTGGATTCGATGACCTCCAAGGTCCCTTCCAACTTTATTATTATTATTATTATTATTATTATTATTATTATTATTATTATTATTATTATTATTATTATTATTATTATTATTATTATTATTATTCTCATAATTGAGGCCCAAAATTTCCGTTGCTAACGAGACATGTTGTTCAGTGAGTTTTGCCCCATTTTACGACTTACCATGCCACCGCTGATAAGTGAATCACTGCAGTTGCTAACTTCGTCTCACAATTGTTAAGCGAATCTGGCTTCCCCTTTGACTTTGCTTGCCCGAAGGTCCCAAAAGGTGAATCACGTGACCCCGGGACGCTGCAACCGTCATAAATACATGCCAGTTGCCAAGCGTGTGAATTTGATCCCATGACAACGGAGAGGCTGCAACGGTCACAAGTGTGCAAAAAAGCCCCAGTGATAAGTCACTTTTTTCAGTGCTGTTTGTAACTTTGAACGGTCACTAAATGAAGGTCGTAAGTCGAGAACTAACTGCAATCAGGTCTGACCTGGTTAGCTTTCTGAGATCAAGCAAAGCGTTGTGGGTGCTGCCCCCTGGGTGTGGGAGGAGAATTAGCTGTGATGTAAATGGTGGGCAGTTTTGGAAACTTTGGGAAGAACTAGACTTTTAACAGAATAACAGAACTGGAAGGGACCATGGAGGTCTTCTAGCACAACCCCCTGCTGAAGCAGGAGACCCTCTACCATTCCAGACAAGTAGCTCTCCAGGTCTTATTTTATTTTATTTTATTTTTTTGGCCTCCAAAAGAGGCACCAGGTCTTACTTTCGGGGTAGGCCTTACCTCACCTCCGGCACTGACAGCCCCAGCCAGCCGGTCCACTTCTTCTGGGGCCGAAGTTCCGCAGCTGCTTTCGGGCCTGCATTTTGCAGTCAGGCCTTCCCAGAAGGTCTAGGCAGCCGAGTACAGAGCTATGGATTCAATCCATAGCCTGGTGCTCAGCTGCAGAGACCTTGCAGAATCGAGCTACGGATTGAGTCCATCACTCGGTTCTCGGCTACAGAGGCCTTCCAGAAAGGCCCGTGACTGAGAAATGCAGGCCTGGCTGCAGAAGAGGCCTCAGAAGGAGAAGTGGGCCGGCAAGGAGAGGCCTGGCTGCCAGGTAAGTGGGTGCGGGACGGGTGGGGCAGCTCCACACCCCCACCCCCACCCTAGCTTGATTTTTAGGTGTGTGTCTTGCCCCAGAGAGCAAGTCTCTCTTTCAGTCCTGTTGTAACTTCAAAACGGTCACTAAACGAACCGTTGTAAGTCAAGGACTATCTGTGTTAGGCTGGTAGAAAATCTGGGTGTTCACATCACCCCAAGAGATTATTCTAGTTAACCCTCAGCAGCTTTGAAGAATCGAGAGGGGAGCTAGACCACTTCCATAGGTAGGGAGACTGTATCATGCAGCTGCAGCCACCATTTTGACTTTTTTGCCCCCTGCCCTGCCGATGTTCTTGAAAGACAGGCTCTGTCGATAGGTAAATATAAACTAGGCTGGAGGGTCTGCTGGCGACACTGAAAATAGTCATGATGGGCTTATGAGAATATGATTGAAACTCCATCCAGAAAGCGTTTAAAAAGTCCGAAGATATTTCCCGGGATACTGTATTCACGGCCTTATCTTTCAAATGACATTTTGATCTACCGGCATAGTGACTCGCTGCCTCCACAGGCCAATTTTTGCGAGAGCCACTTTGTTTGGAAATGCAGGGATAAAAAAATGCATTAGGAAGGCCAAATGGAAGATCTGAGTTTGATCAAAGGTTTTGCGAAGGAGGAGCAAAGAGGAGAGCAAAAAGTTGGAAAAGTTTTGGAAGGGGGAATGTGGGCAATGGGGCAGCCCTCTGCTTTGGGCAGCATAAGGGGGTCCCACCAGCATCTGTTAATCAGGGCTCTGCTTTCATAGAAGACACAGAGTTTTTGTAAAGCAGTGTTTCTTGGCCCTGTTAAGAGGTGTGGACTTCAACTCCCAGAATTCCCCATCCAGCAGGCATGGATTTCAACTCCCAGCATTCCCCAGGCAGCATGCATGGACTTCAACTCCCAGAATGCCCCAGCCAGCAGGCCTGGACTTCAACTCCCAGAATTCCTAAGGCAGCATGCATGGACTTCAACTCCCAGAATTCCCTATCCACCATGCCTGGACTTCAACTCCCAGCATTCCCCATCCAGCACGCCTGGACCTCAATTCCCAGAATTCCCCATCTAGCAGGCCTGGACTTCAACTCCCAGCATTCCCCATCCAGCAGGCATGGATTTCAACTCCCAGAATTCCCCATCCAGCACTTCTGGACCTCAATTCCCAGAATTCCCCATCCAGCAGGCCTGGACTTCAACTCCCAGCATTCCCCATCCAGCACTTCTGGACTTCAACTCCCAGAATTCCCTGTCCAGCACGCCTGGACTTCAACTCCCAGAACCGTTGCTGTGTCCTCAGTTCACGCGACTCCTTTTGCAACCTTCTGACAGGCAAAATAATCTGTCAGACTTAGCCTGTCAGTCAATGGGGGAAGCGAGATCCACTTAACGACCGGGTTACTAACTTATCGACCGCAGTAATAATAATAATAAAGTTGGAAGGGACCTTGGAGGTCATCGAGTCCAACCCCCTGCTCAGGCAGGAAACCCTACACCATTTCGGCTGCGAAATGGGGCAAAACTCCCTTAACAAACGTCTCACATAACATGTTGGGCCCCACTGCGGACGTAACTCGAGGACTCCCTGTCACCCTTCAAAGCTCCAAAATCTAAATTCAGGCCACCAAAGTCTTGAGTTCGGGTCCCTGTCAGAAGCTGCTGTCAGCCGTCGGTCCGAGGCCCCCTTGAAAATGTCTCCCGCCAAGAGGAGCCGACTCATCTTCCCAAGATGGAGGACAGCCGGCGCTCCGGAGAACCCCCCGCCGGCTAATCTGCCGCTATCTTCGCCTCTCTGAATGGCACGGCAAATTGGACAAATGGGTGTAATGCGAAGAATAAAAAAATTGCCCCATTAGCCAGCCGAGCACACTGAGGAGCAGGTGAAAAGAATGGGGAGAGGGAACCATTAGGGGGGGCTGCTGGGTCGAAGCCAGCACCCCCCCTTCCCCATGTCGCTGTTGTGTGGGATGTGAGAGCTGCCGCTTGCAACGGAGGCAGGCGGGGAGGCGTCGAACTTGTGTTTGGGAAGACGGACAAAGAGGCCTAGGTGGTTCTCGATTTACGACCACGACTGAGCCCCAGATTTCTGCCGCTAAGTGGGACATTGTTAAAAGTGAGCTTTGCCCCATTTGACGACCTTAACCAGTTGTTAAGTGAATCAAGGCAGCCGTAAAGTTAGGAACGCGGCGGTTACGTCCATCTGGCCTCCCCGGGGACTTTGCTCGTCAGAAGTTCACAAAAGGGGATAGCGTGACACACACACACAACTGGGACGCTGCCACCGTCATAAATACGAGTCAGTGGCCAAGCTTCTGAATTTTGACCACGATGGTGCGACGGGCGTTAAGTGTGAAAAACAGTCACGAGTCCCTTTTTTCAGTGCCGTTGTAACTTCGAACGGTCACTAAACAAGCTGCCGTTAAGTCGAGGACGATCTGTCCTGGGATAAGAAGAAACGGGCCTGACTCCCAGCGCTAAGCTAACTCTTTTCTCCTTGGAAAGCAATGAACATAGAGAAGCGTGGATGGAAGGCCCATCTCCCATGATGGACCACGTCTGGACCACGATTGACGGGGGCTAAGCAGGCTTCCTTCCATGACCCAGCACCCCAGATGGGATCCATTACACACCAACACGCACACCCCAGACTAAGTTTGCCAAGCTCCTGGATTGAAGCAAGGCTGCAGATGTCGGCTTATTGAGTTTTCTCCCCTCCCGGGCGCTCCTCGGGACCCATCTGTGCGCGTGGACGGCGGAGACCCCTTCAGCCTCGCGGGCTCGCTCAGCACCCTCACCCGGTGTCTTTCAGAAGTGGCTCCTTCGCTTTGACGAGCCGCTAAATGAATTATAAATCAAAGGCGAGCATCGGGGGAGGGGGGAGCAGCCTCGCCAGCTCCATCGTTGCAACCAGGCACAATCGTGGCTTGGCTGCACGCTATTAACTCGATATCGGCTAGAGGTCCCCAATTGCTTAAATGGCTTGAATTATCTCAGCCTCTTGTCTCTGCTGTTCCCCCCCCCTTCCATCCTTCAGCAATTACCGGCAGATCAGACCACGGTTTGAAAAGTGCCGGCTTGTTTTAAGTGGGCAAACGGGGGGGGGGGAGGGGGCTACTGTAAAGTACCCGGATGCCAGTGCAAATAGGAGAAATTGAACTTGGGTTTAGGATGTAGGTTTCCCTCTAGAGAAGCCCCTATACAGATAGTCCTCGACTTAGTGACCGTTCAGAGTTACAAGGGCCCTGATAAAAGGGACTTACGACCGTTTTTCACGCGTGTGACCGTTGCAGCATCCCCGTGGTCACGTGATTTACATTCGGACGCTTGACAACGGGTTCATATTTATGACGGCTGCAGTGTCCCCCCCCCGGGTCACGTGATCCCCATTTTGCGACCTTCCGACAAGCAAAGTCAGTGGGGTAGCCCGGTTCACTTAACGACCGTGTGACTAATTTAACAACCACGGTGATTCGCTTAACGAATGTGGCCAGGAAAGTCGTAACATGGGACAAAACTCACTGAACAAATTTCTCCCTTAGCAACATAAGTTCTGGGCTCGATTGTGGTCGTAAGTCAGGGACTACCTGTATAGTCCTGTTTCTCGATCTTGGCAGATTTAAGATGGGTGGACTTCAACTCCCAGAATTCCTCAGCCAGCATGCTGAGCTGGGGAATTCTGGGAGTTGAAGTCCACCCATCCTAAAGGTTGAGAAACAACACTGTAACATTAGCAGCTTCTGGACAGGTTGGAGTGCGGATGGGAGACCACCAGGAGTTCCCGAGCATGAGTTAACCAAGGTTGCTGAAAAAAACACCCCAGAAGAAAACAGCAAGGCTGGCTGGGGAATTCTGGGAGTTGAAGTCCACCCATCCTAAAGGTTGAGAAACAACACTGTAACATTAGCAGCTTCGGGACAAGTTGGAGTGCGGATGGGAGACCACCAGGAGTTCCCGAGCACGAGTTAACCAAGGTTGCTGAAAAAAACACCCCAGAAGGAAACAGCAGGGCTGGCTGGGGAATTCTGGGAGTTGAAGTCCACCCATCTTAAACTTGCCAAGGCTGAAAAACACTGCTTCTCCAGCTCCTTCTGCCCAGCTGTGTGGGGAACGAAGATTTGATCAACATTGAGCAATTGAACGATACCTGGGCAATTACACAGACGCTTAGAAACGCTCTTTAAAAGAGCTCCGTACCGTTGTTTTATTGTATACAAATATTGATTATTGTCTTTTCTTTCGGGAGCGAGCAGATTCCCACAACGCCTTGTTTGTACTTATTTATATGTGAAGCTTTATCTTCGCCCTCCTCCCATCTCTCTTCCTTGTCTGGTTCCCCACCCCTCCCTCTCCACGCCACACACCACGGGTTCAGATCAGATCACACCCGTCGACTCAGCCGGAATACGAAGGAGAATTTGTAATTCTCCATGTGAATCAGGCCCTAACCCTGAAACTTACATGATTTCTCGGCTCAGACGGAGCACATTGTACCAACACAGCAACTGTGTTTGTTCAGCTAGGTCAGTGGTTCTCAACCTTTTTAATGCCGTGACCCCAACCGGTCATAAGTCGAGGACTAAACCGGTCGTAAGTCGAGGACTAAACCGGTCGTAAGTCGAGGACTACCCAACCGGTCGTAAGTCGAGGACTTTCTCTGCCCGGGAGCGCCGCACATGTGTGGTTCCGCCCCCTGTGCCGGCCGAGGCGTAGCTGGCAAGCGGCAGAGACGGAGCAGGCCGACCACCAGCTGGCCCAGCCCAAGGGAGGTAAGGCACCCGTTGGAAAAGGGGGAAAAAATGGCAGACAAAAAAATGGCGGACAAAAAAAATGGCGGACAGCCTTGCTTGGCGACCCCCGTGAAATGGTCGATCGACCCCAAATGGGGTCCCGACCCACAGGTTGAGAACCACTGAGCTAGGTTGAGGCTCTCTCCGGTTGTTTGAAGCCATTTTTTAAAAAAATTGTTTATTAGCGTTAATGAGAGCCAGTTGGGTGTGGTAGTTAAGGCACCTGGTTAGAAAACAGGAGATCCTGAGTTCGAGTTCTACCTTAGGCAGAAATTCAGCAGGGTGACTTTGGGTCTCTCTCTCTCTCTCTCCCTCCCTCCCTCCCTCCCTCCCTCCCTCCCCTAGGAAGAAGGAGAAACAATTCCAAACTCTCGTCAAGAGGGCCCACATTTTATGAGTTTTAGAGTCTGCCTTTCCTGTTGAACAGAGGACTCCAAATCTGGCAACTTTAACACTTGTGGACTTCAACTCCCAGAATTCCTCCATCAGCTATGCTGACAGAGGAATTCTGGGAGTTGGAGTCCAGAAAGGGTCCATGCTGGCGGAGGAATTCTGGGAGTTGGAGTCCACAAGTTTTAAAGATGGAAAGTTTGGAGACTCCTTGCTCTAGAACCAGGGGTCTTCAAACCTGGCCCTTTTATGACTTGTGGACTTCAACTCCCAGAATTCCTCAGCCAGGCGTGCCTGGCTGAGGAATTCTGGGAGTTGAAGTCCACAAGTCATAAAAGGGCCAAGTTTGAAGACCCCTGCTGTAGAATATCAGCGTGGCATTTTTCTCCAAACAACAACCTTTTGAGGTAGGCTTTGATTGAGACAAGGACTGGCTCACACTCATTTGTAGGGCAGAATTGGGATTTAAACCAATCCACTCCTGGTCCAGTACTCTAACCACTACACCACGCTGGAGTCTTTTTTGGAGTTAAGTATGCTTTTGATGAATTTATGGGCTGAATTATAATATTCTGTAGGTCTGGATTTGTTTGGCATATCTGAAGAACTCAGCCAGGGTAGTGTGTAAACCATGGTTTAGGGAAACTGCAGGTCCGACTGAATGCAGCTTGTTGAAAAAGGTATGGTTCAAAGAAAACTGTGGCATTGTTTGTGATGCATTTAGCAGATATAGATACAATAGGTCAACAGCTCCCAACTATTAAAATACAGAGGAGAAAGTAGTTATCTGTTTATTTTCCCAAAAAAAGCACCATTACCAGCATGACAAAGTTTTCCGTTCAAAGTATACAGTATATCTATATCGAAATGCATTTTTGAGCTAGAGCGTGTTCAAAAATAGTAATTAAAATAGGACGTCATTTAGATTCTTAGTTGTTGTTGGTGTTTTTTTTTTTTTTTAAAAAAA
>BFFQ01001822.1:2942-24073 GCA_003402635.1 Protobothrops flavoviridis | reverse complement strand
CTCCTCCTCCTTCTCCTCCTCCTCCTCTTCCTTCTCCCAGTCTTGGGCGGGCAATGAGGATCACGCAATGAACTTAACTGCTGCAGAGGTTATAAATTAAACACACACAGACCCTTCCCTGCCAGTGATGAATTCAGTGGCGGGATTCAGCCGGTTCGAACCACTTCGGCAGAACCGGTAGTTCATTTTTGGTTGCCCAGCAGGCCCAGAATGGACTTCCGGAAGCGGCATCCACGCAGAGAACCCGGTTGTTCACCTATTTGAATCCCACCAGTGGATGAATTTCTCTTTCTCCTAGTTCTTCTAGACTGAGACATTCTGGCAAGGGGTAATTCTAAACAAGTACAGGGGAGTCCTTGGCTTACGAGCAAACTGAGCTCCAAATTTCTTCCGCTACGTGAAAGAAAGTGAAAAAGAAGCAAGGATGATCAAAGCCTTTCCAAGTTATTTCAAAGCAGTCATTTGGTCATTTGCTTTTTAGCACCGGGAAGATTCACACGTCTCCAGTCCCATTCTTCGGAGACTGATGCTTGATTATTTGAGTTAGTAGTTAATAATAATAATAATAATAATAATGATGATGATGATGATGATGATGATGATGATGATGATGATGATGATGATAAAGTTGGAAGGGACCTTGGAGGTCATCTAGTCCAACCTCCTGCTCAGGCAGGAAACCCTATACCATTTCGGACAAATGGCTGTCCCGTCTCTTCTTAAAAACTTCCAGTGTTGGAGCACTCACCGCTTCTGGAGGCAGGTGGTTCCACTGGTTAATTGTTCTAACTGTCAGGAAGTTTCTCCTTAGTTCTAGGTTGCTTCTCTCCTGGATGAGTTTCCATCCGTTGCTTCTTGTCCTGCCTTCGGGCGCCTTGGGGAATAGCTTGACTCCCTCTTCTTTGGGGCAGCCCCTGAGATATTGGAACACTGCTATCCTGTCCCCCCTCGTCCTTCTCTTTTGATGTGTTTGATTCAGCATTTTCTTTACAGAAGAATATTCCATTCCGGTGTAAAACCAGACAGGGGCTTTTAAAGGCAAGGGTTAAATTGCATTTTCTCTCCGAACTGTCTGCATTGATTATAATATCTGGATCAAAGGAGGGCGCATAACGTCAGGGCCAGAATACAGATTTTCCCCTCCTTTAAGTGGGAAAGGCGCATGAGGTCATGGAAGGCCTGCTGGATTGCTGATTTATCATTTCTGAGAAAGTTGCACCCTGCATTTCTGGCTCTGGAAGCAAAACCACATCAGCTAAGGACAATAGCCTTGAAGAAAAACATGGTCTCAAAATCAACTCGGAGCAAAACAGGAGGGGGAAAAAGAAGAAGAAAAGATTATGCAAGAATAAGCCAGAGGAAAATCAATCAGGAATAAAATAAAGGAGTGTTGCAGAATTAAAAATTAAAAAACAAAACAAAACAGTTTCATAGCGGCCAAAGAGCCAAGGGAATCTGCCAGAAGGGTGTTTCTCAATCTAAAGCAGCTTGGAAATATGTGGACTTCAACTCCCAGAATTCTGGCTGGCTGAGGAATTCTGGGAGATTAAGTCCACAAGTGGTCCACGCTGGCTGAGGAATTCTGGGAGATGAAGTCCACAAGTGGTCCGTGCTGGCTGAGGAATTCTGGGAGATGAAGTCCACAAGTGGTCCACGCTGGCTGAAGAATTCTGGGAGATGAAGTCGGGAGGAATTCCGGGAGATGAAGTCCACAAGTGGTCCGTGCTGGCTGAGGAATTCTGGGAAATGAAGTCCACAAGTCTTACAGTTGCCAACTTTGGCAACCCCTGTTTTTGAGCCTGGAAGAGCTGAGCTGCACCAAGCCCCTTTTCCCTCCCAAACTATTCCACATTCCCAAAGCATAAATATCCCTCCTTGTGGCTTTTGGAAAAAATGAATATTATTTGTAACCCACTTCGAAACCCAGTTCTTTTTAAGGCGCCCCAAAACTTCCCCTCAAGCCCGTCGGTTGATCCTCCCAGACTTTCCAAAGCCAGGTTTGGGGGTGTTTTTTATTCCCCTTCTGCTTCTTTCCCCATAATTCCACCCCAGTTTTCCCATCATGAAGGTTTCCTGCCCACAGGAAATGAAAAGAGATTTTTAATTACCTTTCAGCAAAAACAACAATTAGAGAACATCACAGCGTGTGGGACTCCCGCTTAATCACTGGAGTGCGGAGCGGAGAGAAACAGAGAAGGGGGGAGATGACAGCCAGCTCTGAAATACAGGTAGTCCTCGACGTACGACAGTTCGTTTAGGGACCGTTCAGAGTTAACAACCACGCCGAAAAAATGAATTGACTTTATGGCTGTTTTTCACACTTACGACCGTTGCCTGGTCGCCTGATCAAAAGCCAGACGCTTGGCAACTGACTCGTATTTATGACGGTGGCCATGTCCCGGGGTCAGGTTTTTGCGACCTTCTGACAAGCAAAGTCAAGGGGGAGCCAGATTCAGTTAACGACCGTGTTCCTAACTTAACACCTGTAGCAAGGAAGGTCATCAAATGGGGCAAACCTCACTTAACAAATGTCTCACTTAGCCACAGAAGATGTTGAGACTCTGGAAAGAGTACAGAGAAGAGCAACAAAGATGATTAGAGGTCTGGAGGCTAAAACGTATAAGGAACCGCTGCTGGAATTGGGAATGTCTAGTTTAAGGAAGAGAAGGACGAGGGGGGACAGAATAGCAGTGTTTCCAATCTCTCAGGGGCTGCCCCAAAGAAGAGGGAGTCAAGCTATTCTCCAAAGCGCCTGAAGGCAGGACAAGAAGCAACGGATGAAAACTCATCAAGGAGAGAAGCAACCTAGAACTGAGGAGAAATTTCCTGATAGTGACGACAATTAACCAGTGGAACAACCTGCCTCCAGAAGCCGTGAATGCTCCAACACTGGAAGTCTTTAAGAAGAGACTGGACAGCCATTTGTCTGAAATGGTAAAGGATTTCCTGCCTGAGAAGGGGGTTGGACTAGAAGACCTCCAAGCTCCCTTCCCACTCTGTTGTTGTTGTTGTTATTATCTTTTATTCATTAAACATGAGCCTCAGTCAACTGAACATTCAAATTGGCTGGCGCTGATGGTTGGCACGGGTTGCTGCCAGCATCCTAGGTGTCAACCAGGCATCTCCTTAAAATATAAGATGTTCCGAGTAGCGCAGTTTTTTGTAGCTTTGCTGGAGTTATTGCAGGAAGCTGCCGTTTCTTGATGTATTTTGCAAAGTTTTGGGACATAGTTCCCAGTGCCCCGATGACAATGGGTATCACTGTTGCACGTTTCATCCATAATCGCGCAGTTTCGATGGCCAGGTCGCAGTATTTCGTCATTTTTTCCAGGTTTTTTTCTTCGACTCTGGCATCTCCTGGTACAGCAATATCAATCAGCTGTACGCTTCGGTTCTCTACAACTGCAATATCCGGCGTGTTCTGTTCCAAATGGCGATCTGTCTGTATTCGAAAGTCCCACAGGATCTTCACCCTCTCATCCTCAAAAAACTTTTTCCACCCTATGTTGCTGTTGTTGTTATTACTACTACTTCTGTGGGTCGTAAGTTGAGGACTATCTGTATGTAGTAATAATAATAATAATAATAATAATAATAATAATAATAATAATAATAATAATAATAATAATAATAATAATAATAATAATAATAATAATAAAGTTGGAAGGGACATTGGAGGTCATCTAGTCCAACCCGCTGCTCAGGCAGGAAACCTTATACCATTTCGGACAAAGGGCTGTCCCGTCTCTTCTTACAAACTTCCAGTGTTGGAGCATTCACCGCTTCTGGAGGCAGGTGGTTCCACTGTGGTTAACTGTTTCCCTGTGATCTTCCCTACAGCCCTGTGAGGCGGGCCAGGATGAGAAAGAGGGTGCCCAAGGCGGGCGCAGGGGCGCCCCGCCTGGGTCTCTAAGGACCGCTCCCCTGGGGAATCCACACACACACCCCGCGACTCCCAAGGCCTCCCCCGGAGACCCCCGATACCACACACACACATTGACACACTGCTCTCCTACTGTTCCCCCCCAAAACCCCTTTTAACCTGCTTACAGGGTCCCCCTCCCCTTTTGCACGGCCATTTTTGGCAGGTTTTCAAGCACGCTGGCTTTCCAAGCTCGGCCTTTCATTCCAGCTGACGTTTTTTTCCTGCCAGAGTTTATTCTCCTGCTTGCCCCAAACTCAAAGTAATGACCTGCCTGAGTTTTTTTTTTTTTTGCTTTTCTTTTTGTCCTTTCTTTCTTGGGAACGGAAAAAGGATTTATGCGACAGGAGAGGCAGAATTCACTTCCCTGGGCTGTCTTGCTTTTTTTTTTTTTAATTTTTTTTTTAATTGAATACAAAAGAAAGAAAAAAGATTAAAAACATTGAACATGGTAAATCGTCTTTGATATACATCTCCGTCTTGTCAGTCCATACTATACATTAACTACATATGATATATCTATATACAACTATACATTCTTAGTATCTGCCTCTACTTATATCTTTGCTGTTGACCCCATTCTTTTTTCCCTCCATTTGTGAAATTTATTCCAGATTCGATCAAATTCTGTTTCTTCCTGATTTTTTCGTCTTTTAGTTATCTTGTCTAGTTCTGCGCAATACATAATTTTCTTTATTAGTGCTTCCCCACTCGGTGCTTCCATTGCTTTCCACTTTTGAGCAAATAGTACCCTTGCTGCCGTTGCCACGTGTATGATTAGATATGTGTCACCTTTATTTACGTTTTTTCCTCATATTCCTAATAATAATAATAATAACTGCTAGGCCCGGAGAAAAAACAAATAAAGAATATTTATAAACACCTGTTGGAACATAAGCTATATGAGGAGCAGGTTAAAGAAACAATGGTGACCTGGGCAATGGATTTAGGATATAATATAAATATGGATCGATGGCAGCAAGTATGGGAACGAAATAACAAAATCACACTGGCGACATCATATAAAGAAAACCTGTACAAGATGGTTTACAGATGGCATCTGCCTCCGGCCAGATTAGCCGAAATGTATAACGGATACTCACCTATGTGCTGGAAGTGCAAAAAAAAGAAAAGGGCACATTTTTTCATGTATGGTGGACATGTAGAGAAGCACAGGTGTACTGGCGTATGATCTGGGAATGAGTAATAGAAATGACTAGGCAAAGCATCCAATATAAACCTGAGACATTATTATTGGTTTGTTGTTTTTTTTTAAGATATCCGAATGGATTGTGCCAAGCGTGGCCCAATTCCCTAGCTCAGTGTTGGCGAACCTATGGCACGGGTGCCAGAGGCGGCACTCGGAGCCCTCTCTGTGGGCACACGTGCCGTTGCCCCAGCCTTGCCTCCCCCTGCGACCACCTCCTCACCAGCAGCCCCCCTGGAGGAGAGTCGCCCCCGAGTGTGGGCCACACGGAGCAGCGCAGCCAAGGACATGGCAGCCAGGCAGCGTAGAGAAGGCTCTGCCCTCACGCCCCATCATGCAGTTGATGCTGCAGGGTGCGGGCAGAGGGCGTGGCCGCCATGGTGCTGCTGGGCTGCCTGGGCGATCTGCGTCGGGCCCTGGAGGCGGTGAGTGGTCCTGCGGGCAGGCGGGGTGGAGCAGGGACGGGGTCAGTTTTTGGGCACTCGGTCTCTAAAAGGTTCGCCATCACTGTCCTTAGCTGTCGCCTTCCAGCGAGAGAGCCAGCATAGCTGGATGGGGGATTCTGGGAGTTGAAGTCCACCTCTCTTCTTAAAGTTGCCCAGTTGTGGGGGAAACAACAACAACAACACACTGATATAATATAGAAACACCTCCTTTCTCTTCTCTTATTTCTCTGTCTGTGGCAGGAATGCAAAAAAACAACAACAACACACTTAACAAGGAAGTCAAAGCTACGCTCAAGGGGTGTGTTTTGCACACCAGCGTCAGCAAAAAGGCATTTTTATCGGCGAGGAGAAGACCGGCTTTGCATTTTTCCAGGCCACTGCGTGCGTCCGTGTGTGCGTCTGTGTGTGTGCGTGTGCGTCTGTGTGTGTGTGTGTGTGTGTGTGTACGTGAGGGAAACCTGTGTGCAGACTTCCCTTTCGCCCCTCCCTCCCTGTCTGGCTGAATAAGTGAGAGGAGCATTTGCGCGTGCTGTATACAAGGATGCCTTGCGCAGCGCCGCCGCCACCCCCCCTACACACACATACACACCGTGTCGGGAGCTGAGCGGAGCACGCTAACGTCGCAGGATCCGATCTTGGGAAGTCTCCTTCCCGTCTTGGCTGCTTGGCCAAGTGCCCAACATTACAACATCTTGCAGGGCTTGCTAGAGACACAGAGGTTCAAGGCGCCTTGTTCCTCCTGCTGCGGTCCCTGCGGATAGGAATCGCCTTGTGGGGGGCGGGATATGGGAGTTCCTTACTGGGTGCCACCGGGTCCCCCACGTCCAGAATTGGCGTTGTGTGTATCAAGAGAGGCACCTGAACAAGATCTGCACCTTCTGCATGCAGTCAGAGAGGCAGCCTTGATTTAAATTCCCTTTATGAAGAGGTTGAAGGGGGGCGTTGTTTGTTTGTTTGTTTGTTTGTTTGTTTGTTTATTTGTTGGCTTGTATCTCACCTTTATTATTTTTTTTACAAATAGCTCAAGGCGGTGAACACGTCTAACACCCTCTCCCTCTTCCTCTTTTCCCCATATCAACAACCCTGTGAGGTGGGTTGGGCTGAGAGAGAGGGACTGAGCCAAAGTGACCCAGCTGGCTTTCATGCCTAAGGCGGGACTAGAACTCCCAGTGTCCCGGTGATTGACCCAAAGTCCCCCAGTTGGCATTCATGCCTCGGGCGGGACTAGAACTCCCACTCTCCTGGTGATTGGCCTGAAGTCTGCCAGCTGACTTTTATGCCAAAGACTGGACTAGAACTCCCGGTCTCCCGCTTTCTAGCCTGATGTCTCAACCACTAGGATCAGACATGTCAAACACAAGGGCCGGGGGCCGGATGCGGCCCGCAAAGTGGTTTCATGCGGCCCGCGAAGCCATCCTGGAAACTGTGAGGGAACGGCCCCCGCTGCCTTGGCCCTGGCCCAAGCCGGCCGGGAGCCAATGTACAATTTTGTGGTGGCCATCTTGGCGCTGGCCCCGGTCCCACCCCCTTCTGCCACAGACCCTCAGATCTGTCCCACTCCTGCCCAGGCCCCCTTGAAGCCAATGATGTAGAACTGGCCACGCCCAGCCAGTAGGCCACACCCACTCCATCCACACCCACCCAGTAGGCTGCACCCACTTTGGCCACACGCAGCGCCCCCCCCCCCGAAGGGCAACCACAATGCTGATGCGGCCCTCAGTGAAATTGAGTTCGACACCCCTGCACTAGATTAATATAAGTCTCTCAGGAGACTTGTACTGATTGGCTCCCGTGTTTAAGTTGGACCCAGCTCAAGCGACGGGCTTCTGAGCAGGTACAGTGGCTAGGTTCACACATCGTGCTATCATGGTTAGCCACGATAACCTGGCTCAAACATTGCACTGAGCCCACCCACAGCCTGCCCTTCCGCCCACGGGAGCTTCACGCCGTGGGAGAGCAGAGGCAGGGTCTGTTCAAGAGCCCCTCATGAGAGCAGGAAACCCTCTACCATCTCAGACAAGGGGCTGTCCATTCTCTTCTTAAAAACTTCCAGTGTTGGAGCATTCACCGCTTCTGGAGGCAGGTGGTTCCCACTGATTAATTGTCCTCACTGTTAGGAAGTTTCTCCTTAATTCCAGGTTGCTTCTCTCCTTGATCAGTTTCCATCCGTTGCTTCTTCTCATGCCTTCAGGCGCTTTGGAGAAGAGCTTGACTCCCTCTTCTTTGGGGCAGCCCCTGAGATATTGGAAGACTGCTATCATGTCCCCCCTCGTCCTTCTCTTCATTAAACTAGACAGAACCCCATTCTGTGTTATCTGAGCTTGCTTGTTTTCTTGCAAACATTTCATGACCCAACTAGGTAATAGCATCAGTGCGAGAAAGGAGCAGGGTTCCCTCTCTGTTTATATGCAGTGGCTTGCCCTGTCAGTGGCAGTGGCCTTGATGGTTGGTTCCTTGTTTGATTGGAGTCTTTTTAGAATCAAGATCATGCAAAGTACTGGTACTGCTTTATAAAGCCCCAGTAAGGCCACACCTGGAATACCACAGCCAATTTTGGTCACCTTATCACAAAAAAGAGGTTGAGAGTTTGGAAAAAAAATCAGAGAAGAGCAACTGAGATGATCCAAGGCCTGGAGACCAAAACACATGAAGAACGGCTGCGGGACTTGGGTTTGGCCAGTCTAAAGAAAAGAAGAAATAGGGGAGACATGATAGGAGTCTTCCAGTATTTGAGGGGCTGCCACAAAGAAGAGGGGGTCACGTTATTCTCCAGAGCACCAGAGGAAAGGATGAGAAACAATGTTTGCAAACTGATCAAGGAGAGAAGCAACCTGGAATTAAGGAGAAACTTCCTGACAGTGAGGACAATCAACCAGTGGAACAGAAGTTGCCTCCAGAAGCTGTGAATGCTCTAACCCTGGAGATTTTTAAGAAGAGGCTAGACAGTCACTTGTCTGAGATGGTATAAGTTCTCCTGCTTGAGCAGGGGGCTGGACTAGAAGACCTCGAAGGTCCACTCCAGCTCCTATCCTATCCTATCCTATCCTATCCTATTCTATTCTATTCTATTCTATTCTATTCCTTTATTCTATTCTATTCCTTTATTCCTATTCCTATTCTATTCTATTCTATTCTATTCTATTCTATTCTATTCTATTCTATTCCTTTATTCCTATTCCTATTCTATTCTATTCTATTCTATTCTATTCTATTCTATTCTATTCTATTCTATTCTATTCCTTTATTCTATTCTATTCCTTTATTCCTATTCCTATCCCTATTCTATTCTATTCTATTCTATTCTATTCTATTCTATTCTATTCTATTCTATTCCTTTATTCTATTCTATTCCTTTATTCCTATTCCTATTCCTATTCCTATTCTATTCTATTCTATTCTATTCTATTCTATTCTATTCTATTCTATTCTATTCTATTCTATTCTTGGCCTAGTGAATTTTGCTCGGTTTCAATATACAGTAGCTTGCCCTGCAGTCTCTACACCTAGATAAGCAGGGATTAACACTAGACAAACAATGAAGCAGAAAATAATATCTTAACCAAGGAACCACCAAGGAGAAAACCACAGGCAAGCTACAGGGCTGGCTTTCTTAAAGAGATTCCCATTAAAGGAGAGAAGAACTGTTTCATTACCCTAACTAGGTAACATCATCAGTGCACTAATCAGAGCAAATAAT
The DNA here is from genome assembly GCA_003402635.1 of Protobothrops flavoviridis. Lineage (NCBI taxonomy): Eukaryota > Metazoa > Chordata > Lepidosauria > Squamata > Viperidae > Protobothrops > Protobothrops flavoviridis. The sequence goes on along the minus strand of BFFQ01001822.1, from coordinate 14,801 downwards.
CCCTTGCTAATCGGGCACTGGCTTAAACCCAGGGCCGGCGGGATGCCCTTTTCAATTAGGTAAGGGGCTCTCGCCCCCCCCCCCCAAAAAAAACCTATTCCCGTCTTGCAGAGACACACAAAAAAACCATCCTTTTTATAGGGACGAAATTCGGGCTTTCGCTGCACCTAGCAAGGCAACAGGGCCAAAAAAAAAGGAGAATCTTAACGCTTTGGTTTTAATTCTTGGGATTTGCATACAATCTTGCAATTTAGGAAGGTGGGAGGGGGGGTTCCTGCATGGGTGCCAGTTGGTAATAATTTTTTTTTGGGCGTGTTCCTGCAGGCAGCCAAGGCTGTGATCTCTTTGATTTGGGGGGAGGGGGTGGCTGCAGGAGAAGTGTGGAAAAATAGGCGGTTGCGTCCGTAATCCTCCTCCTCCTCCCGGGAGTGGATTTGACAAGAGGGGAGGGGGGGACTCGGGAGACCCCCCACTCCCGTTGCCAAGGAAGCTTGGAGCCATTATCCCAGCTGGATGCATTAACGGAGTTTGGAAGCGGTGTGGGGAGAGAAAAAACGTTGCTGCTTGAGATCGTAATTGTAGCCGTTCGGCCCAGCTAATAGCTGTTATGATTAAGTTCTATTATGGTCCCCTTTCCAGAACTGGTGGGTGGCTTTTTTTTTTCTTCTGTTGGGGAACGCGGTGGGGAAGGGGGGGGTCTGACAGCCCTTCACACAGAGCGACAGAGCCTGCCGCCCCATGGGAACGCCCCACCCGTCCCCCCAAAGGAACAAAACGCCATCCCGCGTAATAACCCATCAGGGGTAGCGTTTCCTTAATAATAATAATAATAATAAAGTTGGAAGGGACCTTGGAGGTCATCTAGTCCAACTCCTTGCGCAGGCAGAAAACCCTATACCATTTCAGATAAATGGCTGTCCAGTCTCTTCTTAAAAACTTCCAGTGTTGGAGCATTCACCGCTTCTGGAGGCAGGTGGTTCCACTGGTTAATTGTTCTCACTGTCAGGAAGTTTCTCCTTAGTTCTAGGTTGCTTTTTTCTTTGATTAGTTTCCATCTGTTTCTTCTTGTCCTGCCTTCAGGGGCTTTGGAGAATAGCTTGACTCCCTCTTCTTTGTGGCAACCCCTGAGATATTGGAACCCTGCTATCAAGTCAACCCTAGTTCTTCTCTTCATTAAACTAGACATACCCAAGACGAGGATAGAAAAATCCGAGGGGAGCCTGCACACGGACCCCCGTCCTAGAAGGGAGACCCCATTGCAAGGACGACCTGTGGGTCACTCCTCTTCCTTCCCACCCCTGGGTGGCTCCGTTCTTTACAGGGGGTCCTCAGCGTGTGGCCACAAGGGAGCCCAACATTTCCGTTGCTAAGCAAAACGGCCGTTCAATGAGTTTGGCCCTGTTTTGCAGCCGTTCCGGCCACCGTTGTTAAGTGAATCGCGGAAGGCGTTAACGTCAGCCACACGGGCGTTCAGCGAATCCGGCTTCTCCCCCCCTCCCCCCGTTGAACTTTGCGCATCGGAAGGTCGCAAAAGCAAATCACCTGACCCCGGGGGAGGGACACGGCGACCGTCGTAAACACGAGTCCGTTGCCAGGCGTCTGAATTTGGATCGCGTGACCCTGGGGATGCTGCGACGGTCGTAGGGGTGAAACATGGTCGTAAGTCAATTTTTTCTCCCAGGGCTGTTGTCAACCTTGAACTGTCACTGAACGGAGGATTGTAAGTTGAGGACTTACCTGTAACGAGAGGGGATGATGGGAGCGTGTCAGCCTTGCCAGGTAAACACACCCAGGTGAACTAATTCTATTTCATTGTAAGGCTGCATTGAAGGAATCTTGGCAACTCTGAAAGAACTCTGCTTACCGTTCTCATCTTCTTGAATAGTTCAATGAAAAAAAAGGACTAGGGGCGACAAGATAGCAGTCTTCCAGCATTTGAGGGGCTGCCCCAAAGAAGAGGGGATCAACCTATCCTCCAAAGCGCCTGAAGGCAGGACAAGAAGCAACGGATGGAAACTCATCAAGGAGAGAAGCAACCTAGAACTAAGGAGAAATTTCCTGACAGAACAATTAACCCAGTGGAACAACCTGCCTCCAGAAGCCGTGAATGCTCCAACACTGGAAGATTTTAAGAAGAGACTGGACAGCCATTTGTCTGAAATGGTATAGGGTTTCCTGCCTGAGCCGGGGGTTGGACTAGAAGACCTCCAAGGTCCCTCCCAACTCTGTTATACTGCTACTATTCCCCCCTTCCATTCAACTTCCATTTCCTAACAGTGAGGACAATTAACCAGTGGAACAACCTGCCTCCAGAAGTTGTGGGTGCTCCATCACTGGAGGCTTTTAAGAAGAGATTGGACAGCCATTTGTCTGAAATGGTATAAAGTCTCCTGCTTGAGCAAGGGGGCTGGACTAGAAGACCTCCAAGGCCCCTTCCAACTCTGTTATTCTGTTAAGGGCTAGGGGTGACATGATAGCAGTCTTCCTGTATTGGAGGGGCTGCCACAAAGAAGAAGGGGGGGGGGTTCCACCTATTCTCCAAAGCGCCTGAAGGCAGGACAAGAAGCAACGGATGGAAACTAATCAAGAAGAGAAGCACCCTAGAACTGAGGAGAAACTTCCTGACAGTGAGAACAATTAACCAGTGGAACAACCTGCCTCCAGAAGCGGTGAATGCTCCAACACTGGAAGTTTTCCAGAAGAGACTGGACAGCCATTTGTCTGAAAGAGTTATAGGGTTTCCTGCCTGAGCAGGGGGTTGGACTAGATGACCTCCAAGGTCCCTTCCAACTCTGTTCCTCGATTATTCCATCAACCATCCCCTTCCCAGCCCAAAAGAGGGTCTCTCCAGAGCCTCTTGCCCCACCCGCTGCCCAGCTGAGGGCTACGTGGCCTTTTATCTGATGATTCCCTTGGTTGAATCTCTTGGCCCCGTCTCCCAAGGTCATCCTCACATCCCATTACAGAGCTGAAGAAACTGGGAAGCAGTGAAGGGAAAACAAGGCAAAAACTCGGACCAGGTCTCCGGGGGACCCTTTGCCCGGCATCTCCGTGTCCTCGGCGGAGATATCGTTTGGCATTGATTTATGGCACCTTTGGCTTACCTATACACCGGCCACAATGTGGGTAATGAAATGTTTACAGCCAGTAACTCTATTTTTCAATGAGCTGAAGCACCTCCGCCAAGAAGTTGCTTAGAAGCCGTAAATCTCAGTTTGTATAAACTCCGAGCCCGTCACTTAAACGGGTGAATTGCAGGCTCGGGACGGCGTCTCTCCAGCTTAGACGTCGGATTGGGCGCCAGATTGATGCAGCGCAGGTTCCCGCCCTCCCATTGGACGGGCACCGCCAGAACCCTCCCGAGTGCCGGTCCCTTTGGGCAGAGCAGTTGTCAAGTCCCTGCCTATTGGTTTGGAGGGCCGCGGATGAGTTGCGAGCTGGCGCCCCGTTGGGTCATGAATTACTCAGAGATGTATTTGCTCAGGAGAAGTAAATCTGTTTGGTACATTGTTGCCGAGTTGTGATTATATTGTGGGCACGCTCTGTAAATCACAACGAAGGGCCTTGATGAACTGCGCCCAGCGCCACTGCAGCAAGAGGCTACTGCAGGCAGGCTGAGTATCTCTGGAGTATCAGAGCGAGCTGGGTGACCACCCTCTCCCCTCCTCTCTTGTATCCTGTGGCAGATTGAACGTGGGCTGGGCACCGTTGTGCGAGGCAGTTGTGCGGCAGCCGTACCAGCGACTTTGTGGCAGGGTGATCAAAGCAGGGGTCTCTGTGCTTGCCTCTCCAGGTAGTCCCCAACTTACGACCACAGTGGAGCCCGGAATTTATGTTTGCGAAGTGAGAAAATGTGTTAAGTGAGTTTTTGCCCCATTTTACGACCTTGCTTGCCACATTCCTTAAGCCAGGGGTAGGCAACCTTGGCTCTTTTATGACTCGTGGACTTCAACGCCCAGAATTCCTGAGCCAGCATGGCTGGCTGGGGAATTCTGGGCGTTGAAGTCCACAAGTCTTAAAGTTGCCAAGGTTGGAGACCCCTGGCCTAGAGCAGTGGTTCTCAACCTTTTTAATGCTGCGACCCCAATCGGTCGTAAGTCGAGGACTAAACCGGTCGTAAGTCGAGGACTAAACCGGTCGTAAGTCGAGGACTACCCAACCAGTCGTAAGTCGAGGACTTTCCCTGCCCGGGAGCGCCACGCATGCGTGGTTCCGCCCCCTGCGCCGGCCGAGGCATAGCTGGCAAGCGGCAGAGACGGAGCAGGCTGACCACCAGCTGGCCCAGCCCAAGGGAGGTAAGGCACCCGCCGGAAAAGGGGAAAAAAATGGCGGACAAAAAAAATGGCAGACAAAAAAAATGGCGGACAGCCTTGCTTGGCGACCCCCGTGAAATGGTCGATCGACCCCAAATGGGGTCCCGACCCACAGGTTGAGAACCACTGGCCTAGAGCAAGGAGTTCAAGATTTGAAACCGGTGTGTTGTATGTGCATTCAGCCTCAGAACCCAGAAACGCGAGGGGCTATCAGAGACCATCAAGTCCAACCCTGAATCAGTTAAGAGGACAGCAACGTTCGGCTACATGCCTACGAAGCCTTTGCTAGGAAGTCTGCAACTCCGAAAAGGCCGTCATTCTTAGCCGGTGCCCCATCCATCACCGTGCAGCTTCAGTTATCCCAACAAAGCTCAACTTAAAACTACTGTGAGGTTTAAATCATTTTCTCTCTTCGCAAATTGGACGCCTGGCTTGTGACCAGGACACAACACAATGAGGTTGTCATCCTGCTGTCTCCTTCAGAGTCCGAACTTTGAGGTCATCACAAACTTTGCTTTTCAGCACCCTGGACAGCAGCTATCTGAACTATTTTTTTTCCTAAATCTGGCCTATAAAGGTAGTCCTTAACTTACAACAGTTCATTTAGTGACCGGCGTGGGGAAAAAATGGGCTTATGACCGTTTTTCACACTTTTAACAACCATCCCCTTATCTGGAAGGGACCTTGGAGGTCTTCTAGTCCAGCCCCCTGCTCAAGCAGGAGAACCTATACCAGTGAGGGCGAACCTTTTAGAGACCGAGTGCCCAAACTGCAACCCAAAACCCACTTATGCATCGTCGGGTGCCAGGTGGGTGTGGCCCATTGGGTGGGTGTGGCCCATTTGGGTGGGCGTGGCTGAACTAAAAAGTTCAATCAATCAATTCCAACTTTGCAAGATCTTTTTCTTTCCGCAGAAGTTGAAATTGACTGATTGATTGAACCTTTTTTTTTTTTTTTGCACATGGCGGCGGAGGCCTAAAGCGAAAAGGTTTTATAAAACCCAGTTGAAGGCCTAGGACTGGGGCGACGGTGCGCGTGCCCACAGAGAGGGCTCTGAGTGCCGCCTCTGGCACCCGTGCCATAGGTTCGCCACCACTGACCTATACCGTCTCAGGTGAATGTCTAATCTCCTCTTAAAAATCTCCAGTGGTGGAGCGCCCACGATTTCTGGTAGCAAGCTGTTCCACTGGTTAATTGTCCTCACTGTCAGGAAGTTTCTCCTTAAATCCAGGTTGCTTCTCTCCTGGATCCTTTTCCAACCATTGTTTCTTGTCCTAATCTCAACATCTACCGTATTTTACATCGTGGTGACCAAAACTGGACGCGGTACTCCAAGTGTGGCCTTACCAAGGCATTGCAAAGTGGTATTCACACTTCTCCTGATCCTGATTCCGTCCCTCGGTTGACGCAGCCTCGGACTGCAATGTTAGCTTTGTCCGGCGCTTCCCGAAAGCTGAACAGACTCGCAAACAGCAAGAAAATTTCAAGTGGCAGTTAAGACTGTCCTTTTCACAAGCCTAAGATTGTCTGGCCATTGGCGGAGAGGAAAATCTGCATTCTCAAGACGTCCTTTCCAGAGGGATGTGAAAAATAGCTGTCGAGGGCCTGTCATTTCCAGTTCCTCTCCGGATTTCCGAACGAAATTCTCAACATGCTGATTTCTAAGGAGCTGCTAATTGATAATTAGCCAGTTTGCAGGCTTGTGGGGCTGTCGGAGAGAAAAGGGTGGCTTGGAACTATACTTTGGTGCTTGAAATGGGGGCAAGGAAGGAAAGGAGGCGAAAATATCACTTCCAGGGCACGCCAGCTTTAATACAGGTAGTCCTCGACTTACAACAGTTCATTTAGTGACCGTTCAAAGTTGCAATGGCACTGGAAAAAGCGACTTATGACCGTTTTTCACACTTACGAACGCTCCAACAGCGCCATAGTCATGTGATCAAAATTAAAATGCTTGGCAACTGACTCATATTTATGACGGTCACAATGTCCCGGGGTCCCCTTTTTGCGACCTTCCGACAAGCAAAGTCCATGGGGAAGCCAGATTCGTTTAACAACCGTGTGTCTAACTTAACAACTGCAGTGATTCACTTAACAAGTGTGGCAAGAAAGGTTGTACATTGGGATAAAACTCACTTACAAGAATTACAGAGTCGGGAGGGACCTTGTAGGTCATCTAGTCCAACCTCCTGCTCAAGCAAGAGAATCCCACACCATTTCTGACAATTGGCTCTCCAGTCTCTCCTTTGAAAGCCTCCAGTGATGAAGCACCCACAACTTCTGAAGGCAACTTCTGCTCCACTGGTTGATTGTTCTCACTGTCAGAAAATTTATCCTTATTTCTTATTTCGAGGTTGACCAGTTTCCATGCATTGTTCCTTGTCTGGCCTTCGGATGCTTTGGAAAATAGGTTGTTCCCCCTCCTCTCTGTGACAGCCCCTCAAATATTGGAGCACTGCTATCATGTCCCCCCTCGTCCTTCTCTTCATTAAACTAGACATACCCAATTCCAGCAACCGTTCCTTATATGTTTTAGCCTCCAGTCCCCTAATCATCTTTGTTGCTCTTCTCTGCACTCTTTCTAGAGTCAAATTATTATTAATAATAATAATAATAATAATAACAACAAAACAACAACAACAACAACAACAACAACAACAACAACAACAATAATAATAATAATAATAATAATAATAATAATAATAATAATAATAATAATAATAATAATAATAATAATAAATTTGGAAGGGATCTTGGAGGTCATCGAGTCCAACCCCCTGCCCAGGCAGGAACCCTACACCATTTCAGACAAACGGCTGTCCAGTCTCTTCTTAAAAACTTCCAATGTTGGAGCATTCACCACTTCTGGAGGCAGGTTGTTCCATTGGTTAATTGTTCTGTCAGGAAGTTTCTCCGTAGTTCTAGGTTGCTTCTCTCCTTGATCAGTTTCCATCTGTTGCTTCTTGTCCTGCCTTCAGGCGCCTTGGAGAATAGCTTGACTCCCTCTTCTTTGTGGCAGCCCCTGAGATATTAGAACACTGCTATCATGTCCCCCCTCGTCCTTCGTCTCAACATCTTTTTTACGTCATGGTGACCAAAACTGGATGCAGGATTCCAAGTGTGGCCTTACCAAGGCCTTGTAAAGTGGTATTAACACTTCACCTGATCTTGATTCTGTCCCTCTGTTAATGCAGCCTAGCACTGTGTTGGCTTTTTTGGCAGCTGCAGCACACGGCTGGCTCCTATTTAAGTGATTGTGCACTAGGACTCCAAGATCCCTCTCACAGTTACTGCTATAAAGCCAGGTTTCACCTAATCTATACATGTATCGTTGGTTTTTCTTGCCTAAGTGTACAACTTTACCTTCTGTACGTTGAATTTCATTTTGTTAGATAGGGCCCAGTGTTCAAGTTTGCTGAGATCCCTCTGGATCTTGAGCCTATCATCTGGGGTGTTGGTTATTCCTGCCAGCTTAGTGTCATCTGTAAATTTGATGAGTTCCCCTTCTATTCCCTCACCTAAGTCTTTGATGAAGATATTGAAGAGTACTGAGCCTAAGACGGAACGTTATGGTACCCCACTGCTTACTTCTCTCCGTGTGGACGTAGTACCATTGAGGACTACTCGTTGAGTACGGTTTGTCAGCCAGTTACAAATCCATCTGGTGGTGATGCTGTCCATCCCACATTTTTCTAGCTTACCAAGAAGTGGGTTGTGGTCTACTTTGTCGAAGGCCTTCCTGAAGTCTACTATGTCTATTATGTCCACAGCGTTTTGCTGGTCTACCAATTTAATCACTTTATCGAAATAAGTTTGGTTTGGCATGATCTGTTTTTCACAAACCCATGCTGGCTTTTAGTTATAACTTTATAGGTGTCTAGGTGTTCACAGATCTGTTTTTTGATTATCTTCTCCAGTATGTTCCCAGGTATTGATGTTAGGCTGATTGGTCTGTAATTTCCTGGGTCTGTTTCCCCCCCACACACTTTTTTGAAGATGGGAACCACATCAGCTCTTTTCCTAGAAATGTATGAGTAGCCAGCCTGAGTTTGTTAAAAGGAGGTCATGCCAAACAAACAGGTTGTGTTCATCGAAGCCTGGCACCCCACAAGCAATTCCATCCACAGATACCTTGACCTACACCCAGCCTACGAAACCCTCAGGATCCAAATCCACCGCACAGCCAACCAGGGATGGCACCAACCCTCAGCCATCCCGTGCAAGCCCCCATAACCAGCACTTCACTTCCCAAAGACCCTGACCTTATGTATCCTCCCCTTCACAAGACCCATCAGAAGCCCATCTCTGATGACTCACACCTGACCCATCACAAGACCCTGACTCGACAAACCCACACCCGAAGCCCTTATCAACAAAAGGACTCCGACATCTCCTAAACTCCGCTGAAGATGTTGCCTAGCCTGGTAACGAAATGTTTGGAAACCACCCCACAAGCTCGGAGAACGAATCTTCCCCCTCACGCCCAACAAACCTTATTCCCTTCTTTGACAAAATGGCTGAATCAGCGGACCAAGGAAATGCTGTGGAGATAGTACATAGGTAACCCTAAACCAGGGGTAGGCAACCTGGGCTCTTTTATGACTCGTGGACTTCAACTCCCAGAATTCCTGAGCCAGCATGGGGGAATTATGGCCCCTTCATGACTGGTGGACTTCAACTCCCAGAATTCCTGAGCCAGCATGGGGGAATTATGGCCCCTTCATGACTGGTGGACTTCAACTCCCAGAATTCCTGAGCCAGCATGGGGGAACTATGACCCCTTCATGACTGGTGGACTTCAACTCCCAGAATTCCTGAGCCAGCATGGGGGAATTATGGCCCCTTCATGACTAGTGGACTTCAACTCCCAGAATTCCTGAGCCAGCATGGGGGAACTATGGCCCCTTCATGACTGGTGGACTTCAACTCTCACAATTCCTGAGCCAGCATGGGGAAACTATGGCCCCTTCATGACTCGTGGACTTCAACTCCCAGAATTCCTGAGCCAGCCATGCTGAGGGGAAAGGGAGAGGTTTCCAAGCTGAGCCATGCTGGCTGAGGGATTCTGGGAGTTGAAGTCCACGAGTCATGAAGGGGCCAAGGTTGCCTACCCCTGCCCTAAACGTATGACCACAGTTGAGCCCAAAATGTCCGTTGCTAAGCAAGACAGTTACTAAGTGAATTTTGACCCCTCCTTACAACCTTTCATGCCACTGTTGTGAAGTGAATCCCTGCAGTTGTTCGCTTAGTAACACGGTTGTTAAGTGAACCTGGCTTCCCCGCTGAATTTGCTCGTCAGAAGGTCACAAAAGGGGATCAAGTGACCCCGGGACACTGCGACCGTCATAAATATGAGACAATGGCCAAGCGTCTGGATTTTGATCACGTGACTGCAGGGATGCTGCAGTGGTTGTAAGTGTGAAAAAAGGTCGTAAGTCACTTTTTTTTTCCAGTGGCGCGTTGAAAGTCCCAACGGTTGCCAAATGATCTGTTGTAAGTCGAGGACAGCTAAAACATATAATGAACGGTTGCTGGAATTGGGTATGTCTAGTTTAACGAAGAGAAGGATGAGGGGGGACATGATAGCCGTGTTCCGGTATCTCAGGGGCTGCCCCAAAGAAGAGGGAGTCAAGCTATCCTCCAAAGCGCCGGAAGACAGGACAAGAAGCAACAGATGGAAACTAATCAAGGAGAGAAACAACCTAGAACTAAGGAGAAACTTCCTGACAGTTAGAACAATTAACCAGTGGAACAACCTGCCTCCAGAATCTGTGAATGCTTCAACACTGGAAGTTTTAAAGAAGAGACTGGACAGCCATTTGTCTGTAATGGTGTATGGTTTCCTGCCCGAGCAGGGGGTTGGACTAGATGACCTCCAAGGTCCCTTCCAACTTTATTGTTGTTGTTGTTGTTGTTGTTGTTATTATTATTATTATTATTAGGCATTTGATAAAATAGATCACAGCCTACTTCTTGGTAAGATGCACAGTGGGGGATCTCCCCCCTAAAGATGCTAAAAAAATGGAGCAGCTTAAGTTTACAGGTAGTCCTCGACTTAACAACAATTGTTTTAGTTAACCGTTCCAAGTGAGCCACAGCATTGAATAAAGTGACCTAAGACCATTTTTCTCTCTTACGACCTTGGCGGCTTCACCACGGTGACGTGGTTTACATTTGGATGCCTGGCGACACCGCAAACCGTCCTAAATACGAGCCAGTCGCCGAGCATCTGAATTTTGGATCACGTGGCCACGGAGCTGCTGTGCCGGTGGCAAGTGCGAAACACGGCACTTTTTCCGGTCACTAAACGAACCGTTGTAAGACGGGGACCACTTGTACGTGCGAGAACCTTGATGCAAAGTCGGCCTCGCCCCCCCCCGAATCCCAGCTGCGCGTCACGGCTTAACACTGATCGATTATACACTTAAGCGCCGTTTGTGTTTCCGACACGTCTCTTGTCCCCCTCCCGCTTGGTGCCCTCCACTCGGAGAAGTTGGCGAAGGGAGGGCCAGCGAGCAAGCGAGCCACGAAGACCCCGGCTCCTTTTTTAAATCTTCCTTCGCAATTTGAGATAAGACAGCGGGTTAGATGAGAACAATTTAATTAAGTTGCCGAAAGGGCCCTGCCTGACCATAAGCTGCCCCCTCGGCACAGGATTGATGGCCGTTTTCCGCTCGTTGCCCCCCCTCCTCCTCCCCTGCAACTGGAAATTAAAAACCAGAATTGGAATTAAAAACACGCAAATTATTTCTGCGCCGTCTCCGGTCAGCGCCGGCGATGCCAACCCTTCTTCCCAGATCACCCAGCTCCGTTTATTACAGAAGGATAATGTGAGACTTGTGTTCCAGTTGTTAGACAGATAAGCAACTTTGGGGGTGGGGGTGGGGGGGAGGAAACAGGGTTGGGACGAAAGAAAGAAGACATTAAAATATATTTTGGGAGCCGATATTTCTCACTCGGTCTGGCGTTCGCCTGTACGTTTTCTCATTTTGTTGCTCCATCGGTTGAAGAGAGGCATATTAGACTACAGTTGAGGCCAAAATTTCCGCCGCTAGGCGAGACGGTTCTTAAGTGAGTTGTGCCCCATTTTGCGACCTTACTGGCCACCGTCGTTAAGTGAATCACGGCGGTTGTTAAGTTGGGAACACGGTGGTTAAGTCAACCCGGCTTCCCCCGTTGACTTTGCTTGTCAGACGGTCGCCAAAAGAGGATCCCCTGACCCCGGGACGCTGCAACGGTCATAAGTATGAGTCGGTCACCGAGGGTCTGAATTCGGATCACATGACCGTGGGGAGGCTGCGACGGGCGTTAAGGGTGAAAAGCGGTCACGGGTCACTTGTTTCACTCCCATTGTAGCCTGGGTCACTAAATGAACCGTTGTAAGTCTGTTGTGAGTGTCCTTCCCTCCGTTCAGCGTTCTTCCCTGTTTGTGGTTCGCTGTTCTGAACACAATAGTTCTACAGGCGTGCGAATGCATTTCGTGCCCTTGTACAAATGATGCGTACTCTGGCTTTGCAATCTGGGGGGGGGGGTGTTGTGTCAGAGG
>BFFQ01001820.1:8031-30248 GCA_003402635.1 Protobothrops flavoviridis | reverse complement strand
ATAATAAGAAGAAGAAGAAGAAGAAGAAGAAGAAGAAGAAGAAGAAGAAGAAGAAGAAGAAGAAGAAGAAGAAGAAGAAGAAGAAGAAGAAGAAGAAGAAGAAGAAGAAGAAGAAGGAAGAGGAGGAGGAGGAGGAGGAGGAGGAGGAGGAGGAGGAGAAGTAGTAGTATTAGTAGTAGTAGTAGTAGTAGTAGTAGTAGTAGTAGTGGTGGTGGTAGTTGGAAGGGACCTTGGAGGTCATCTAGTCCAACCCCCTGCTCAGGCAGCAAACCCTATACCATTTCGGACAAATGGTTGTCCAGTCTCTTCTTAAAAACTTCCAGTGTTGGAGCATTCACCGCTTCTGGAGGCAAGGAGTTCCACTGGTTAATTGTTCTCACTGTCAGGAAGTTTCTCCTTAGTTCTAGGTTGCTTCTCTCCTTGATGAGTTTCCATCCGTTTCTTCTTCTTCTGCCTTCAGGGGCTTTGGAGAATAGCTTGACTCCCTCTTCTTTGGGGCAGCCCCTCAAATATTGGAGCACTGCTATCCTGTCCCCCCTCGTCCTTCTCTTCATTAAACTAGACATACCCAATTCCAGCAACCGTTCCTTATATGCTTTAGCCTCCAGTCCCCTAATCATCTTTGTTGCTCTTCTCTGTACTCTTTCTAGAGTCTCAACATCTTTTTTACATCGTGGTGACCAAAACTGGAAGTTTGTAGTTGCGGATTAAACCTGCTTACTTAGAAGCAGCTGCAGGCATCCCCTTAATAAATTTGATTATTTTTGGATTAGTCCTCTACAGCAGGGGTCCCCAAACCCCGGTACATGGACTAGTACCGGGCCGTGGCCTGCCAGCAACCGGTCCGCACAAACAAGCAAAGCCCCATCCACAGGATGCAGGCAGCACACAAAACCACGCACTCTCCAGTCCGTGGCAAAACCTCTCTTCACGGAAGCGGTCCCTGGTGCCCAAAAGGTTGAGGGACCTCTGTTCTACAGGTAGTCCTTGGCTTACAACAGTTCATTTAGTGACCGTTTGAAGTTGCAACGGCACTGACAAAAGTGACTTATGACCGTTTTTCGCCCTTATGACCGTGGTCATGGGATCAAAATTCAGATACTTGACAACTGACTCATATTTATGACGGTTGCAGTGTCCCAGGGTCATGCAACCCCCTTTTGCGACCTTCTGACAAGCAAAGTCCATGGGGAAGCCAGATTCACTTAACAACCGTGTTGTTAACAACCGCAGGGGGTCACGTCACAGCTGTGTCAAGAAAGGTCTTAAAATGGGGCAAAAACTCACTTCACAAACGTCTCACTTAGCAACAGAAAATTTGGGCTAAACTGTGGTCGTAAGTCGAGGGCCAGCTGTACCTGTTTATTTGTTGGGGTGAACTCAATCTGTTGGCTTGGCTTATGGGGGCCTGTGTGAACCCCAAAAAGGGGCCGAAACTTGGTGAGATGTGAGGTAATCCCCGATTTAACAGCAGTTCGTTTAGCAAAATCTAGGATCGCGTGACCCCAAAGGACACTGCGACCGTCATAAATATGAACCAGTGGCCAAGCGTCCGAATTTTGATCACGTGACCCTGGGGGTGCTGTAGCGGTCCCTAGTCTGAAAAACATAAGTCACTTTTTTTAGCGCCATTGTAACTTTCATAAGTCAAGGACTATCTTTGCTCTTGCAAAAATGTGTCTTGAAGTCTCTGCTGAAATTGTTAATAAAACATGGTTTCTTGGAACTTGACTGGGATTCTTCTGCCTGTTAAAATGGTACAGCGATGCCTGTCCTTCAAGGACACTGGGACCACAGCTCCCATCATCCCCAGCCTGGGTGGTGGTTGGGGTTGAGTCAGTGTTTCTCAGCTTATGGGAACTTTTAGACATCTGGACTTCAACTCCCAGAATTCCCCAGCCAGCAATGCTGGCTGGGGAATTCTGGGAGTTGAAGTTCAGAGGTCTTAAAATTCCAGATGTTGAGAAATACTGATCTAGAGCAGAGGCCCCCAACCTTTTGGGCACCAGGGACTGGTTACTTGGAAAGAGGGTTTTCCACGGACCGGTTTTGTGTGCTGCCTGCATCCCACAGATGGGGCTTTGCTTGTTTGTGCGGACCGGTTGCTGGCATGCCGCGGCCCGGTACCGGTCCACGGACCGGGGGTTGGGGACCCCTGATCTAGAGGAAAAGATTCCTGAGCAAACTCGGGATTTGCCCCTTTTTGTTCCCTCTTAACTCTCGTGCTTCTTTCGCACCCAGGTCCGCAAGTACCTGCTGCTGTTGGACAGCCGCAAAGAACATGTCAAATTTTGGCGCCCCCAAGTGCTGCTGATGGTGCGGAATCCGCGGACCTCCCTCCAGCTCATTCGCTTCATCAACGACCTCAAGAAAAGTGGCCTGTACGTGCTCGGCCACGTAGAGCTGGCGGATCTGGGTAAGGAGATGGTAGGAGAAGGAGTAGGAGGTCTCCAGGCAGAGGTTCCATGAGGTCTCCTTAAAGATTGGACCAGTGTTTCTCAACCTGAGCAATTTTATGAGGTACGGACTTCAACTCCCAGAATTCCCCAGCCAGCCATGCTGAGGGGACAGGGAGAGGTTTCCAAGCTGAGCCAGGCTGGCTGAGGAATTCTGGGAGTTGAAGTCCACGAGTCATGAGGGGGGCCATAGTTCCCCCATGCTGGCTGAGGAATTCTGGGAGTTGAAGTCCACCAGTCATGAAGGGGCCATAGTTCCCCCATGCTGGCTCAGGAATTCTGGGAGTTGAAGTCCACGAGTCATGAAGGGGCCATAGTTCCCCCATGCTGGCTCAGGAACTCTGGGAGTTAAAGTCTACCCATCTCCGAGTGACCAAGGTTGAGAAATAGAGGCCTAGGCCAGGGGTAGGCAACCTTGGCTCTTTTATGACTCGTGGACTTCAACTCCCAGAATTCCTGAGGCAGCCATGCTGAGGGGAAAGGGAGAGGTTTCCAAGCTGAGCCATGCTGGCTCAGGGATTCTGGGAGTTGAAGTCCACGAGTCATAAAAGAGCCATCGTTTCCCACCTTTGTCTTAGCCCATCAGGACATACATGTACTCCCCAGCTAAGAATCCAACACCTAGACCGCAAACCTCTGGCCCATCCCCAGATGGCCCCGGACAGACCCCAGTCTCTCTGGACTGCCACCTAGTGGTGCTTCCAGATTTTGCAGCCGGGATCCAGCAGTCCACGCACGGCCCAACTTTTGCAAGCCAAAGAGACTCCAGCTGGCTGGACAGATCCCAGCGTTCCTTGTTCCTTCCTTTTGCCGAACTCTCATCCTTTGTACTACAAATTGATTTCTCAGATGCTTTTGTGAAGGCTGCAAAAAGGGCCCCTCCTGGAGCTATTTGGGTTTCCATGGTAACTAATGGATATTTGCCCCACCACCACCACCACCACCACAGAAAAGGGGGGTTGTGGGAGGAGAAGGAAAATTGCTGATTTTATTTTTTGAGAAAGAGAGAGAAAGAGAGAGAAGAGGAGGGGAGGGGAGGAGAGAGAGAGAGAGAGAGAGGAGGGAGGGAGGGAGAAGACATGAATAAAATCTAAGCAATCATGCAAGTTGAAGAGAATTGGGGGGGGGCATCTCATTTGGGTCCTAGAAAGAGGGTGTTGAGAGGGAGAATCAGGGCTTGGGAACAGTCCCTGAGCTGACACAATAAACCATCTTCTGCTTCACCTTTGCCCGCACACTTAAACCATCATTCTCACCTTGTGGCAAATGAGAAATCTGGCATGGTGGTGTGGGAAGTCAGCTCCCCCAGAGAAGGAAATACTAATATCTCACTTAACGACAGAAACTTTGGGCTCAATTGCGGTCGTAAGTCGAGGGCTACCTGTAATGGGGTGTGCCGGGGACCTTGTCCTTTCCCTCCGCTGGGCCAGGCCCCCCCTGAGACTGACCCTCTCTGCTTGTCCCCAGACTCCCTGCCGGCTGACCCCTTGCCGGACCAGTCCGATTCCTGGCTGCAACTTGTGGACCGGTTGAATATCAAAGCCTTTGTCAACCTGACGCTCGCCAGCTCCGTGCGGAATGGCACGCAACAGCTGCTCTTCATCTCCGGACTGGGTAGGTGACCTTGGGTTTCTAGGTGGTCCCCTTTCCGCCAGCTTCAGCTGCCCCAAAAAAAAAAAAAAAAAAACCACGGCCTCTAAATTCCCCTTGAGCAAGTTAAATCCATTCTGTGAGGGCAGATTTTAACATAAGATAACCTTTATTGTCACTTTTTTTTTTCCTGTGGGCACACGTTAAAAATGAAATTCTGTGGCCTGCTCTCAAAGTGCACGCATACCTAACACGCATATTAAACAGAATAACAGTGTTGGAAGGGACCTTGGAGGTCATCTAGTCCAGCCCCCTGCTCAGGCAGGAAACCCTATACCATTTCGGACAAATGACTGTCCAGTCTCTTCTTAAAAACTTCCAGTGTTGGAGCATTCACCGCTTCTGGAGGCAGGTTGTTAATAATAATAATAAAATTGGAAGGGACCTTGGAGGTCATTTAGTCCAACCCCCTGTTCAGGCAGGTAACCCTATACCATTTCGGACAAATGGCTGTCCAGTCTCTTCTTAAAAACCTCCAGTGTTGGAGCATTCACCACTTCTGGAGGCAGGTTGTTCCACTGGTTAATTGTTCTAACTATCAGGAAATTTCTCCTTAGTTCTAGGTTGCTTCTCTCCTTGATTACCCTCCATCCTTTGCTTCTTGTCCGGCCTTCAGGCGCTTTGGAGAATAGCTTGACCCCAATTTTCAGAAAGTTGAGTTGGTTTTTTGCCTTGTCAGACATGGAACAACCTGCCTCCAGAAGCGGTGAATGCTCCAACACTGGAAGTTTTTAAGAAGAGACTGGACAGCCATTTGTCTGAAATGGTATACGGTTTCCTACCTGAGCAGGGGGTTGGACTAGATAACCTCCAAGGTCCCTTCCAACTTTGTTGTTGTTGTTGTTGTTGTTGTTGTTGTTGTTGTTGTTATTATTATTATTATTATTAATTTAGTGACTGTTCAAAGTTACAAGGGCGCTGAAAAGAAGTGAGCTGTGACTATTTTTCACACTTAACGACCGTTGCAGCATTCCCTCAGGGTCACGTGATCACAATTCAAGACGCTTGGCGACTGGCTCATATTTACGACGGTCGCAGTGTTCCCCCGGGGTGTCACGCGATCCCCTTTTGCGACCTTCTGACAAACAAAGTCCATGGGGAAGCCAGATTCACTTAAGAACCGTGTTACTCACTTAACAATGCAGTGATTCACTTAACAACGGTGGCCAGAAAGGTCGTAAAATGAGGCAATTCTCACTTAAGTGCCTTGCTTAGTGATAGAAATTTTGGCCTCCATTACGGTCATAAGTTGAGGACTCCCCGTATGAAGGATTTTTTTTGGCTAATGTATATATAGATTAATTAACCCATAGGGTGTGGCTACATATTTTATTTATCCCCTTTATTAATTTTTTACTTCCCCTTTTTATTTGGCTGTGCACTTTAGCATTATTATTATTATATTCTGTTGTTTTGCAAGTACACTGGATGCTTTTGTACTGGAGACAAATTCCTTGTGGGTCTAACCACATTTGGCCAAATAAATTAAGCATCATAAGAAGTATAAGCATATAAGAAGTATAAGAAGTATAAAAATATAAAAGTATAAGGAATATAAAATTATAAGTACAGGTAGTCCTCGACTTACGACCATAATGGAGTCCAAGCTTTCTGTCGCTAAGGGAGACAATTGTTAAGTGAGGTTTGCCCTGCTTTACAGTCTTTCTTGCCACCGTTGTTAAGTGAATCCTTGCAGTTGTTAAGTGAATAACACAGTTCTTAAGTGAATCCGACAAACTTTGCTTGTCAGAAGGTCGCAAAAAGTGACCCAGGACGTTGCGACCGTCATAAAGATGAGTCAGTTGCCAAGGATACAAATTCTGATCACAT
The DNA here is from genome assembly GCA_003402635.1 of Protobothrops flavoviridis. Classification (NCBI taxonomy): domain Eukaryota; kingdom Metazoa; phylum Chordata; class Lepidosauria; order Squamata; family Viperidae; genus Protobothrops; species Protobothrops flavoviridis. The sequence goes on along the minus strand of BFFQ01001820.1, from coordinate 24,312 downwards.
GACCCTGGGGGAGAGGCTGACCCGGTTTGTAAGTGTAAAAAAGGTCATAAGCCCCTTTTTTTTAGTGCCGTCGTAACTTCGAACAGTCCCTAAATGAACCGTCGTAAGTCGAGGACTACCTGTCTAAGAAATGTAAGTCCAAAAAAGAAAAATAAGCATAAAATTATAAGAAGTATAAGAAGTGCAAATAATTCATAGAATTGTATATTGCAAGTACTGTAAATACCAAATCCAGCTCTCAGCCTGTCTTCTCCTCCTCCAGGAGGCATGCGGCCCAACACCATCGCGCTGGGCTTCTACGACAACGCGGACCCCCAGGACTACATGTCCCAACCCACCGCCTTCAGCCGAGACGAGGCAATTTGGCACGAGTTCCCTCCCGTCTGGACTTCCGGGGGCCCCAAGCAGCTGTCTCCCTGGGAGTACGTGGCCATCATCTGCGACGCCATGAAGATGTCGCGCAACGTCCTTCTGGCCCGCTCCTTTGACCAGCTCCAGCCGCCCCAGGCCCTCGGCTGGCGAGCCCAGCCTCTGATCGACGTCTGGCCCGTCAACCTGTGGCGCCCCGACAGCGCCCGATACGTCGACACCAGCAGCCTCTTCTTGCTACAGATGGCCTGCGTCCTGGCCATGACGCGGTCGTGGCGACGGGCTCGCTTGCGCCTCTTCCTCTGCGTGGAGAGCTGCACCAGCCCCCAGGGCCAGGAGGACAAGCTGCGGCAGCTGCTGAAGGACCTGCGCATCCAGGCCAAGGTCCAGATCGTGCCATGGGACGAGGTGGTGGCGCTCCACTGGCACAGCCATCGCGGAGACTCGGCCGACGGTGGCCTGAACGCCTACAGCAACATCACCTCCATTTCAGACGAATACTTGACTGCGGTGAACCAGCTCATTCTCCAACAGAGCACCAGCCCGACCGTCCGTTTCCTTTACCTTCCCCGTCCTCCTGCCGACACCAATTTGTACCCCAGATACTTGCAACAGCTGGAGATCCTGACCCACGGACTGGGCCCCACGCTGCTGGTGCACGGGGTGAGTGCCGTTACGAGCACTCAGCTGTGAACCAGAGTTGTCTGTTGTCCACTCTGGGCAAGGGTGGGTTGATGGAACCCCAAGCCAAGGGGGCCCCTGAAGGATCAAGGGGAAGGTGAGCTGAAGACCAGCCAGCGATATTCTGGGTTGAAGTTGGGGGCTCTACGCCTCCAAAACCTTTCTTTCTCGGGCTGGGTTGTTGCGATGGCTCCCGACGCACGACGGCTATGCAGCAGGTTTGAGGCCCGGCTCGGTTGTCCTAGCCGAGAGCAAACCGCTGCCGTCGCGCCGTGTCTGTTTCTCCCAAGAATGCTACTTGGAACACCGAAGCGTATGAAACCGAGTCTGGGTCCTCCATCTGGGGAGTTTGACAGCCAGAAGGTGCTTTGAAAAACTCTGTGACGGCTGCCTTTCTTTGGACACGTGTAAAGATGGGGGACAGAATTAAAGGTGGCATTGTTGTGTTTAAAGCTGTGGTGAATGCATGGGACGTGTTCCTTGTTGGCAGTAAGGATGAGGATCTGAAGCAGGGGTCTCCAAAGGTGGCAACTGGAAGACTTGTGGACTTCAACTCCCAGAATTCCTCAGCCAGCCTCCATTTTTTTTGTTAGATTTAAGACAGGAGTCTTCAAACTTGGCCCTTTTATGACTTGTGGACTTCAACTCCCAGAATTCCTCAGTCAGCCTCCATTTTGTTTCTGGGAGTTGAAGTCCACAAGTCATAAAAGGGCCAAGTTTGAAGACCCCTGATCTAAAGGGTCCATTTTAGAACTGTGGAGTTGCAGGAAAGAAAAGGTACAGAACTAAACTTAAATGGGGAATTTAGAGTTTTAGACCAGGGGTCTCCAACCTTACAGACTTCAACTCCCAGAATTCCCCAGCCAGCATTGCTGTCTGGGGAATTCTGGGAGTTGGAGACCAGAAATGGTCCATGCTGGCAGAGGAATTTTGGGAGTTGGGAGCCCAGAAGCAACCTAGAACTAAGGAGAAACTTCCTGACAGTGAGAATAATTAACCAGTGGAACAACCTGCCTCCAGAAGCGGTGAATGCTCCAACACTGGAAGATTTTAAGAAGAGACTGGACAGCCATTTGTCTGAAGTGGTGCAGGGTTTCCTGCCTGAGCAGGGGGTTGGACTCGATGACCTCCAAGATCCCTTCCAACTTTATTATTATTATTATTAATCTTAAAAGTTGCCAAGTTTGGAGACCCCTGATCTAAAGGGTCCATCATCAACAACTCATTCTTACCAAAGAGCGAAAAACTCATCCTTGAGCTTTGGCGTGTAACAAATGCTGCTTGTGGTGTAACAAACACAATTGCCACCTGTTTTTGCGGGATGGATTCCAGTCTCAGCCAATGTGTTGTATTGAGTATTGGATCCATTTCATCGGAGTAAGAGGTGGAGAAAAAAAATAGGTAATCACGCTCGACTCTTCCATTCGGTGACCTTGCTCCCTCCATACAGGTAACTAGGTTAGTGGGGCAGGGCTAATGAGTTGTAGGGACATCATAAATCAGCTGGGATGACTTTTTTTTTTTTTTTGCCCAGTTAGTCCTCCAAGAAAAAGAGGCGGAAAGGCAGAGTGTCTGGAAAAGCATTGTCCTACACAGATGAACTGCAATGGCCCAACTGCTCTGCAGTAACTTGATGCCTGTCTACGCTTGCTGGTTGAGGAATTCTGGGAGTTGAAGTCCACAAGTCATAAAGGGGGCCATAGAACGCTCCAACACTGGAAGTTTTTAAGAAGAGACTGGGCAGCCATTTGTCCGAAATGGTATAGGGTTTCCTGCCTGAGCAGGGGGTTGGACTGGATGACCTCCAAGGTCCCTTCCAGCTCTGTTACCATGATAGCAGTGTTTCAGTATCTGAGGGGCTGCCACAAGGCAGAGGGGGTCAGGTTGTTCACCAAAGCACCAGAGGGAAGGACGAGAAACAATGGTTGGAAACTGACCAAAGAGAGAAGCAACCTGGAATTAAGGAGAAACTTCCTGACAGTGAGGACAATCAACCAGTGGAACAGCTTGCCACCAGAAATCGTGGGCGCTCCATCACTGGAGATTTTTAAGAAGAGACTAGACAACCACCTGTCTGAGGTGGTATAGGTTCTTCTGCTTGAGCAGGGGGCTGGACTAGATGACCTCCAAGGTCCCTTCCAGCTTCTATTCTATTCTATTCTATTCTATTCTATTCTATTCTATTCTATTCTCTCTTCTCTTCCAGTCCAGTCTCTATTCTATTCTGTTCTATTCTATTCTATTCTATTCTATTCTATTCTCCCCACCATGACCAACATTAGCAGGCACAGCAGTCCGTCTGTAAAATCAATAGCAACCGTACATTTTTGCACTGGAGCCAAAATAATTCTCTTGGTTCCCTTTCCCTGGCGTAAGGGAAGTTGGTGCTTCCGTGTGCGTGGGAAGGAAGGAATGTCTGGATTTCCTAGCAACGACAAGGGATCCGTTGCGCTGGAAAAGTACTTTAGCAACTGGGCCCCATGTGCAAGGTTTGAATTGCAGCCTCTTGTAGATCTGGCAGAGGCTTTGGGTGGCCCATCTCAGCTGGGTGGGTGGGTGGGTGGGTGGCTGTCTGGAAGCTCAAAACCACAACTGCAGAACTGATGGAGACCTTATGCTCAGCCAGTGGCTGGTTCCCCATTTGCAACCATGTGGGGTGTGGAGTTCCCCTTAATTTGGAAGGGAGCCACAGACAGGGCTGGATTTAGCCACACGGGCCTGAGCCCTCCCATCGCGGTGGATGAAAACTGCCACAGATTTGTTTGTAGAGAGTCTCTTTCTGACCCCCAGGAGGGGATCTCAAGTACCTTCTTTAACAGTAACAGTAATAGAGTGGGAAGGGATCTTGGAGGTCATCTAGTCCAACCCCCCGGCTCCTGCAGGAGATGTTTACGATTTCTGACAGATGGCTATCCAGTCTCTTCTTAAAAGCCTCCTGGTGTTGGAGCATCCACAATTTCCGAAGGCAAGTTGTTCCACCGGTTAATTGTCCTCACTGTCAGGAAATTCCTCCTTAGTTCTAGGTTGCTTCTCTCTTTGGTTAGTTTCCATCCGTTGCTTCTTGTCCTGCCTTCAGGTGCTTTGGAGAATAGCTTGACTCCCTCTTCTTTGGGGCAGCCCCTGAGATACTGGAAGGCTGCTATCATGTCCCCCCTCGTCCTTCTCTTCATTAAACTAGACATTCCCAATTCCAGCAACCGTTCCTTATATATTTTAGCCTCCAGTCCCCTAATCATCTTTGTTGCTCTTCTCTGCCCTCTTTCTAGAGCAGTGGTGGCGAACCTATGGCACGGGTGCCAGAGGCAGCACTCAGAGCCCTCTCTGTGGGCACACGCGCCTTCGCCCCAATCCTAGGCCTTCAGCTGGGTTTTATAAAACCTTTTTGCTTTAGGCCTCCGCCGCCGGGTGCAAAAAAAAAAAAAAAAGGTTCAATCAGTCAGTCAATTTCAACTTCTCGCAGAAAAAAAAGATCTTGCAAAGTTGGAATTGATTGATTGAACTTTTTAGTCCCACCCAGTCTGCTGTTACCACTGCAGCCACGCCCATCCAATGGGCCACAGCCACCCAATGGGCCACACCTACCCAATGGGTCATGTCCATCCGGCACCTGACGATACATAAGTGGGTTTTGGATTGCAGTTTGGGCACTCGGTCTCTAAAAGGTTCACCATCACTGTTTCTAGAGTCTCAACATCTTTTTCACATCGTGGTGACCAAAACTGGATGCAGGATTCCAAGTGTGGCCTTACCAAGGCATTGTAAAGTGGTATTAACACTTCACGTGATCTTGATACTCTTCCACTGTTAATGCAGTCTAGCACTGTGTTGGCCTTTTTGGCAGCTGCAGCACACTGCTGGCTCATATCTAAGTGATTGTCCACTAGGACTCTGAGATCAGGTGATCTTGATTCCATCCCTCTATTAAGCTTCAAAAGAAGCCTATCCTTGATGTTGAATCTCTCGTAGCGAGGCTGGGAGCCAATTCAGACAACGGCTCCGGATCTCTTGTTCAAAACCGGGACAACTGTCAATCATGGAGCCGTGGTGACGATAAAAATACTTCTCCAAAATGCCACCATTGGAGAGGGAAAAGATGGGAAGGAAGGCAAGATCTTGGGTCAGCCAAGCTGGGTCAGCCAAGCTAACAAGTCCTCCTTTTCATTGGGGGGGGGAAGGCTGAATGTCTACCTGTCTGACCTTCTCTCCATCCACAGTACACGTTGCAACGTTCTGTGTTAAATCCCACACACACACACCTTCAACAACAGGAGAAATACCATAGTAGCACTTTGTAGTTACTGATTTCTGTTTGCAGATCTGCTTTGATGGGGTGACCCAGTTGGAGCCTCTCAAATACAAGAGAGAGAGGCAGGCAGATACATACATTAACATTCACTCACGCACGCATGCATGCATGTATATATATATATACATACAGATCCAGTGGAGTCAAATAGTTAAGGTACATGGCTATATATGAGGAGTCTATGACATTATGCCTTCAGAAGGTAATCATTTTGGGGCACGCTATCTATCTAGTCCAGGGGTGGGCAACCTTGGCTCTTTTATGACTCGTGGACTTCAACTCCCAGAATTCCTGAGCCAGCGTGGGGGAACTGTGGCCCCTTCATGACTGGTGGACTTCAACTCCCAGAATTCCTGAGCCAGCGTGGGGGAACTGTGGCCCCTTCATGACTGGTGGACTCCAACTCCCAGAATTCCTGAGCCAGCATGGCTCAGCTTGGAAACCTCTCCCTTTCCCCTCAGCATGGCTGGCTCAGGAATTCTGGGAGTTGAAGTCCACGAGTCATAAAAGTGCCCAGGTTGCCTACCCCTGGCCTATACCATTCCGGACCAACGGCTGACCAATCTCCTCTTTAAAAAAAAATCTTTAAAACTTAAAAGATCTTTTAAAAACAAGAATAAGAAGCCGCAGCCCAGCCATTCAGTATCTCAAAGTATTGACAGGTACGGGCAATCCTGGTGAGAAATTTCCAGATGGAGAGAAGGACCCAGTTGACAGGAATCCCGGGGAGGGGGGGGGAAGGACGCTGAGCCTGTCCTGTCATTTAAGATAGCAATTTCCTCCTCTCCACGCCCCCCCCCAAGCCGGATAACCATCAGAGTGACAGGATTCATTTTGCAATTGAGCCCAGGCTCCCTTGCTGGGGAGGGGGCCGCCGGGGGGGGGGTGGGCTGCCAGCATGGCAGAGAAATATATTAGCCGTGGTTTCGTGCCAGGATGAGCCTTTCGCGTTTGGCATTGATGAATGGCTCCCTATTAGGCCCGGAGCTGATGGCGAAACGCAGCGATAGAGAAAAATGACACACACACACACACACACCATTGGGGAGCCAGGGAGGAAATCCGAGTTTCCTTAAAGAGGGGGGCATTTCCGAGGACCCCAAGGAGACTCCCTCTGTGTCTGGACTCGGCTTGGGAGGGGTGAGCCTGGACTGGAGGTTGAGTCACGACAAAGGGGCCTTCTTGCCTCCTTCTTCAAGGACTGGAGCTTCTTACTTTCTGGGCTTCTGCTTGGTTCAGCAGCGGAAAAAGGTTTCAAAGCGCAAATAGAGAAGACGAGGCCCTTGGCCTGACTCAACCCACAGACGCTCTACCTCAGTGGTTCTCAACCTGTGGGTCGGGACCCCATTTGGGGTCGATCGACCATTTCATGGGGGTCGCCAAGCAAGGCTGTCCGCCATTTTTTTGGTCCGTCATTTTTTTTCCCCTTTTCCGGCGGGTGCCTTACCTCCCTTGGGCTGGGCCAGCTGGTGGTCGGCCTGCTCCGTGTCTGCCGCTTGCCAGCTACGCCTCGGCCGGCGCAGGGGGCGGAACCACGCATGCGCGGCGCTCCCGGGCAGGGAAAGTCCTCGATTTACGACCGGTTGGGTAGTCCTCGACTTACAACCGGTTTAGTCCTCGACTTACGACCGGTTTAGTCCTCGACTTACGACCGGTTTAGTCCTCGACTTACGACCGGTTGGGGTCGTGGCATTAAAAAGGTTGAGAACCACTGGATTAGTGGGAAGATCAAAGGATGGAGAAGATCCAGTAACTCCTGTTTGGCTCCAGGCCTGCTGCTCTACAGAAGTCTGACTTTCTTTTCTTTCTTTCTTTCTTTCTTTCTTTCTTTCTTTCTTTCTTTCTTTCTTTCTTTCTTTCTTTCTTTCTTTCTTTCCTACTTTCTTTCTTTCTCTCTTTTCTTCTTAATATCTTTCTTTTTAATATAATTTTTCTCTTCTTTCTTTCCTGCTTTCTAACTTTCTATCTTTCTTTTTTCTTTCTTTCCTACTTTCTTCTTAATATCTTTCTTTTTCCTTCCTTTTTTCTCTCTTCTTTCATCTAGCTTTCTATCTTTTTCTTTCTTTCTCTTTTCTTCTTAATATCTTTTTTCTTCCTTTTTCTCTTTCTTTCTTTCCTTTATCTTTCCTTTCTTTCCTACTTTCTCTCTCTTCTTCTTAATATCTTTCTTTTTCCTTCCTTTTTTCTCTCTTCTTTCCTTCTTTCTATCTTTCTCTCTCTCTCTTTCTCTTAATATCCTTTTCCTTTTTTCTCTTCCTTTCGTTCTTTCTAACTTTCTATCTTTCTCTCCTTTCTTTCCTACTTTCTCTCTTTTCTTAATATCTTTTTCCTTCCTTTTTTCTCTTTTCTTCTTTCTAACTTTCTATCTTTCTCTCTCTTTTCTTAATATCCTTTTCCTTTTTTCTCTTTCCTTTCTAACTTTCTATCTTTTTCTCCTTTCTTTTCTCCTTTCTTTCTCTCTTTACTTAATATCTTTTTCCTTCCTTTTTTCTCTTTTCTTTCTTTCTAACTTTCTATCTTTCTCTCTTTCTTTCTCTTTTCTTAATATCCTTTTCCTTCCTTTTTTCTTTCTTATTTCCTTCTTTCTAACTTCTATCTTTTTCTTTTTTCTTTCTTTCCTACTTTAATATCTTTCTTTTTCCTTCCTTTTTTCTCTTTTCTTCTTTCTAACTTTCTATCTCTTTCTTTTCTCTCTTTCTCTTTTCCTTCCCTCCTTTCTTTTTTTGTCTCTCACACACATACACATGCGCATATGCACACATGATAGACAGACAGATAGATATTACACATACATGTCTGTATTTTCCTTGAAACTTCTTTAGTTGAATGGTGGAGGACGGAAGGATATATATTCCTTGCAGTACAAATCCTTCCATCTTCCACCATTTAGTCAGAACTGAAGAAGCTTCTTGGATGAGAGGTGAAATATCTTCAGCTGGACTTCAAACTGGACTTCAAAAATCCAGTTGCCTTTTGAAAAAGCACCTTTGGGACAACTGGATGGCTGAGAATCTCCACAAATGTACACGTCTGTCATTTTTCTTCAAACTTTTTTTTTTTTAAAGAAAGCTAAAACAAACTAATATAGAAAAGAAAAAGCAGGCCAAGAGAAAACAAAGATGTTAAAAAATAAAAATAAAAAGGAGAAAACAAATAATAATAATAATATAGTTGGCAGGGACCTTGGAGGTCATCTAGTCCAACCCCTGCTCAGGCAGGAAACCCTGTACCATTTCAGACAAATGGCTGTCCAGTCTCTTCTTAAAAACTTCCAGTGATGGAGCATTCACCGCTTCTGGAAGCAGGTTGTTCCACTGGGTTAATTGTTCTAACTGTCAGGAAATGACATAAAGCAGTGGCTTCTAATATTTTCCTCAGCCGTTTTAAGGGCAATTCCTGTATATTTTCACCTCACTAAAAGTTACGTCCTCCTTTCTATAATCTATCCCGCCCAATCATCAAAAACATAAATCACAACTTCGTGGTTGTCATCTTTATGCAAATAGTCCATAAGTGGTTTCCAGCCATCAACAAATGTATATCAGTGTCTTATCCCTAATCAAAAACCTGGATTATCCATCTCAGCAAGATCCGCCGGTTTTACCAGCCATTCCTCCACGGTGGGTCGTGCTGATCTCTTTTATGTAATAATCTCACCGCAGTATTCATATATTGAAATAATCTTCCGTGCCTTTTTCCTTCTCCTAATCATTCATCCGTTAATCCTGAAAAGAAAACTTCGGCAACAGTGCCAGAATTTTCCGGCACTGCAGGTGTGGGGTTGAAACAGTTCCAGGATGTGGTTAATTATATTTACAAACAGGCAGCTCTGTTGGCACAGGCCAGGAGTAATCAGGGCTGAGGGTCCATAATGTTAATTATCGGGATGTAATTAAAAGCACATAAAAAAAAAGCCTCACACTTCATTAAATTAAGTCGCCAGACTCCGGCGCAATCACTGGGAGAGTGGCGGTTTAACCCACCCTGTTCTGCAGCGGAGATTGAATCTTCAAAAATTGGATTTGGAAGCCCGGGGATCATCTGCTTTGGAGATTCAAGAGGCCATGACATAGATAAATGGAGGACATTTGCTTCAATTGCAGCGAAGGAGAAGCTCTCGGGCTGATACAATGAAATTACCAGGAAAGGAACGACGATCATTTGTTAGCACAGGGATGGGCAATTATGGCTCCTTTAGGACCTGGGGACTTCAGCTCCCAGAATTCCTGAGTCAGCATGGCTGTCTTAGCAATTCTGGGAGTTGAAATCCACAAATTGTGAAAAGGGTAGGTGGCTATGGCCCCTTTAGGACCTGGGGACTTCAACTCCCAGAATTCCTGAGTCAACATGGCTGTCTTAGCAATTCTGGGAGTTGAAGTCCATCATGGCTGTCTCGGGAATTCTGAGAGTTGAAGTCCATAGATCATGAAAGAAGTAGGCAGCTATGGCCCCTTTAGGACCTGGGGACTTCAACTCCCAGAATTCCTGAGTCAACATGTCTGTCTTAGCAATTCTGGGAGCTGAAGGCCATCACGGCTGTCTCAGGAATTCTGGGAGCTGAAGTCCACAGATTGTGAAACGGGTAGGCAGCTATGGCCCCATTTGGACCTGTGGACTTCAACTCCCAGAATTCCTGAGTCAACATGGCTGTCTTAGCAATTCTGGGAGCTGAAGTCCATCATGGCTGTCTCGGGAATTCTGGGAGTTGAAGTCCATAGATCATGAAACAGGTAGGCAGCTATGGCCCCTTTAGGACCTGTGGACTTCAACTCCCAGAATTCCTGAGCCAGCATGGCTGTCTGGGAATCGAAGTCCATCACGGCTGCCTCAGGAATGCTGGGTATCGAAGACCATCATGGCTGTCTCAGCAATTCTGGGAGTTGAAGTCCACAGGTCGTAAAGGGGCCATAACTGCCCACCCCTGGGTTAGCAGGAAGATGCCACAAGCTCTTCGGGGGGGGGGGGAAACGGATGGTTGGGGGTCCCTTCCCCCTGGTCCAAGATCTATGCCCTGCAGGTCCCCATTCAAACAATCCTCAAGGCTATGAGGGTGTTGGAGGGTTTAGGAAACGGAGCACCCAAGGAAATTCTACAACAGCGCTTCTCAACTCTGGCAACTTTCAGATGCGTGGACTTCAACTTCCCAGAATTCCTCAGCCAGCCTGGGAATTCTGGGAGTTGAAGTCCACATGTCTTAAAATTGCCAAGGTTGGAGACTTAGCTGAGAAATTCTGGGAGTTGAAGTCCACAAGTACTAAAGTTGCCAAGGATGAAATCCGTTGGTGCTCTGAGCATGGCTGTTTTCTTATAGACATTTCAACACCCAGCTAGGTAACATCCTCCATACTAGAAGGGAAGGGGGGTTGCTCTCTGTTTATATACAGTGGCTTCCCTCCCACCCACCCCCTGTTAGTGTTGATCACATGACCACGGGGATGCTGCAACGGTTGTTAAGTGTGAAGAATAGTCCTAAGTCCCTTTTTTTTCAGGATCCTTGTAACTTTAACGGTTAGATTTTTTTTAAAGAGACGCAGTGAATGTTTTAAACCTGTGCAGCACTCGCAATGCTGGGGTGTGTATGTGTGTTTCTTGCCTCTTGACTTCTCAGAATACCCCGAAATTCCAACTTCACACATTCTAGAACGGTATTTCTCAACCTCTGCAACTTTTAAGCCAGTTGGACTTCAACTCCCAGCATTCCCCCAGCCAGCATGTTTCCTGGTCTAGCCTTGGCATCTCCTGTTGGTGTCCCATCCACAAAAGCAGCTCCCAGATGACCACGATTTTCCCGTGAGCAGCAAGGACTGTTTTTTTCTTCCTTTTCCATATAATTACAGTATTTATTTATTTGATGTATATAGCTGCCCATCACATCTATGTGATCTGCGTGCACAAGGACTGCCCGTCCCAGTGTTTCTCAACCTTCATATATAATATTTTTATTAATTTTCTGTTATTACAATTCCTTAGTGCTTAAACAACAACAACAACAACAACAACAACAATAACAATAACAATAATAATAATAATAATAATAATAATAAAGTTGGAAGGGACCTTGGAGGTCATCTAGTCCAACCCCATGCTTAGGCAGGAAACCCTATACCATTTCAGACAAGTGGCTGTCCAGTCTCTTCTTAAAAACTTCCAGTGTTGGAGCATTCACCGCTTCTGGGGGCAGGTTGTTCCACTGGTTAATTGTTCTGACTGTCAGGAAGTTTCTCCTTAGTTCTAGGTTGCTTCTCTCTTTGGTCAGTTTCCATCCGTTGCTTCTTGTCCTGCCTTCAGGGGCTTTGGAAAATAGCTTGACTCCCTCTTCTTTGGGGCAGCCCCTGAGATACTGGAACACTGCTATCATGTCCCCCCTCATCCTTCTCTTCATTAAACGAGACATACCCAATTCCAGCAACTGTTCCTTATATGTTTTAGCCTCCAGTCCCCTAATCATCTTTGTTGCTCTTCTCTGCACTCTTTCTAGAGTACAAGGTGTTGTCCGGGTTAATTTATTATGTTTATTAAGACCAATTACATTCTTACTCTCTGTCCTGTTTTTCCAACCATTGATAAAATAGCTTCCATGTGTGATAATATTCTTTACCTTCTTTTTCTTTGATTCTCAGTGTAAGTCGATCCATTTCCGCACAGTCCAGTATTTTCTTCATTATCTCTTCCTCCAATGGTGGTTTTTTTTTTGTGCTGTGCAAATACAATCCTGGCTGCTTTTAATACATGTAACGTTAAATCAGTGTTTCTCAACCTTGACGACTTTAAGATTTGGGGGACTTCAACTCCCAGAATTCCCCAGCCAGCCATTCTTGAGAAGTCCCCAGCCAAGATTGGGAAATCTGTTCAGATCATAAACGTTAAAAGAATGTGCTGAAATGGGAACTTTTTAAAAATAACCATTATTCTGAATAAGACCCTCCATAGAATTAAATGTTCCATGAAGAACCCTTAAGCATTCTCTCTTTTTTAAAAGAAAATAGTTATGGTTATGTTATTGCCAAGAAGTCTGCTTAAGCATCTTCGTCTGCTTATTTAATCTATCTCATTTTAAGGGTTTTGTATTATGCTTTTTAAACTTTATATTACAGGGTGGTCCTCGACTTGCGACTGCAATGGAGCCCAAAATTTCTGTTGCTAAGCGAGACAGTGAATGTGGCCCTACCTTATGACGTTTCTTGCCATGGTTGTAAAGTGAATCACTGCAGTGGTTTTAAGTGAGTAACCCGGTTGTTAAGTGAATCTGGCTTTGCTTGTCAGAGGGTCGCAAAAGGATTCACATGAATCCCCCAGGACACTGTAACAGTCATAAGTACATGCCAGTTGCCAAGCCTCTGAATTGTGATCACGTGACCACGGGGATGCTGCAATGGTTCTGTGAAAAAATGGTCATAACTCACTTTTTTTTAAAGTGCTGTTGTAACTTTGAATGGTCACTAAACAAATAGTCAAGGACTAGCTGTAGTCTGTAAGCTACTCCACCCAGTATCAGTAAGAGAGGCAGTATAATAGGTAGGTAGGTAGGTAGGTAGGTAGGTAGGTAGGTAGATAGATAGATAGATAGATAGATAGATAGATAGATAGATAGATAGATAGATAGATAGATAGATAGATAGATAGATAGATAGATAGATAGATAGATAGATAGATAGATAGATAGATAGATAGATAGATAGACAGACAGACAGACAGACAGACAGACAGACAGACAGACAGACAGACAGACAGACAGACAGACAGACAGACAGACAGACGAGAGCAAGTTGTTACTGTAGAGCAGGGATGGAGAAGGATGGCTCTTTTAGGACGTGTGGACTTCAACTCCCAGAATTCACCCACCCACTCAAGATGCTGAGACTTCTTTATTCTCTGGAAAACACGGCGTCCTTTCTTGTGGAGTGGCAAAATGCAGGATAGAGAGAGAAAAGTCAGAAGACTCTCCCAGGACATCGCGTCACCTCCAAGGGACCCTTTCCAACTCCTGGGGAAGTCTCCACTTCCCCATCCGTCCTCCTCTGCTTTGCTCACAGGTGGCTCCATGCTGACAGCTGGGAAGCAGCCAGCTGGGAAGATGCCGCCTGCTCGAACTCAGTGCCCACAGCAGGGGCACCCGGACCCTCCTCTGACCACAGCAGGCATCAGCTCCTCGGCCGTGGCTCGCCTTTCAATCTGGTTTCTAATATCACCCTTCATATTGTTTCCAGCAGAAACACACACAGAGACACAGACACAGACACACACACACACACACACACACACACACACACACCAACCGTGGCTTGGATGCAAGAAACAAAACCCCAGACTCTTATTCTAATCAAATGCAGGCTTGGAAGAAGCAGCTGAAAAAAGTTCACAGCCCGGGTATCCAACTTTTTCTCAATATGTTAAATCACCGGCAACGTGTACCATTAAAATGCAGTTGTTCAGGTCGACAGCTCAACTAAAAACAGCTTAAGACAAACAAGCTTTTCAAGGGAGATGCAATTATCCAGGATCATACAGAGGGAGCCAAACGCATTACGGGAACGCTCTGGAAGCAACGTGAATTCAGCATCACGGCCATGTCAGGTTTACACCAGACCCGTAGGAGGGAATCACATCTTTAAGGCTTCTCCGAGTTGCATTAAATCAAGAAAAGGTCTTCGCACGCAGAGGGATTACAGCGGTGTAGTAGCCTATCGAGGGAAAATGCTTAGTGTATCTCTGGCCTTAATGTACCAGTGATCTACGTGGAATGAACTTGAAGTCAGCAACACGGCTACTTTGGTGTAATGGTGAAAAAGAACAGGCTAGAAACCAGGAGAATGTGAGTTCTAGTCCTGCCTTAGAGATAAAAGCCAGCTGGGTGACTTTGGGCCAATCACCAGGAGACGGTGAGTTCTAGTCCCGCCTTAGGCATGAAAGCCAACTGGGTGACTTTGGGCCAATCACCAGGAGACGGTGAGTTCTAGTCCCGCCTTAGGTATGAAAGCCAGATGGGTGACTTTGGGCCAATCACCAGGAGACGGTGAGTTCTAGTCCCGCCTTAGGCATGAAAGCCAGATGGGTGACTTTGGGCCAGTCTCTCTCTCTCTCTCTCTCTCTCTCTCTCTCTCTCTTAGCTCAACCCACCTCACAAGGTTGTTGTTGTGATGAAAATAGGAGGAGGAAGGAATATTAGATAACTTTTCCGCCTTGAGTTAATAATAAAAATAATAAAGGCAGGATTTTTTTTAAAAAAAATCTAAATAAATATAGCAAATGAATTAAAAACACGAGCCTGCTCCATCTGATATTTGGTCTTGAACATAAGCCACAAGGAAAACAGGAAGCAAAAATTGTGCTGTAGGTTTAGTGACTGTTCAAAGTTACAACGGGGCTGAAAAAAAGTGACTTATAACCGTTTTTCACACTTACGACCGTTATAAGTATATCCTGTGGTCACGTGATCGAAATTCAAGTGCTTGGCAACTGGCATGTACTTATGGTGGTTGCACCGTCCCAGGGTCACGTGATCACCATTCATAACTTTCTCAGCCAGCAATAATAATAATAATAATAATAATAAGAAGAAGAAGAAGAAGAAGAAGAAGAAGAAGAAGAAGAAGAAGAAGAAGAAGAAGAAGTTGGAAGGGACCTTGGAGGTCATCTAGTCCAACCCCCTGCTCAGGCAGGAAACCCTACACCATTTCGGACAAATGGCTGTCCAGTCTCTTCTTAAAAACCTCCAGTGTTGGAGCATTCATAGCTTTTGGAGGCAGATTGTTCCACTGGTTAATTGTTTTCACTGTCAGGAGGTTTCTCCTTAGTTCTAGGTTGCTTCTCTCCTTGGTTAGTTTCCATCCGTTCCTTCAGGGGCTTTGGAGAATAGCTTGACTCCCTCTTCTTTGGGGCAGCCCCTCAGATACTGGAACACTGCTATCATGTCCCCCCCTTGTCCTTCTCTTCATTAAACTGGACATACCTTTGCTTGTTGGAAGATCGCAAGAGGGGAATCACACGACCCCAGGACCTTGCAACCGTCATCAATATCAGTCAGGTTGCCGAGCATCTGAATTTTGATCCCGTGACCCTGTGGGGATGCTACGACGGTCGTAAGGGTGAAAAACGGTCCCGAGTCCCTTTTTTTCAGCGCCCTTGTAATTTCCAATGGCCTGAATGACTACCCATTCCGCTGCACTACGATCACCCTTTTTTGGGGGGGGGGCGGAAAATATAAATCCATTTTGCAAAACAGTGTCGCTTTACAAAGAAGATGCTTTGCGGCACTGCGGATACGGAAGGCCGAACGGTCACCCAGCCATCTGCTGGCAAGCTGCGTCCCGGCTGACTTCACTTGCCAGCATCTGGGGTCCCTCCTTCGGCTGCCCAGCTCCCTTCCACTGCAGGATCTTGGCGCCAGCCTTTCCCAAGAACTCTCTCCCGTTCCCGCATCGGTGGCACTTAAAAGACTTGGCTCGGGAAAGGCTGTTCCTTGTTCTTGTTCCTGATTGTCTGGGTCACCTTGGGGAAGTGGGGTGGAGAAGGGCCCAGGCGGGGACGGCTGCCAAGAGGGTTGCGATTATTCTTAGCTGACTGCCAAGAACATCCAGAGATGAGAACACCGGCCTGGGGTGTGGGAGGGGGGGGGAGAAACATGCGGCAATTAAAAACCCAGCACTTAAAAAAGGGTGGCTGGCTTTGGAAAAACGGAAGGCAGGCAGAAATCCAACAGGGCTGCCCTACGGTGGCAGGCCGGGAAAATCCGGCTAGTCCAAAGAGGCAGGTAGGACTAATGTGGCTAATCCTTTCTGCCCACCTTAGACGCAAGGAGGTTACGAAAATACAGGATCGGCCGAAAGGTTTCCACCTCCTTTTGTTGTTGTTGTTGTTGTTGTTTTCCCAGCACTGAAAAAGCTGCCCTTTTTTGGATTTCTGCCTGACATGGCTTTAAAATGTAC
>BFFQ01001816.1:228293-238523 GCA_003402635.1 Protobothrops flavoviridis | reverse complement strand
TGGGGGTTGAAATACCCACGTCTTAAAGGGAATTCTGGGGGTTGAAATACACACGTCTTAAAGGGAATTCTGGGGGTTGAAATACACACGTCTTAAAGGGAATTCTGGGAGTTGAAGTCTACACCTCTTAAAGGGAATTCTGGGAGTTGAAATACACACGACTTAAAGGGAATTCTGGGAGTTGAAATACACACATCTTAAAGGGAATTCTGGGAGCTGAAATACACACATCTTAAAGGGAATTCTGGGAATTGAGATCTACATGTCTTAAAGGGAATTCTGGGAATTGAAGTCTACCTCTCTTAAAGGGAATTCTGGGAGTTGAAATACACACGTCTTAATAGGAATTCTGGGAGCTGAAGTCCACACCTCTTAAAGGGAATTCTGAGAGGGAAAGTCCACAGGTTTTAAAGTTGCCAAGTTTGAAAAAGAGCTCCAGTGGATGCCTCCCAAATATACTGGACTACATGTCCCATCTTCCTCCATCAGCAGCTGAACATTATGATTCCACAAGAAAAGCCCAGTGGGCATCAGTTCTTTAATTTGGATCCGTAAAAAGAATTGAGGAGAAAAACAGTTTGCAATATTTTTTTTATTATTATTATTGCTTGTACTTTAGAATTTATACCTTCAGCTTCAAGGCATTGTTCCTTTCTTAATACGCGATAAACCGAAGCCTGGAAACTTTTTCTTGGCTCTTGCTTGCAAAGTAAGCAAATGTCAAGATTACAGTAGCCTTAATGTTTATTTTACAACTTAACCCCATCAGGCAGAATTAATGAGTCATCAATTGCATGGTTTATAATGCACAAGGGTGCTTTTGATAAAATGTCAGCTCCCTGCCCTGATAAGACAAATATTCAAATATTCACACTGTGGAAAAACAGGAAGAGGACAGCGAAATGCACAAGTGAAAATCCTTCAGACTTTTATCCCTCTGCCAGGGGGTCTCCAACTTTAAGTCTTGTGGACTTCAATTCCCAGAATCCCCCAGCCAGCATGGCAAATTACAAATTTGTAATTACAAATCACAAACTGTTTTTCTCTCCAATTCTTATATGCTCAAATTCAGACATGATTCCCTTCCGGCTTTCCTTGTGGATGCTCAGCTGCTAATGGAGGAAGATGGGACATGTAGTCCAGTACATTTGGGAGGCATCCACTACCGCTGTCCTTTTCAAACTTGGCAACTTTAAAACCTGTGGATTTTCCCTCTCAGAATTCCCTTTAAGATGTGCGGACTTCAACTCCCGGAATTCTTTATCGGATGTGTAGACTTCAATTCCCAGAATTACCTTTATGAGGTGTGGACTTCAACTCCCAGAATTCCCCTTAAAACCTGTGGATGTCAATTCCCAGAATTCCCTTTAAGCTATGTGAACTTCAACTGCCAGAATTCTTTATCGGATGTGTAGACTTCAACTCCCAGAATTTCCTTTATGAGGTGTGGACATCAACTCCCAGAATTCCCTTTAAGATGTGCGGCCTTCAACTGCCAAAATTCTTTATCGCAGGGGTCTTCAAATTTGGCCCTTTTATAACTTGTGGACTTCAACTCCCAGAATTCCTCAGCCAGGCAGGCTGAGGAATTCTGGGAGTGGAAGTCCACAAGTCATAAAAGGGCCAGGTTTGAAGACCCCTGCTTTATTGGATGTGTAGACTTCAATTCCCAGAATTCCCTTTAAGATGTGTGACTGTCAACTCCCAACATGTGGTTGAGGAATTCTGGGAGTTGAAGTCCACAAGTCTTAAAGAGGCCAAGTTTGGAGACTTCTGCCCTACGCTCAGAGAGGAACGGGCGATCCTGCCCAAAAACTATGACATCCAAACGTTGTTAGCTGAGGTTACACAACAGACAGATAGTCCTCAATTTACGATCACAATCCAGACCCAAATTTCCATTGCTAAGCAAGGCCGTTGTTTTCTGAGTCACATCTGAGTTTTACAATATTTTTTTTTAACCATGGTTGGTAAGCAGATCACTGCAGTTGTTAAGTGAATCACACAGTCATTAAGTGAATTCAGCTCCCCCTCCCCGTTGACTTTGCTTGTCAGACGCCATCTAGGAACATTGCAAGTGGCGATTACCTCACCCCAAGATGCTGCAACTAACGTAAATATATTCCAGTTGCCAGCTGCAGAATTTTGATGACATGACCCTGGGGAGGCCGCAACAGTCGTAAGTATGAGGACCGGATACAAAGTCACTTTATCCAGGGCTGTTGGAATCTTAAACGGGCACTAAATGAATGGTTGTAAGTCCAGGACAAATTAAACGTATCATTGGCGCCCTCACAACCCTGCCAGGAGTAAATCCACTTTAATTATTTGCAAAAACACATAGTTGGGGTGCTGGCTAACATGCGTAGCCAGATTTTTTTTCCCCTTTTCTTTGCGGGGGGGGAGGTGGTCAAAAAAGTCAAGATGGTGGCTGTTGTAGGAAGCCCCCACCTCCCTACATTAAAATATTCTTTACTCTTAATATGAAAAAGAGGCAGAGTGTTAAGGTGACCAACTTTTTTACAATGAGAAGGAGGACACAAATAAATTGAAGGGGAAAAAAAGTGAGTCTAATGCGTGCGTGTGTGCCGTGTCGTGTTTCGGTAAGAAGTAAACAAAGCCACTTGCGTGCGGCGCACTCTTCCCCCCCCAAGTTTTTTATTAATTTTCCAATATTACATTTACATATTTGAAAAGTAGCGTGGCGGTTGTGCACCGTAATTCCATTACATTTGAATATCATCAGTACAAATCTCAAAGTATTACAACAATTAATTCCCTCTCTTTCCCTCATAGTATCTACTGTCATATTCAGATCAATACAGTTCTTATTCTATCAATCAAACAAAAAATACCTTTCTAGTATTCATCAATAATCTTCAGTCTATACATATCTTAATTAATTTGACATTCCATCTTTTAGACAATAACCTAATAAGTTTTTCTTAACTTTAATTTCGCATTGATATTTAAATTGAACGTTTAATCTTTATCATTTCCGGATTTTAAATGATCCCAATTTCTCAGTCTCCTATCTCATATTTAGGGCTAATAATTTTTTTTCCTTTTCCTCTTTCTACTTCCTTCCTTTCTTCCTTTCCAGAAAAAGAGAAAAATAAATAAATAAATAAACCATCAGCATTTATACCACAAGCCAATATACGAATTTAATTATTAGTATTTATACTCCTAAGTTTTATTTAACCTGTGACTCTTGTGCGCGGCGCACTCTCTCCAAACAATTCTCCTGCGCGGAGCGCATGCGTCTCATAATCGCGTCTCACCGCACTGTACCGAGCCTTGACGAATCGTCATGTCAAATACAAATACATCACACCACACGCAACGGATCGGATCGGCATCGATCGAATACGGAGATTTACAGATTAGTCTTCAAATATCGAAAAGGAGGACATGTAGGAGGACACTTTTCGAGAGAGGACAGAACTTGCAAAAGGAGAACTGTCCTCCCTAAAGGAGGACGGTTGGTCACCTTAATATTTCCCCAAAAGGAGAAATGGAGAAAAAAACTTAACCAAGGCAGAAAACAGCCCCAGTCTCCCTGCCATAGGAAGACAGCTTCAAAGAAAGAAAGATGAAGAGGCTGGCCTTTAAATTTTCTAATCCATTCCGGAAGGCTGGGCCCATCTATCCATGAACAAAATCTCTCTTTTACCTGGTGTGGGAAGAATCCAGAGAAAGAAACATTTGGGGAAATATTAAAAAGGCAGAATATATTTCCCCAAAGGATCTTAAAGGCAGAAACCAACCCCACCCCACCCCCAGTCTCTCTGCCCCAAACAGAAACCAGCTCTGCAGAAATGCAGGTGTGATAATCTTGTCAGAAAGACTGGAGTCAGGAAGCTGGGATTAGGAAGAAAGATCCCTAGAATCAACAATCCCTCACACCAAAAAATCCAACAGTCCTCAGCCACAGTCCCAGGGAAGCAGGATATGACCTTTTGGGACATAATAGGATTAACCCACCGCCACCAGAATACCAGAAAGGTACACTCAGACTCAGGTCAAAGTTCATGCCACAGGAACAATTCCAGACAAAAGCCCAAGAAGGTATAAAAACCCACTCCCTACTACAGGTAGTCAGGTTTTTTTCCAGCGCCATCTTTCTGTCTGGCTCTGCTCTTCAATAAACTGCAACCTTCTTTCTAAAGCAGACTCCATTTGGTTTATTCCCGGCTTGGACTGGACCCTGATGAAGATTTTTCTTTCAACACTGTCAACCCTGTTTTTGACACTCCTCCTACTGACAGTAGAATAACGGTCATTTTAGCATCTTTACAGAACTAAACTCCATTTTGCTTTCCACCACCCCCAAATACTTGCTCACCTGCTAAAAATCAAATATGAATAAAGCAGAACCCTCATTTGCTTGCTTCGCTAAGTTGAATCATGTATGAAATTCTTCAAAGCAATATTATTTCCTTACATTAGAGCAAACTCTTATGGTGGTGGTGGTGGTGGTGGGGGGAGATTTATAGCATCCAAAATGAAATGCTAATTGTAACCACAAGACTGGATTCCCACCATGAACTAATTGCAAAGAACTTTAGCAGGCAAACTGGACTGGTATTAACCCTCTTAGTTGCAAGGGATGCTAAATGCATCCTTAGCTGCAAGCTCAGGCTTGGCAGTTAATTTAAGGTCCAGGCAGGGTTTTAGGCTAACCCACGAAACGGATTAATTCAATAAACAGGCTAAACCTGTTGCGCGAACATCAGCCTTAGCAGCCTTATTTAGTGCATTGATCTGTCGAGACCGTTTGGAAGACTTAAAAGCGACAAGTCCGTTGCATAATTGACTTTAGACAGTTTGCAGATATCTGTTTGTTTCCTGCAATCAGAGCAAAGAGATCACTTAGGGACTCAGCTGAGGATCTGTGCAAACGCAAACACAGGTTCCCTTTGACACTTAAAAAAAACCAAATTCTCTCCTTTTTTTCTCTCCTTTCAATCTGATTGAAGGAACTCCTCTACAGCAGGGGTCCCCAATCTGTGGGCCACAACTCACAATCGGGATGTGGCCTCTCGGCCATCGGGCTGCATGACTGGCTGGCCAACGCGCGTGTCTGTGGACGTTCACTTCCCCCCCCACTCGTGCTAGCGCCACCGTGAGCATCGCAGGGGCACTAGCGGCCCCGTTTGTGATGCGTGGGTGCTAATGGCCTTGTTTGTGTCACACAGGGACTAGCGGCCCTGTTTATGTCCCAGGTGTCATGGTTCCAACAGATGAAACTCTTTAAAAGAACTTCGAGGTATTGTTTACCTTGAAGAATCCTTTATTCCAGAAACAAAGCATCGGCACTACACAATTAAAGCCAAAAACTGAACCTTCCTCCCACAAAGTAGCAAAGCACAATTCCCTCCTCCAATTAACGGTCATAAATCAATTCCCCAATTAGCTTGAAGCTCTGGCTTTCTCCCCAGCTCTACAGCCCGCCAAAACCTTATCAGCTCTGGGCCGCAATAACCTTGATTCCCACAGTTGAGTTATTATTGCTATGACTAACTGGACTCTCATCCACATCCCCCCTCCCAGCATCATCTAACTCTAAAAGTGAAAGAGAAAAGATGGCTACATTTCCATCTGCTGTCAAAGCAAGAACATCCGATGTTAGCAGCGTTGACACCATGGGCACTAACGCCTCCCTTAGCATCGTGCAGGCGCTAGCGGCCCACTTGGCGTGAGCACGCTCACGGCCCCATTTGCATGTGCGCATGCACATGTAAAGATCTCTGCCTCTCCCTTTCCCACCGGGCCACCAACCAAAAAAGGTTTGGGGACCTCTGCTTTACAAGAAGAAGAGAGAAGGCAAAACTTTTATAATATAATAATAATAATAAAAAAATTGGAAGGGACCTTGGAGGTCATCTAGTCCAACCCCCTGCTCAGGCAGAAAACCCTACCATTTTAGACAAATGGCTGTCCAGTCTCTTCTTAAAAACTTCCAGTGTTGGCGCATTCACAACTTCTGGAGGCAGGTTGTTCCACTGGTTAATTGTTCTCACTGTCAGAAAATTTCCCCTTAGTTCTAAATCTCTTCTCTCCTTGATGAGTTTCCACCCGTTGCTCCTTGCCCTGCCTTCAGGCACTTTGGAGAATAGCTTGACTCCCTCTTCTTTGGGGCAGCCCCTGAGATATTGGAACACGGCTATCATGTCCCCCCTCGTCCTTCTCTTCATTAAACTAGACATACCCAATTCCAGCAACTGTTCCTTATATGCTTTGGCCTCCAGTCCCCTAATCATCTTTGTTGCTCTTCTCTGGACTCTTTCTAGAGTCTCAACATCTTTTTTACATCGTGGTGACCAAAACTGGATGCAGTATTCCAAGTGTGGCCTTACCAAGGCCTTGTAAAGTGGTATTAACAATTCACATGATCTTGATTTTATCCCTCTGTTGATGCAGCCCAGCACTGTGTTGGCTTTTTTGGCAGCTGCAGCACACAGCTGGCTCCTATTTAAGGGATCGTCCACTAGGACTCCGAGATCCCTCTCACAGTTTTCCAATCAGACGGCCTAAAACCAACAATCCAATCCAGAGGTAGAAGAAATAGGAAAAGATCCACTCAGGAAAAGACAGGTAGCCCTTGAGTTATGACCCACAACGGAGCCCAAAAGTTACGTTGCTAAGCGAGACATTTGTGAAGGATTTTGCCCCATTTTACGACCTTTCCTGCCACTGTCGTTAAGCGAATCTCTGCAGTTGTTAAGTTAGTGACACCATTGTTAAGTAAATCTGACTTCCCCCATTGACTCTGCTTGTCAGAAAATCGCAGAAGGGACACTGCAACCATCATAAGTAAGAGTCAGTTGCCGTGTGTCTGGATTTGCCGTGACCAGGGGGATGCTGCAACGGTCGTAAGTGGGAAAAACAGTCAAAAGTCCCTTTTTTCAGTGCTGTTGCAACTTCGAACGGTCACTAAATGAACCGTTGCTGAGTCGAGGGCTGTCTCTACAAATATCTGTTCCGTGAAAGCAACACAGCCACAAAAACACCTTAAGTATCTGTGCACAGGCTGTGTCCTATTTTTCTTAAATTTATTTTACTTATTCCATTCTAATAGCCCCCCCTCCCAGTCAATCAAGTGACTCTGGGAAGAGACTTTTAAAGGGATCAGAGAGTTAAAACAATTAAAAAAACAAAACACGAACGCAATAAAAACACCCACGAAAGAAATATGTGCAAACAGCTGTGGGGACTAAACAATCAACTAACAGTAAAGTCAAGCGGGGGTGAGGGGGGGCTTCACACATCTTCCATGCAGAATTTAACACAATATTTGAGTTGGAAGGGACCTGGGAGGTCTTCTAGTCCAACCCCTTGCTCAGGCAGGAGATCCTATACCATTTCAGACAAATGTCTGTCCAGTCTCTTCTTAAAAACTCCCAGTGTTGGAATATTCACAACTTCAATCAATTGATCAATCAGAATACAGCTGGAATGGGCCTTGGAGGTCTTCTAGTCCAACCCCCTGCTCAGGCAGGAGACCCTATACCCATTTCAGACAAAGGGCTGTCCAATTTCTTCTTTAAAGCCTTCAGTGATGGAGCACCTACATCTTCTGGTGGCAAGCTGTTCCACTGGTTAATTGTCCTCACTGTTAGGAAGTTTCTCCTTAATTCCAGGTTGCTTCTCTCCTGGATCTGCTGCTTCTTGTCCTGCCTTCAGGTGCTTTGGAAAATAGGTTGACCCCCCCCCTTCTTTGTAACAGCCCCTTAGATATTGGGGTGCTATCATGTCACCCCCAGTCCTTCTTCTCTCTAGACTAGACATACCCAATTCCTGCGACCGTACGTTGTATGTTTCAGCCTCCAGCCCCTTCATTTAGGTGTCACCTGCCTCTTTGCCCATCTCCAGCTCGATAGGCTATAACAGGCGGCCATCCAACAGGACCAGCCTTCCCTATAAATCTGAAGGTGGCTTTCTTCAACGCAGCCCCCTTAACCAGAATTTTCCTTATAATAATAATAATAATAATAATAATAATAATAATAATAATAATAATAATAATAATAATAAAGTTGGAAGGGACCTTGGAGGTCATCTAGTCCAACCCCCTGCTCAGGCAGGAAACCCTACACCATTTCAGACAAATGGCTGTCCAGTCTCTTCTTAAAAACTTCCAGTGTTGGAGCATTCACCGCTTCTGCAAGCTGCCCTCTCTGCTTGCGCCAGCCACCCCCAAGCCAGCCCAGCCCCCCAATTTACCTGGGATAACCGCAGCGGTGAATGCCAGCCCCGCCAGCCACAGGACCAACCGTGCCCGCCACATGCCTACAGCTAGAAAGGAAGGACCTCGCCGAGATCCGAGGCTTATAAGAAGAAACTGCGAGGAACTTTGGCCAGCGAGAGGATCATGGACATCATTAGCACCCACGTTCGTTCCCTCCAGGTCCTACCTCGGCAGGAGTTATACAACTTTTGGCACCAGGAAGTATTGATATAGCTGCAAGCAATTGGACCCGTGCCCAGGGTTGGAGTCCTCTTTTCTTTTCTTCTTTCTGAAAAGTAGGCGCCTGTTTCAAGCTCCTAGTCCTCATTCTCCATTGGCGTCGCCCTGGCCGTAATTTCTTCTTCAAAATCGTAAACGAATAAATTTTGGATTATTCTACACAGTTCTATCCTGTTGTGGCTTGAACCACTTGGCGGTCCATCCCGTTTCCTTCCTATTCCCCGATCGCCGTTCTTGGGAGTGTTTCGCTCTGGCTGTTCACTGGCAGAATCGCAGGGCAGGTAAGTCCTCGGTTTACAACCCCAACCCAGCCCCACATTTCCGTTGCTAAGCGAGACAGGAGCCTAACTTCACTGCGGTTGCGAAGTTTGCAAGACGGTCGTTAAACGAATCCCCTCTTGACTTTGCCGGTCAGAAGGCCACAAAAGGGGATCTCGTGACCCCCGGGGGACACGGCGACTGTCGTTAATACGAGTCAGTGGCCCAGAGTCCGAATTTGGATCACGTGAACCATGGGGGAATGCCGCCACGGTCGTATAAGGCGCTTTTTTTTTTCAATGCCTTGGTAACTTTGAATGGTCACTAAATGAAAAGTTGTAAGATGCGGACTTCCTGTACGTCTGGGGGGAAAGAAGCGAAAAGGCGTGAAGGCTCCAGGCTGGGCCCAGCAGGAGAAAAGCCACAAAAAAAAAAACCCGGAATCCTCGTATGGATGGAAATGTCAGCCATTAACAAGAGGCATTGGCCAGAATTGCAATCTACAGGCAGTCCTTGACTTACAGCCGTTCGTTTAGTGACCATTCGAAGTTACGACATCCCTGAAAAAAGGGACTTAGGACTGTTTTTCACACTTACGACCGTTGCAGCCTCCCTAGGGATCCAGAAGAGACTGGACAGCCATTTGTCCGAAATGGTATAGGGTTTCCTGCCTGAGCAGGGGGTTGGACTAGATGACCTTCAAGGTCCCTTCCAACTTTACTATTATTATTATTATTATTATTATTATTATTATTATTATTATTATTATTATTATTATTATTATTAAATTCGGGACCCCTCATTTCAGCCCTGAGCTATAAAGATTCTCCTTTATTAGATTCCACAGCATCCCCACGCTTTGAGGATCAAAGATCCCTTTTGCAAAGATCACACAAGAAACGTGTGTACAACACAGGGAGTCTTCTTGAAGCCTTGTTTTGTTTGTGACTAGCATTCCTGCAATGAGACCCCTGCTTCCTCACAACAACCCTGTCAGGTGGGCTGGCCTGGCACGCATCATCCTACAAGCTTCCACACAACTGAAGGGAGGGGCACGAACATGTGTTCCCCCACACCCTTTGCAAATTTCACCGCTGTGGTGTGCGCCCGGTTGTCTTCGGCCGGGCTCACCCACCTCCATTCCCAACCGGGATGTTTTGAAATGGACTTTCGGCGATTTGGCTACAACCGGCTTCCTCATGTGTTGCTCGGAGCCATCGAAGGGCCCCAAGGTGTCCGGCTGAGCCGAACTCAAACACAGCGCTTTCTGATCTGGTGCAGAGAGCAAACTTCAAACCAGTCAGGTTCCTTTCCTCATGACTCCGGCAACAGCAGGCTCAGAGGATGAGCACGAGCCAGGCCGTGCCTCAGTTTCCCATTTGGTTTCCTCCCTGTTGTTGTTGTTAGTTGCGAAGTCGTGTCTGACCCATCGCGACCCCATGGGCAACGTTCCTCCAGGCCTTCCTGTCCTCTACCATCTTCTGGAGTCCATTGAAGCT
>BFFQ01001816.1:181235-192123 GCA_003402635.1 Protobothrops flavoviridis | reverse complement strand
GGAATTGTCCAAAAGTGGAGAATTGGAAACATGTGATGCAACTCCAACGACTCTCTGACTAATTTTATTTTTTTTATTTTGACTGATGAAGCTACTTGGATGAGTAACGAAACGTCTCAGATTAACAAACTTCGGTCCAGTTGCCATGATTTAACCTTTTTAAGATACTTTTGGCCTGGGTGATTGAGTTCTTCATTGACATATTGCAATACATTTTGGGGAGAAACCCCTGCAAGTTGGTTTGGCAAGAATTGGTACTTTCCAATGACTGATTCTCTGCCTATTTTTTTATATATATATATATTTTGACTGATGCAGTTACTTCAAACGTCTCAGATTTAACAAACTTTGATCCCGTTTTTAGGTACATGTGATGAAAGCTCCACCTCTTTTTAATACGCATCACGAATGGGCGGAGCTTCTCTGGCCTAGTTGTAGCAGCCATCTTGACTTTTTTGGCCACTTTCCCTGTGGCCCCCCTGCCACAGGACCATACACAGAAAATACACTCTTTCCTAGAAAGTCTGCTGCACGAAGAGGGAAAACAAACCAAAAGGCATTCAAACAAGCCACGATTATTTTGAATAGACTTTTTCATCATCGTCATCGTGGTCAATCATTATATTTGCATCCTGTTTTTCCATTGAAACCAGGGATCTTCAAACTTGGCCCTTTTATGACTTTATGACTTGTGGACTTTAACGCCCAGAATTCCTCAGCCAGCGTGGGGGGAACTATGGCCCCTTCATGACTTGCGGACTTCAACTCCCAGAATTCCTCAGCCAGCATGGGGGAACTATGGCCCCTTCGTGACGTGTGGACTTCAACTCCCAGAATTCCTCAGCCAGCGTGGGGGAACTATGGCCCCTTCATGACTTGCGGACTTCAATTCCCAGAATTCCTCAGCCAGCGTGACGGAACTATGGCCCCTTCATGACTTGCGGACTTCAACTCCCAGAATTCCTCAGCCAGCATGGGGGAACTATGGCCCCTTCGTGACGTGTGGACTTCAACTCCCAGAATTCCTCAGCCAGCGTGGGGGAACTATGGCCCCTTCATGACTTGCGGACCAACTCCCAGAATTCCTCAGCCAGCCACGCCTGGCTGAGGAATTCTGGGAGTTGAAGTCCGCAAGTCATAAAAGGGCCAAGTTTGAAGACCCCTGATTAAAACTGTGTTTCTCAACCTCAGCCACTTTAAGAGGCATGGACTTCAACTCCCAGAATTCCCCAGCCAGCATACCTAGATGGGGAATTCTGGGACCTGCAGTCCACAAATGCTGCTTGGGGAATTCTGGGAGTTGAAGTCTTCTATTCGTCTTAAAATTGCTGAGGTTGAAAAAACACGGCGCTAAAAACGCTCCACAATAAATAAAGCAGAACAGGTGTAAAAAAAAAAAAAAGACAAATTGGGTACAGCGACAGCCGTCAGATTAAATTTATTTCAGCAGCAAACCAGCTTAGAGGCCGACAACTTCTCTGAATTAAAAGGCCTTTGTTTGGCCCTGGAGGAGCAAGCTGGCGTCCATCTTTGCAATGTCTCTGTTAATGAAAGGGGTTTTTAAACTTTTTGACTTGCTAAGTGATTGTCTCTTGATGCGCTTAAATGAGGGCAGCATGAATTGTCACCCACCCCCCTTCAGGCCACATCTTGGTAAATGGACAAAGCTGCCGGGAACAGGATGTGTATGTGTGAATGTGTGCGTTTGCCTGTTTGGAATTGCTTGCTGTTGCCACACATCACTGGAGCCGTTAGAAATTCTTGCTGCTTCAAATCACCTTTTTTGAATGCGAGAAGATGCAGCGTGTATAACACTCAAGTTGTTTTTCAACCTCAGCAATTTTCAGACGAGTAGAAGACTTCAACTCCCAGAATTCCCCAAGCAGCATTTGTGGACTGCAGGTCCCAGAATTCCCCGTCTAGCTATGCTGGCTGGGGAATTCTGGGAGTTGAAGTCCGTGCCTCTTAAAGTGGCGGAGGTTGAGAAACACGGTTTTAATCAGGGGTCTTCAAACTTGGCCCTTTTATGACTTGCGAACTTCAACTCCCAGAATCCCTCAGCCAGGCGTGGCTGGCTGAGGAATTCTGGGAGTTGAAGTCCACAAGTCATCAAAGGGCCAGGTTTGAAGACCCCTGTCTTAAATCTAACAAACAAAATGGAGGCTGGCTGAGGAATTCTGGGAGTTGAAGTCTTCGTGTAGCAGACTTTCTAGGAAAGAGTGTATTTTCTGTGTATGGTCCTGTGGCAGGGGGGTCCTTTTATGACTTGTGGACTTCAACTCCCAGAATTCCTCAGCCAGCCTCCATTTTGTTTGTTAGATTTAAGACAGGGGTCTTCATACTTGGCCCTTTTATGACCTGTGGACTTCTTTAGCCAGCCTCCATTTTGTTTGTTAGATTTAAGACAGGGGTCTTCAAACTTGGCCCTTTTATGACTTGTGGACTTCAACTCCCAGAATTCCTCAGCCAGGCACGCGTGCCTGGCTGAGGAATTCTGGGATTTGAAGTCCACAAGTCATAAAAGGGCCAAGTTTGAGGACCCCTGGTTTAAAAGATTTTGGAGGCACTGATTCTCCCATGAGGCGGGCAAACCTTCAGAAATTGGGGTGCATTCCCCGCCCTCAATTTTCTCTCTTACAGACTGGAAACACCCATTTCTGTTTTTAAACCAGGCACTGTTTTCCATTCTGATGAAACTCAGTTCAATCAAAGTTATCTCAAGTTCAATTAGTGAAGAATTCAGGATCAGAAATAGCAGCTAGGGCTAGGCCCTTCCGTTCTCTAGGCAGCTTGGCCTGAAGGCAGGACAAGAAGCAACGGATGGAAACTAATCAAGGAGAGAAGCAACCTGGAACCTGGTGCCACTTGCCTTTGGGGTCGGAGACTTCCAATCACACCCATTCCTTCCACACAAGGGTGTGGGAAGAAGGGGGTGCCCAGTGCGTTACTTGCAAAGGAACAATATGCAGCCCTTTAACAGAGTTGGAAGGGACCTTGGAGGTCATCTAGTCCAACCCCCTGCTCAGGCAGGAAACACTATGCCATTTCAGACAAATGGCTGTCCAGTCTCTTCTTAAAAACTTCCAGTGTTGGAGCATTCACCGCTTCTGGAGGCAGGTTGTTCCACTGGTTAATTGTTCTCACTGTCAGGAAGTTTCTCCTTAGTTCTAGGTTGCTTCTCTCCTTGATGAGTTTCCACCCGTTGCTTCTTGTCCTGCCTTTAGGCGCTTTGGAGAATAGCTTGACTCCCTCTTCTTTGGGGCAGCCCCTGAGATATTGGAACACTGCTATCATGTCCCCCCTCGTCCTTCTCTTCATTAAACTAGACATACCCAATTCCAGCAACCGTTCCTCATATGTTTTAGCCTCCAGTCCCCTAATCATCTTTGTGGCTCTTCTCTGTACTCTTTCTAGAGCAGTGTTTCTCAACCTTGACAATTTTAAGGCATGTGGACTTCAACTCCCAGAATTCCACAGCCAGCAATGCTGGCTGTGGAATTCTGGGAGTTGAAGTCCACATGCCTTAAAATTGTCAAGGTTGAGAAACACTGTTCTAGAGTCTCAACATCTTTTTTACATTGTGGTGACCAAAACTGGATGCAGTATTCCAAGTGTGGCCTTACCAAGGCCTTGTAAAGTGGTATTAACACGTCACGTGATCTTGATGCTATCCCTCTGTTAACCCCTCTCTTACTTGTTGCTGTCCCGGTACTGATAGCTGTAGCAGCCTTGGGGCATCCCGGTCTCCTTGTCCAAAGTAAATGAGAGTTTCATCTGCAGGAGGAAGATAAAGGAAGGAAGGAAAAAAAGAGAGAGAAAGAGGGGGAGGATTAAAAAACAAACCACATTTAGGCAATATTCTCCAGGACAGCAGCAGCAGCAGCAACGGGGAAAAGCTGATGGGAGCAAGCAGCCTCCCCCCAAAAATGACACGCAACCATCAAAGGCTGGAATATCAACCCCCTTTCCAAACCTCAAGAAGGAATCACATGGCCTGTAGGGGAAAACGCTAGTTTTTTCCACTCTTTTTTGTTAAGAGAAAGTGTTTGTGGTTCTTCTCAAATGGCACAGGTCAGGACCGTTTCCCCCTACAGACACACACACACACACATACACACACATAGAGAGAGAGAGAGACACACACACAGAGAGAGAGACAAATACACACACAGAGAGACACAAACTCATGCTGCAATCTCACCACCCACACATCCACCCTGCCCTAGATGAATGAACCGGGCTCTCCCTGCCTTACAACTGCAGATAGAAAGCAAGATTCACCCCTGAAGATCTAGCAAAGAAGGCTAGTAAAGGCTTAGTAGAGATAAAAACATATGAGGAACGGTTGCAGGAACTGGGTATATCACAGGCTTCCTTCATTTTCTGATTGTTAGAAATTGTCTAGTTTTATGGAGGGGGGGGAAGACCCAGTGAATTGGAGATGGATAGGCTAGAGAAAAGAGGGACGAGGGGGGACAGGATACCAGTCTTCCAATATCTCAGGGGCTGCCCCAAAGAAGAGGGAGTCAAGCTCTTCTCCCAAGCCCCTGAAGGCAGGACAAGAAGCAACGGATGGAAACTAAACAAGGAGAGAAGCAATCTGGAATTAAGGAGCAATTTCCTGACAGTTAGAACAATTAATCGGTGGAACAGCTTCCCTCCAGAAGTTGTGGGGGCTCCATCACTGCAGGCTTTTAAGAAGAGTCTGGACAGCCATTTGTCTGAAATAGTATAGGGTCTCCTGCTTGAGCAAGGGGTTGGACTAGAAGACCTCCAAGGTCCCTCCCAACCCATTATTCTATTCTCTGTGTTTTAATTGGGTATATCTGGTCTAGCAATAAGGACTAGGGCAGACATGATAGCAGTGCTCCAGTATCTCAGGGGCTGCCCCAAAGGAGGAGTCAAGCTATTCTCCAAAGCATCTGATGGCAGGACAAGAAGCAACAGATGGAAACTAATCAAGGAGAGAAGCAACCTAGAACCAAGGAGAAATTTCCCAATAGTGAGAACAATTAATCCTGCTCAGGCAGGAAACCCTATACCCATTTCAGACAAATGGCTGTCCAATCTCTTCTTTAAAACCTCCAGTGATGGAGCACCCACAACTTCTGGTGGCAGGTTGTTCCACAGATTAACTGTTCTCAGTGCCAGGAAATTCCTCCTTAGTTCCAAGGTTGCTTCTCTCCTTGGTTAGTTTCCATCCGTTGCTTCTTGTCCTGCCTTCAGGGGCTTTGGAGAAGAGGTGGAACAACCCCCTCTTCTTTGGGGCAGCCCCTCCAATACTGGAATGTCACCCCTGGTCCTGTTCTGTCCCAGCCTACATGTGTCCTTACTCAACTGCTTTACAACAGATCTTTCTTTTCACTAGACCAGAGAGAATTCACCCAATGGCTGCAGGGAATTCGTCCCAACAATGAAACAGGGAAAATAAGAAGACACATGGGAAATCTTTTTTTGGGGGGGGAAGGGGGGGAGGGAAGGAGGGAGGGAGGAAGCCCAAATTCAACAGCCCCGGGCAACAAATCTTTTTCCATGCTGAATAAAAGCCTTCCCCCCACCCGCCCGGTGAGCAGGGATCAAGGCTGGACAATTCCAGACCGCACATCTGCATAAAGAGCGGTGATGCACTCTTCCCCACTGTCGTGTCAAAAGGAGAAGTGTGTACATTGGCAGCCTGGTGTGTAAAATGATGCTTTGCTGCATTCCACACTCCTTGCCCAGCTGGGGAACATGCTCAACAATGGGATCCCAGGATGTTCAGCTGCAATCAGGGATGGTAGACATCAGGCGGAGGGTTGGAGGGAGGGAGAAAGCAATGTAGGGGAGGGGGTGGCACAAGCTTGGGAATGCTGCTCTAAAGAGGGAAGGACTCCAATGATTTGGAAGCTGTGAATAAGAGAATTGGGAGGCACCTTGGAGATCATCTAGTCCAACCCCCTACTCAAGCAGGAAACCCTACACCATTTCAGACAAATGGCTATCCAGTCTCTTGTTAAAGACTTCCAGTGTGGGAGCATTCACTGTTTCTGGAGGCAGGTTGTTCCGCTCGTTAATTGTTCTCACCGTCGGGAAATTCCTCCTTAGTTCCAGGTTGGTTCGCTCCTTCATTAGTTTCCATCTGTTGCTTCTTGTCCTGCCTTTCAAGTGCTTTGGAGAATAGATTGACTCCCTCTTCTTTGGGGCAGCCCCTCCAATACAGGAAGGCTGCTATCATGTCCCCCTTAGTCCTTAACAGAATAACAGAGTTGGAAGGGACCTTGGAGGTCTTCTAGTCCAACCCATTGCTCAAGCAGGAAACCCTATGCCATTTCAGACAATTGGCTGTCCAATCTCTTCTTAAAAACCTCCAGAGATGGAGCATTCACAGCTTCTGGAGGCAGGTTGTTCCACTGGTTAATTGTTCTCACCATTGGGAAATTCCTCCTTAGTTCCAGGTTGGTTCGCTCCTTGATTAGTTTCCATTCGTTGCTTCTTGTCCTGCCTTCAGGTGCTTTGCAGAATAGATTGACTCCCTCTTCTTTGGGGCAGCCCCTGGGATATTGGAACACTGCTATCATGTCCCCCCTAGTTCTTGTTTTCAGCAGACTAGACATCCCTAATTCCTGTAACCGAACTGAGTAAGCTTCTGGGATGAGAAACGGGACGTCTTCAAGGAAAAACAAGAAAGTCCCGTTGCCGTCATGACCTGGATGACGGAGAATCTTCATGGCGATTCTTCATGCGTTCTTCCTATGTTTTAGCCTCCAGCCCCCTCAATCCTCTCCGTTGCTCTTCTCCGCCCTCTTTTCTGGAGCCTCAAACTTCATTTTCACACAGCGGGGCCCAAAGCTGGATGCACTAGTCCACGCGTGGCCTTACCCAGGCCTTATAAAGCGGTAATGCCTTGGGAAGACCACGCTTGGAATACCGCATCCACTTTCGGTGAGAAACTTGAGAAAAAGCTGAGTTGCATTGTCTGCCTGGGAGAAGAGGGAGGGAGGGGGGGGTTAATTGAGTCTGTAGGGTGTTAATGAAACCGGGGTCCCGTGAAGCCCACCTGCCGGGAACCCGAGGAGGGAGGGGAGAGAGCTGACCTTTTACAGACAAAGGACCGCGACAGAGAGAGAGAAAAAGAGAGAGAGAGAGAGAGAGAGGCTGGCATTCTTAGCAAACAGTTTCTTCCTTCTGAGGCCAGGAGAAAAGTGCAAGAGTGAAATTAACCGGCTATTAAAGAGCAACGGCTTGATTAAGCGGCGGCTTTGCCATCGGCTGGCATTTGAGGCAGCCCCCCCCCCGCGTCGCTTCATTAGATGCTGTGCCAACTCTTGAGCAACTCGGCAGGACATCGCTTCGGAAAGCCAGACAATGAAAAGTCGGGCTGCCGTTGGGAAGCTCGAAGCAAAAGGCAAGGGACGGATCGAAATGGGATTCAGCCTGGGGTGTACGTTAACAACAACAACACATACACATACACATACACACACGCAAACCCTGGGATCACTAACACAGGGCGCTCGTCAGGTTTCGGCCAGAGAGAAAATGTTAAATTTCCACAATGTAAATAATAAGTAAATAAATAACAGGGAAACAGTTTGGTCTAGGCCAGGGGTAGGCAACCTTGGCTCTTTTATGATTCGTGGACTTCAACTCCCAGAATTCCTGAGCCAGCCATGCTGAAGGGAAAGGGAGAGGTTTCCAAGCTCAGCCATGCTGGCTCAGGAATTCTGGGAGTTGAAGTCCAGAAGTCATGAAGGGGCCATAGTTTCCCCATGCTGGCTGAGGAATTCTGGGAGTTGAAGTCCACCAGTCATGAAGGGGCCATAGTTTCCCCATGCTGGCTCAGGAATTCTGGGAGTTGAAGTCCAGGAGTCATGAAGGGGCCATAGTTCCCCCATGCTGGCTCAGGAATTCTGGGAGTTGAAGTCCAGCAGTCATAAAAGAGCCAAGGTTGCCTACTCCTGCCCTAGTCCTAGGCCGCTTTATGACTCATGGACTTCAACTCCCAGAATTCCTGAGCCAGCCATGCTGAGGGGAAAGGGAGAGGTTTCCAAGCTGAGCCTTGCTGGCTCAGGAATTCTGGGAGTTGAAGTCCAAGAGTCACAAAAGAGCCAAAGTTGCCTAACCCTGGGTCTAGTGGTTAAGATATACCTGGCTCGGAAGTGGGAGACGGTGAGTTCTAGTCCTGCTTCAGCTAGGAAAGCTGGCTGAGTGAATTTGGGCCAGTCACCGGGAGACGGGAGTTCTAGTCCTGTCTTAGGCGTGAAAGCCAGCTGGGTGATTTTGGGCCAATCACTAGGAAACAATGAACTCTAGTCCCGCCTTTGGTATAGAAGCGGACTGCGTGACTTTGGGCCAAACACCAGGAGACGGTGAGTTCTAGTCCTGCCTTAGGCATGAAAGCTGAGTGGCTGATTTTGGGCCAGTCACCAGGAGATGGTGAGTTCTAGTCCTGCCTTAGGCACAAAAGCCAGCTGGGTGACTTTGGGCCAATCACCAGGAGACAGTGAGTTCTACTCCCTCCTTAGGTACGAAATCCAGCTGGGTGACTTTGGGCCAGTCACCAGGAGATGGTGAGTTCTAGTCCTGCTTTAGGCAGGAAATCCAAGGCCACCTTAGTGCCAGGAAGTTTTTAAGACAAGATTGGACAACCATTTGTCTGAAATGGTATAGGCGGTGGTGGGATTCAAATATGTGAACAACCGGTTCTCTGTGTGGATGCCACTTCCGGAAGTCCATTCGGGGCCTGGGCAATAAAAAATTAGCTACCGGTTCTGCCGAAGTGGTGCAAACTGGCTGAATCCCACCACTGGGGATAGGGTCTCCTGCCTGAGCAGGGGGCTGGACTAGAAGACCTCCAAGGTCCCTTCCAGTTTCTATTCTATTCTATTCTATTCTATTCTATTCTATTCTATTCTTCTGTATTTCTAGTCTACTCTTCTATTCTGTAATTCTATTCTATTTTGTAATTCTGTTCTATTCTAGTCTATTCTACTATTCTATTCTATTCTATTCCATTCCATT
The DNA here is from genome assembly GCA_003402635.1 of Protobothrops flavoviridis. NCBI lineage: Eukaryota > Metazoa > Chordata > Lepidosauria > Squamata > Viperidae > Protobothrops > Protobothrops flavoviridis. The sequence goes on along the minus strand of BFFQ01001816.1, from coordinate 183,123 downwards.
CCATTCCATTCCATTCCATTCTATTATTCTATTCTATTCTATTCTATTCTATTCTATTCTATTCTAATAATAATAATAATAATAATAAAAGTTGGAAGGGACCTTGGAGGTCATCTAGTCCAACCCCCTGCTCAGGCAGGAAACCCTATACCATTTCAGACAAATGGCTGTCCAGTCTCTTCTTAAAAACTTCCAGTGTTGGAGCATTCACCACTTCTGGAGGCAGGTTGTTCCACTGGTTAATTGTTCTTTTTTTTTTTTTCCAATTTTTTTTTATTTTTCACAGTTAATTGTTCTAACTGTCAGGAAGTTTCTCCTTAGTTCTAGGTTGCTTCTATTCTATTCTATTCTATTCTATTCTATTCTATTCTATTCTATTCTATTCTATTCTATTCTATTCTTCTGTATTTCTATTCTACTCTTGTATTCTGTAATTCTATTCTATTTTGTAATTCTGTTCTATTCTAGTCTATTCTACTATTCTATTCTATTCTATTCTATTCTATTCTATTCTATTCTATTCTAGTCTATTCTAGTCTAGTCTAGTCTAGTCTAGTCTAGTCTAGTCTGTATTTCTATTCTATTCCATTCCATTCCATTCTAATCCAGCCCACCCTTAAAATATCTTTTCAATAGGAGGTATTGTGCCGATTCCTACGCGTTATTCCAAAGGTGCTATTTGGGAAAGGCAACTGGACTTACTTGGCTTTTGTCTAAAAATGTTTCGTGAATAGAATAGAATAGAATAGAATAGAATAGAATAGAATAGAATAGAATAGAATAGAATTCGATTCCTATGCGGCGGGCCAGCACGCACATACATGCACACACTTGCAGTCGAGCTGCGTGTGCAAGTGCGTGCATGCCGGCCCGCTCCTCGTGTGAGTTCAGCTGTGCACGCTGGCCTGGCACTCGTGCAGCCCAATTTCTCTCCCCCCCCCTTAGCTGCAAAGATTGGGGACCCCGGCTCTACAGCAGCCTTTCTCAACTAGGGTTTCACAGAAGCCCAGGGTTCTGCAAGAGATCACAATTGTAAAAAAATAAAATAAAATAAAAATAAACATCGCTTTTTGAACTCGGCACGCCACGCAGCACGAGAATTCGCAGCAGTGGGAATTTTTATGCACTGTGACCCAGCTCCGGCCTGCTGCTTGGCTGCTGTTACAAACGTCGTGAAAAATGAACGGTGTGGGGTAAAAACAAATTGTATTATGAAACTGTTTTTTGTTTTTTTGTTTTTTGCAATTTTTATGCACGGGCTCACCGACAGCTGACAATTATTTTAAGGCTTCTTCCAGCGTAAAAAGTCGAGAAAGTTGACTTTCAGCGCGTGCCAAGCACTTGACTTTACAAATTTAGCCTGCTGTTTTCATTTGTGTTTTTAATTTTTTTTTAGCTGCCTGGTTAAGTGTTGGAGATGGACAACCCTACCAGTTAAATAAACAAAACAAAAAAAAGCCCAGCAATTCATGAGCCATAGCAATCTCTGAAGTAGCCAGCTGTGGTTCACGAAAGTTTTCTAATAGTATGTGTTAGTTGGTTTTTGGCTCCCATAGTCTAACACAAGGGGTACGATGGCTCAGTGAGACACTGAGTTTGTTCGCTTTGAGACCCAAGCGCTACGCAACGGGGTGAGCTCCTGTTCCTTGCTCCAGCTCCTGTCCACCTAGCCCAGGGGTCTTCAAACTTGGCCCTTTTATGACTTGTGCACTTCAACTCCCAGAATTCCTCAGCCAGCCTCCATTTTGTTTGTTAGATTTAAGACAGGGGTCTTCAAACGTGGCCCTTTGATGACTTGTGGACTTCAACTCCCAGAATTCCTCAGCCAGCCTCCATTTTGTTTGTTAGATTTAAGACAGGGGTCTTCAAACTTGGCCCTTTGATGACT
>BFFQ01001815.1:197808-211179 GCA_003402635.1 Protobothrops flavoviridis | reverse complement strand
AATTCTTTATATATATAAAACGTAGTCTTTAAAGTTTGTTCTATTCTTTTGTTCGCCTTTCTTCCCAAACAAGTAAAAGCTGCCTTTCCAAGCCAGGGAAATAATTCCAACAGGGCTCTTACAGGCAAAAAGAAGCAAGAAGGCATAAAGAGAGGAAGAAAAAAAAAGATCTCACCCGGATTCACCATGGTGGGTTTTCAAGCTTAGCTGTTCTTTGACTTGCAGTTTCTAGCAGCTGAGTGATCAGCCATTTTACCGGCCGATCTTCTTCTCCGTCGGTCCTCAGAGTTAGCCTGGACAGTTGGAGGAGCCGCCGCTCCTCCACAGCCGAGCAAAGCCTCTTCGATAAAAGTCGCACCCTCCAGGGCGACTTTAGACCCGCATAAGGGTCTACCCATGGAGAGAGGCTAGCGGACGAGGAGACGAGTCTCTTCGTACGACTAGGAGCGCCGTAACCCGGAACCGGAAGTCAATTGAGGAATTATTATTGTGACATTGTATATAGTGGTTAAGGCACTATGCTCAAAACCAGGAGACAGTTAATTTTAGTACCACCTTAGGCCTGAAAACTGGCTGGGTGACTTTGGGCCAGTCACTCTTTCTCAGCCCAACTCAGCTCACAGGCTTGCTGTTGTAAGGAAAATGGAAGAAGAAGGAATATTGTGTGGGTTCACTGCCCTGTGTTATTTATAAAGTAATAAAGTCGGGATTAAAATCAAATAAATAAGTAAATAGTTGCATGTTAATTCTAGGAAAGGTTGATAAAGGGAGATAGAAATAAATACATCTTTTTTTAATAGCCAATGCCATGAAATATGTTAAAATGATGCTATATAAAATTCATTAGTATATTGGTAATATGTTTTCTGTGCAACAGATTAAAACATAACCAATTAGTTTGTGATGAAGTATGTCTGTAGTTTAGAATTGAAATCTATATTATTTACAGGCTTATCTGTATATTATGGTGTCACAGCTAAATTTGTAGGGCATTTCTGTGAAATATCTTATATTTTTCAATATCCCTTGAGTACCTTTTAAATATTCTAGTAATGTTTAATTGCACCCCACTGTCAAAGTCATGGGTCATATCTTATATTTTGTATAGTTATAGTTCAAAGGTACTGAAGAGAAAATAAAAAAAAATAGCTGAGTGAAGAAAAGCAGCCAAAGCAGCAGGCAAATGGGAAGAAGCAAGGAGATTGAATGCAAAATTTTAAAGAGAAGCAAAGATAGACAATGAAATTTACCATAACTGCGAGCATGCAAGCAACAAAGAATCCCAGCCTTCTCAGGATTAAAAGAAAAAGGAAGCACAAATAGAACTAGTTGCCCTTCAGAAAGAAGTTGGCAGAAGCCAACTGCCAAACAACAAGGCTCAGGTGTTGATACTATCCTCACAGAATTGCTAAGGTCTGTATCACACAACCATCAGAGTCTTTTGCCAGAAAATCACAGAATTGGAAAACATCAATGTTTTCTCCATTGCCAAAAAGGGGCAACTCCAAAGATTGCTCTAATTTTTGCACAATTGCCCTCATTCTGCACATAAGCAAGATCTCCTTAAATCATATAACAACATCTGGCACTGATCATCAAAAGAGAATTACCAGATTTCCAGATGGCTTTAGAAGAGGTCATGGCACTTGTGAGTATATTGCAAATCTATGCTGGATCATGGAAAACTCTCAAGAATACCAATCTATCGAGTCAACTCAAACTACACTAGAAGAAATAAAGTCCCCAGAGAAGTACATGTTAGATTTCTTAAAAGATCCATAAGAAATGAGATTTTGAGAAGAGTAAGAGATGAACCTCTGAAATACAAAGAAAAAGAAATTGTAGTTCTCAAACAAATCCCTAGGAGAATAAGAGAATCCCAAAGATAATACCAGTTTTTAACTAGAAAATTAATTGAAAAAGAAGTGAATTTTAGATGGCTGATTCCAGAAGGGATTTTAATCTATTGGGACACAAAAAGATATAAATTGGATATGCCACACAAAGCAATGGAATTCTATGACAACCATAGAGCATTTCTGGAAGGAGGTGATTTTGAACCTGGTACAATGAGAGAAACAAAGAAACAGGAAGAGATGGCAGTAGAAGGAGCAGTTAAACCAAGAGAGGAGGAAGAAATTAAAAATACATACATAGAAGAAGGAGCAAGACCAAGAGAACAGAGATAGATAAGATTGACTAGAAGATTAAGACCTAGATATAATTGAAAGAGATGGAGAAGGAAAGTGGGATTTTGTCTATGAATATAAATGGAATAAATTCTCCCTCAAAAAGGAATTTTTTTTTACATGACTACAAAAATTAAAAATGGATATAATTTGCCTCCAAGAAACACATATTAAGAAACAACACTATAAATTGTTAGAACAACCGAAAATTGGTAAACTTCACTTTGCATTAGCACATCAAAAGAAAAGAGGAATAGTGGTGCTCATGGCACTGGTGGACACGCGGGGTGATTGCTCTCTCTGCCATCCAGTTTTCTCCCACTGGGGGATCCTGAAAAGGGTCAGAAGTCACCCTGGAGGGGCAACGAGCATGAAGAGGAACTCCGACTGATCGTGGAAGGGCGGCAGCCCTCCTGTTTGATCCGGAGCATCTCTTTGAACTGATGGGGAAAAGATTGGCCATTAATATGGCCCATCACTAAGCCATTACCAGCCGAGGCCAAAATTACTATCAAGCACTTTGAAAGCTCCGCGGAGGAATTGGGTGAGATCTTACCTTCTTTGTATTCCAAGTATTTTCCTGCAAAAAGCCTCTTGAAATTTCTCCCCCCTGTGAGGAGAGAGGGAAGGGAACATCTTCCTCCCACCCTCTAAAATGGCGGCGTCTGACTACTTGGGAAAATAAAGCCTTGAAAAGAAAAACTAAGTATTTGGATTTGCATCTTTTTGATATTTGGGGACCCAAAAAGTTCCTACTTTCACGGGGATCTGTTACCTTATTTACTTGTAAAAAAGATGAAAGGATAAAAACCCAGCCTGTCCTGAAAAAGACTATAAATGCTATTGGGACAACTTGTGGTGACGTTTGGTACAGCAAGTGAATATTCTTGACCAAGAGACCTGCTTTTACAGCCCAGATCTGTCCTTGGTGTTATCTAAGAGAGATAAAAAGCTGAGAGAACAGCTGGGTGGTGAAATTGGCTTCTAGGAACTGTGGAGGTAAACACTTACTGACTCTTGTTTAAAAAATAGCCTCCACTAAAGGACCATTCATAACTATCTCAGAAATGGAGGAGGACCAGCAACAAATTTCAGCTAATTACAAACTTATACTTGAAAAAATTCTTGAAGCCACTGAGATAATTAAATCTAGACTGAAAGACAAAGGCACCAGCTTAAACCTACAAAATGAAACCCTGATTCCAACTAAAGAACTTACAATTCAAAAAACAACAGAAGTGGAAGAAATTAATACCAAGACAAAGGACTTTAAAGAACAACAAATACAATTTACTGAAAATTTTGACAACCAAACCCTGATTTCAACTAAAGAACCTACAACCCAAAAAGCAACAGAAGCGGAAGAAAGTAATACCAAGATGGAGGGTGTTAAAGATCAACAAGTACAGCATACAGCACACTGAAAACCTAGACAACCAAACAACAACCATAAAATTGAACATGACTTTTTACTTAAACCAGAAGAAACCTGAGGAAGAAGACCAGACCAAATTGAAGATAAATACACTAGACCAAATATGGAGACCTGAGCCACCAGGGCAACAATTTAAAGATTATAAATGGGCCAGTTCCTCTGGAAAATTAATAACCAGATGGTCTCCTTTGATTCAAATAACATGTGCAAGAATGAAGGGAGATCTATCTGATGATTTAAAGGCATTGGTATGGAAGCCTGGTTGGCATAAAAAGAAAGCTAGAGTTAGATTTAAAAAATGGAGTCTTCTGATTTATGATAGAAGATCCTAATGTCTCAACTAATGGGCTAAAGGGAGATTTTGAGATGAAGGGAAATGTGATTATAGATTTAAATATTGTTGGAAAATGATAAAAAATAAGGGATTAATTGGCTTAATATTTAGGATTTAGATTCATAAGGGAAATGAAAATTAACTATTGGAAATAGCTTCGAATTATTGTTTAGCCCAGATAATACAGATGATGGACAGTAAAGACTATAAAGGACACTCTATTAGTAAGTGGTGATGTACTAGAATGAGAAATAGAAAATGTTTATGAAATAAATTAAGAATATATTTAAGTAAATAATATGTGTATCTTAGATATTATAACTTTTATGTAGTAAAATAAAGGAAATTTGGGTTACTCGAAACTTAAATACTATGGATGTTAAAGGTTAAATTGGAATACTGTAATTAAAAATTAGGTAAAACTTAAAAACAAGATATGTATAAGCAAAATATATATTGATAAATGTCTCAACTGAGCTTGTTATAATTAGAAATTTACTTGTTTAAATATGATATAGCAAATGTTAAGGGAAATAGAGAAGGAATTTTTGATGATGTAACCTGACATATGTACTAAATATTTTGTTATTGAATTATTGATTACCCAATCACCATGCTGCTTTCTAAATACTTAAATGTAAAACTGGAAAACCAATAAAATTTGTTATAAAAGAAAAGAAAAGAAAAGAAAAGAGGAATAGCTCTATCCATTAAAGAAACGATGAATCCTAAACAAATTTATGCAGATGAAGAGGGAAGAATACTAGTGGTGGAAATAATGATGTATCAAAAACAGATACTGATGGTAACAATATATGCATCAAATGATAAACAAGAACAATTTTACCAAAAATTATATAAAAAAATATTAGAATTGGACTATCAAAATCTTTGTATAATGAGACTTCAATGCAATAACAGATGGAACTTTGGACTATAAAAGCACCAAACAAGGGAGGAAAGGAAGAAATATATTACCTAAAGCATTTTTTAAAATGGCAGAACTCTGTATCCACGATATATGGAGAGAAAAATATCCAAAGAAACTACAATATACATTTTACTCAAATAGACCTAAATCATGGTTTAGAATTGATATGATATGGACATCCTCGGAACTTAGCATGATGATACAAAAAATTGAGATAGAAACTAATATCTGGGCAGATCATAACTCAATAAATATGACTTGGAGAGGAGCCAAGAAAAAATTAAGATGGTCCTTGAACAAATCTACATTGAAAGAAAAAGAATTCATACAACTAGTGACAAAGGAAATGGAGTTTTTTTCAAAATAAACAAGAAAGACGAGACATCGCTTCAAAATGTGTGGGACACAGCTAAAGCATATTTCAGAGGGCTGGCTATAACTTATACTGCTAAAAAAGAATAAAGAAAAAAAACAACACCAGTTAAAGTTGAAGGAAGAATTCAGAAAATTAGAATCAGAACTACAAATAGACCCACAAAAGAAAATACTTAAGAAGCAAATGGAGTTAATAAAACATAAATTAAACCTAGCTGAGATGGAAATAATGGCTCAACAGATTAAAAGGGCTAAACAGAACTTCTTTAAAAATGCCTATAAACCGGGGAGATGGTTAGCACATAGATTGAAAAAAGAAAAAGAGAAAAAACTGATAAACAAGTTGCAAGACTCAAAAGGTGAATTACAGTTTCAAAATGATACAATTAAAAAATTATCAAAGAAGGCAAAAAAATGATAAGACTCCGGGTCCAGATGAATTACCCACAGAGCTTTATAAATCACTACAAGATATACTAAGCCCAATATTGAAAGAACTGTGCAATGAAATACTTTTGGAGACTAAAATACCAAATATATGGACTGAAGCCAATATTACCCTAATACCCAAAGAAGACACTGATCTAACGCAAATAAAAAATTATAGACCAATATCGTTATTAAATGTAGATTATAAAATTTTAGCCTCAATAATAGCAGAAAGACTAAAGAAATTTTTGACCAAATTTATAGATACAGACCAAAATGACTTTCCACCTAAAAGACAGATAAAAATTAATTTAAGAATGATTCTAGATGTTCTGAAGTACTATGAAATTCATCCAGGGAAACAGATAGCTTAACTATTTCTTGATGCACAGAAAGCCTTTGACAATGTAAACTGGCAATTTATGTTTCAGCAACTAGAGGAAATCGATTTTGGAGAAAACTTTATAAATGTAATCAAAACAATTTATTGTAAACAAAAAGCCAAAATAATTGTAAATGGAGATTTTACAGAAAACTTTGACATTAAAAAAGGCCCAAGACAGAGATTGCCACTATCTCCATTATTATTTATACTAACACTGGAAGTATTGAATAGAAACATCAGACAAGATATAGAAATTAAAGGATTGAAGATAAAAGATGAAAAATATAAATTATGAGCATTTGTTTTTATATTGGAATAACCGCTTGAAACAAGCACTAAACTTATGGAGAAAATAGAAAAAATTGGAGACGTGGCAGGTTTGAAAATAAACAGAGAAAAGACTGAAGTGCTAACAAAAAATCTAACAGAAAAACAAAAAAACCAACTAGCAAAAAAAACAAATCTTCAAATAGTTAAAAAAGTTAAATATTTGGGGATTTATTTAACAGCAAGATATGCAACAATAAAAGAAAACAATTATACAAGATTGCTAAAACAAATAAAATTGGATTTGGAAAAGTGGAAAAATTTACAACTTTCAATGTTGGGGAGAATAGCAACAGTGAAAATGAATATCTTACCGAAAATACTCTTTCTATTCCAAACGATACCTGTAAGACTGGGAAAAGCCTTTTTTGATGAACTAAATACAACAATACTGAAATTTATCTGGCAAGGAAAAAAAGCTAGAATCAGACTGAAAATGTTACAAGAAGTGAAAGAAAGTGGAGGATTTGGACTGCTGGATTGGACGTTATACTACCAAGCAACTATATTAACCTGGCTAAAAGAGTGGATAATGCTTAGAGACAAAAAACTATTATACCTAGAGGGGCATGACCTACAACTTGGTTGGCATGCCTTTCTGTGGTATGGGAAAAATAAAATTCATAGATACTTTCAAAACCACTTTATAAGAAATGCACTTCTTTTAGAATGGGAAAAAATAAAAGCAAAAATTTATATCAAGATACCTGAATGGCTTTCAACAATGGAAGCATTTGCTTAACCAAATTTAATTAATTATGACAAAGTTGTGACCTATAAAGATATTTTGGACAATGAAGGGAAATTGAAAGGCAGATTAAGATTTACAAGAACAAGGTATTGATCTATCATGGTGGCCATATTTGCAAATCCAAACGAGATATGAAAAAGATGCTAAAATAATGGGATTTTATAAAGAACAGACAGAATTCGTCCCAATGCTGCTAAAACTGATGAAAAACTGATTAAGAAACTCTATAAATATCTGTTAAGCTTAAAGATGGAGGAGGAACAAGTAAAAGAAAAAATGAAAGAACTTTGGACTTAATATAGAATTAGAAAACTGGCAAAGATTATGGGAAAGAAATGCTAAATTAACGAAAGCAGTGGCATATAAATAAAATTTATATAAAATGTTTTACAGATGGCATTTAACACCAGTGAGATTAGCAAAAATGTTTAAAAATACTTCAAACAAGTGTTGGAAATACAAACAAAAGCCAGGTACTTATTACCATATCTTGTGGACATGCCCTAAAGCTAAAAGATTTTGGTCAAAAATACACTTATGGTTGGAGAAAATGACTAAAAAACAAATAGATTTTAAGCCAGAATGATTTTTGTTAGGAATAATAGGAGCAAATTATGAGAAAGACTGTATATATTTAATTTTACATGTACTAACTGCAGCAAAAATTGTATTTGCCCAATATTGGAAAAATGAAAATTTGCCAACTGAAGAAGAACTAATTAAGAAAATTTTAGAGTGTGCAGAAATGGATAGATTGACTTTAAAGATAAAAGAGAAAGAAGATTCAGTGTATTTTAGAACATGGGATAATTTTTATCAATGGCTAGAAAAATGAGTTAGAGAGAAAGGAATGTGATAGGTAACAATGAATATATACTAGTAAGAAGAAGACTATTGAGCGATTAATTAACATATTGTTTATGATAATGAATTATTTAGTTTTTTTTAAATACATGAACCCAGACAACATGCTGTTTGCTAAATATTAAGAATGTTATTTTAAAAAATCCTAACCCTAACCCCAACCCTAACCCCGACCCCACCCTATTCCTAATCCTAATCCTAATCCTAATCCTAATCCTAATCCTAATCCTAATCCTAATCCTATTCCTATTCCTATTCCTATTCCTAATCGTGTGTGTGTGTTTGTGTGTGTGTGTGTAAAGAAAACTCTCAGGAATATCAAAGGAATATCCAATCTGCTTTATTGACTACAAGAAAGCTTTTGATTGTGTTAATCATGACATCTGTGGAGAGCCCTAGAAGACTGGGGGTGTTAACACATCTGATCAATCTGGTACAGTTGCTGTACACAAATCAGGAAGCCACTGTGCAAACTACATTTGGTGACATTGAGTGTTTCAAGATAAATAAAGGAGTGTTGCAACATTGCATTCTTTCACTTTTCTAATTCAACCTAGATCTGAAGTGATCATGAGGAAGCTGTAACTTGAAGAATCAAAAATAGAGGAAGGAAAAATCAACAGCCTTTGATTTTTTGATACAAGGCTCTCCTTTCAGAAAACAAAATAGGTTGGAAACATTTGATCAATGATTAAAAAAAGAAGAGAAAAAGAAGAGGCCAAATGTGTAGACTAACTGGCAAGTCAATGCTGATTACTCTGTACTATAGAGCAATGGCCCCCAACCTTTGGGGCACCAGGGACCGGTTCTATGGAGAAAGGTTTTTCCATTGACTGGGGGGGGGCGTGGTTTTGCATGTTGTCTGCATCCCATGGATGGGGCTTCGCTTGTTTACGTGGCCTGGTTGCTGGCAACCCTGCTATAGAATTCCCATAGGTACCTATGGTTGCAAAAGTTGGACCATGAAAAAACTAGACAGGAAGAAGATCGACTCATTCAAGTTTGGGGTGTTATACAAGGCTCCTGTACATTCCTTGGACAGAACAGATGACAAACAAGCAAATAATGAAGTATATAAAACCAGATATAATGGTGGAAGGCAAAATTCACTCACTAGATCAAACCCACTAGAAAAGGTAATTATGCTTGGGATGGTCAGCAGTAAAAGGAAACGAGGTGTCAGCCATCTGACTAGCGAACTTAAAATTAAGGAATCTTCAAGGCCTTGACGTTCCATAAAAAATAAACTTTACTGAATACACATCTTGGAACTGAAGAAGCAAAACCAGCTCTGGTTTTCCTGTGCAAAAATCTGCCTAATTAACAATAGCTTTTCATAACCCCCACCCAACAAGTTTTCACATTGCCCAATCATATCTCTTTGGTTTGTTATGAGAATGGTCCACTTCTCCATCAGGAACCTGTGTTAGTGACCTTGGCATTCTTGTAAGCTCTCATGGTCTGTGGATGGCTTCTTAGACCCCCATTTCTTCCCCACATTTCCTACCCCTCCTCCCTGTTTCTATGGCAAGTTGAGTAGTGATAGAAGTTAGCAGGCATCTTAGCAATTCAACTTTGACATGCCGTGCCCTGAAAGAAGGGTAGATATAGGAAAACAGTAAGCACAGTTAAGCAAACATTCAAACATCATCCCCTTGGACTTTCTTATTAATCTGTCAGCCTTAACATTATGAGCTGTTACTCATTTAGCATCAGCTAAAGGGTAACCTCTCCACTGGTCTAAGTTCTGTAACTTCCCCCTAAAAATCCTTGAATCTAGTATTTTCTTAATCTCATAATGCTTCTCACCCTCCACTAATATAGGAGGAGGTTCCTCTCCACCTGCTCTTAAGCTAGATCTTTTGAACAGTTTCAACAAGCTGCAATGGAACACTGGGTGGACTCGTTTGGCAACTGTAGTTCAACAGTTATTGGATTAATGACTTTCACAATTGAGAAAGGTCCTATGTACTTTTCTACAAGGCTGCCCCAGTTCGAGATACTTAGTAGACAGGTACACCTGATCCCCAATCCTATACATCTCTTGGCGTGCTCTCTTCCAGTCAGCTTGCCTCTTATACGATTTCCTAGTCTTATCCAATGCTTTCTGCACCTCCCCCAATATAGTTTTCAGATTATCTATCCAATCAGCTAAGGACAACAAGGAGGGAGATTCTCTCAGTAGTTCTGCCATCGGCACAAAATCTGCTCCCATAGCTATTTTGAATGGGGTGAACCCTGTACTACTATGTACAGATTTATTATATGCTACTTCTTCAAAAGGCAGAAGTTCCACCCAATTGGTCTGTTGGTAATTCATATAGCAACACGAATATTGCTCTATCATTGAGTTAGCTCTCTCAACCGATCCATTAGTCCTCGGATGGAACCCAGAACTAAGCCTCTGTGAGGAACCTAGTAGTTTGATAAACTGTTGCCAAAACTTTGTGGTAAACTGCACACCCCCCAGTCAGAAATAATACACCTTCAGACATCATGTAATCTATATATATGCTGTATGAACAACTTGACCAAGGTTCAAGCTGATGGGATTTTAGGACATGCCACATAATGCGCTTGCTTTAAAAACAGGTCATTCAGAGTCCAAATTACTATATTCCCGGAACTCTTAGGCAGTTCCACAATGAAGTCCATGGCTTTCTCTTCCCACAGGCTGCTGGGGTTAGCCACTGGCTGCAACAATCCTGGAGGCTTCCCTGCCAATCTTTTCATGGAAGCGCAGGACAGGCACCCAGCAATGTAGCTCTCTATGTCCTTGTTCATCTTAAGCCACCCAAATTGCCTCCTGGCTAGGTGGAGGGTTTTCACAAAACCAAAATGGTCTGCGGGCTTTACGTCATGACACCTTTGCAAGGTCTGAACTCTTAGGTTGAGCAACACATATAGCTTTGAACCCTTCCAAGCCAGACCCTCTCTCATTGTCATCTCCTCTCTGTGTTCCCTAAAGCATTCATCCTCCTCCAGGGTTTGCCTTAATTTCTGGGTCATCTCACTGTTAGCTGGCTGAGGGAGAGCCGACAAGATTGGCTTCATGGAGCCTTGCACTGCCAGTGCCCTGGGGGAAGATTGAGTTATCTATTTCTTCCCTGAAGCCTGAGGCAGGCGAGATAGCGCATTTGCCAGGAAGTTTTTTTCCCCTGGCAGGTACCCGAGGGTGAAGTTAAATTGATTGAAATATTGAGCCCATCTGACCTGCTTGGGGGATAGTTTCCTTGGGGTCTTCAGGGCATCCAAATTCTTGTGGTCCATCCACATCTCAAAAACAGATCTTGTTACCCTCTAGGAACCTCTCAGAAGGTCCCTTCCACCCCCTGACAGCCTTCCGAATAGGCTGCACTCATAACATTAGGAGTGCTGGTTTAATGTCAACCATCCGACTAGTGAACTCAAAACCATCCAACTAGTGAACACTTCAAGGTTTTGAAGTGCCATAAAAATAAACTTTATTGAATACACATCTCAGAACTGAAGAAGCAAAACCAGCTCTGGTCTTCCCATGACAAGTTTTTCCTAGTTAACAATAGCTTCCCCTAACCCTCACCCACCGAGTGTTCACATTGCCCAATCATACATCTTTAGTTTGTTATGAGAATGGTCCACTTCTCCATGAGACGCCTGCATTAGTGACTTTGGCATTCTTGTAGGCTCTCATGGTCCATGGATGGCTTCCCATGTTTCCTACCCCTCCCCCATGTTTCTATGGCAACCTGAGTAGCAATAGAAGTTAGCAGGCATCTTAGCAATTCAACCTTGACATCAGGCCACCAAAAACATGGTAAATATACACCATCAAAGCCAACAACAGAGAGAGAATTAAACAACTGAAAGAAACCTTACAAGATTGGAAAATGTGAAGGGAGTTGGTCCATAGAATCACTAAGGATCAGATAATTGAACCAGACATCATACCTCCTGCTGTAAAACAAGTGAACTAAATGCCCCAAAGAATTAATAAAGTCATTTTATGTTAGGAAAAAAGTGCTGAATCAAGTTCTTCAGTTCCTACCCAAATTTGGATAATGTCTGGATTTGAAACTCTAGCAAATTTATTTGCAACACCCAGCTCCCCCGCTTCTTCTCCCGCTTCCCGGCTCAGGGAGCGGAGCAGATAGATGCACTGCGCTCTCCATGGCCTCGGGGTCTGCTGTATGCTTTCCCACCTCTCCCTCTTCTTCCGGCGGTGGTACGCAAACTACTCCGGGAAGACGCGGAGATTCTACTTGTAGCCCCGTATTGGCCACGGAGACCGTGGTTTGCCGACCTGTTGGGTCTCTCCAAAACAGCTCCGTGGAAGATTCCGCCAGACAGGATATCACTCAGTCAGGGAGCCATTCTACATCCGGATCCCCAGTGGCTGCAGCTAGCCGTCTGGCACTTGAGCGCAACTATTTGTCGAGGCAATCTTGCTCTGTAAGGGTCATTGAGGTTATACAGGCATCCCGTCGTCCATCCACGAATCGCATCTATGAGGCAACGTGGAAGAACTTTTGTGTTTGGTGCGACAAACATAAGTTGTCTCTCTCACGACTCAATATTCCTAATATTTTGGAATATTTGTCGGACGGCTTGGACAAAGGTTTGGCCCCTAATACCTTACGTAGGCAACTAGCTGCGCTCTCTACTGTTCTCGCCTGGGAACACGGAGGGTCGTTAGCTCACCACCCACTGCTACGCTCCTTCCTTAAGGGAGCAGCTAACATCAGGCCACCGACAGTACATAGATATCCGTCTTGGGAGTTGCCTCGGGTTCTTAGGGCTCTAACAAGGGCGCCCTTTGAACCATTAGCTTCATGCGATATGAGTCACCTGTCTCATAAGGCAGCCTTCTTAGTGGCCATCACGTCGGCTCGACGTATATCAGAGCTGGCGGCACTGTCGGTCCGTAAAGATTTGTGCATTTTCCACCCGGACCGCGTGGTACTCCGTCTGGACCCTACCTTTGTCCCAAAGGTGAATTCGCTCTTTCATAGGAGCCAGGAGGTTATTCTACCGGACTTTTGCCCTAGACCATCGCGTACCCTGGAACGGCAATGGCATTGCTTAGATGTGCGCAGGGCACTCTGTTACTACATTGCTCGGACAGCAGATTTCCGCAAATCAGAAGCCCTTTTTGTCTCCTTCCACCCCTCTTCCAAGGGTAGGAAGGTTTCCTCTTCCATGATTGGCAGGTGGATTAGGGCGTGCATCACCGAGGCATATCGAGCAGAGTCATTGCCAGTTCCACGAGGGGTCACAGCGCACTCCACACGGAGCGCCTCTACATCTGCGGCTTGGAACACTCAAGCGACCATCGAGGAGGTTTGTAGAGCGGCCACATGGTCCACTCCATC
>BFFQ01001815.1:172910-197500 GCA_003402635.1 Protobothrops flavoviridis | reverse complement strand
GATAATTGAACCAGACATCATACCTCCTGCTGTAAAACAAGTGAACTAAATGCCCCAAAGAATTAATAAAGTCATTTTATGTTAGGAAAAAAGTGCTGAATCAAGTTCTTCAGTTCCTACCCAAATTTGGATAATGTCTGGATTTGAAACTCTAGCAAATTTATTTGCAATGAATCTAAAATATCTAAATTTGTAAGCAGCCATGGAATGTCTCTTGTATAATATTACTGTCTATGACAAAATGTAGATTTACACTTGTCATTGCCATCAGTTGTAATAGAATTCTAAGATCATTAAGTTGCCCAGACCAGGGGTCCCCAACCCCCAGCCTGTGGACTGGCAGTAGGCCATGGCATGCCAGAAACAAGTCCATGCTAACAAGTGAAGCCCCATCCGCAAGATGCAGGCAGCATGCAAAATCATGTCCCCTCCGGTCCACGGAAAAAACCTCTCTCCAGGGAACTGGTCCCTGTTATCCAAAAGGTTGGGGGCCACTGCTTTAGACCCATTACCTCTATAAAAGCATTAAGCCAATGTTTTTATGTATTGTAACTAGGAAATATAAACAGAGCAAATAGAAATTCCTTTATATGCTCTAACTATAGTTTGCTTGTGGAAGATGATGATAATGACAATGATGATGATAATCACCATCATCATCATCATTCTAATCTGCATAATTATACTTTGGCAATTTCTCTTTCTGTATTATTACCAATAGTGAAGCTACCCATTATATTAATTATCTAATATGTTATTCTATGTTATGTCTTTCTTTATTCTGATTTAATTTGGAATGCAATTTGTAGGGAGGAGATGCTTAATTCTTCCTGCCTAACTGTATATCTCCTAAATTATACCCCCAAGTATGCCACATTCAAAGATGAAAAAAACCCCACCTTTTCCTTCATTGGCAATAATTGAAACTTCCCATCCTTGCAGTGTTGTAAGAAACATTGTGCGAGGGGAATGGTTGTGGAAGGATGAAATCTCATCTCATTCACAGTGGGAAATTAAGAAAGAAATTAATTAAAGTGTAATTGAATTCTTAGCACATGCATTTTTAAATTCAGAGATCATGTCTTTACCTCAGAATGTGCAGGAAACATTTTTAACATAAAAGTACAAAAATAAGAAACTAATAATCAAGGCCTATACAAAGGTTATAGCTTTTTACTTCCTTATTCCATATATTTTATATCTGTGAACAATGACACCCATTTTTCTCTTAAAAAGTTGTCTGTCCCTTTATTATTCTCATCATGGGAGGTAATGAACATCTTGGGATTTTAATAGCATTCTCCTAAGTTATCCTTTGAGCTTTTGTCTTTTACAGAATTTTCAACCTATCTTGCCAAATTGTGTACGGAGAATTGGCAAACGTCAAGATAAGCTTTTTAAAAAGCAATGCATTTCTTTGCTTGCTCGCTTTTTTCTCTAATACTCCCAGTGTGTTCTGCTATGGAGATTTACCCAGGAAATCTTACCCACAATATATTTGTAGATTGTGGGATGGAAACATAAAGCTGCAGAGCAAGACAACCAACATGGAAACAAGGGAAAACTCCTGGCAGCTAAGCTTTTAACAAAATAAAGTTGTATTCACCATTGTCTTTTGACTTATTTTGACAGAACAATTTTGTAGCATCTCATATCAAGAACCAAAAAAGACAAATTCCATTAGTTAGCCTTTTGATCAGAGATGAATGACTCAAAAGAATGTGAAAGTTACAGAGGTACATTATGTTTCAGAGGTAATATAATAACCTTCTTATTTATTTTTTAAAATTGTATCATTTGTCATGTCTTATCTGGCTATGATTTTAGCAATATCAAAGAGCCCAATAAGGTTTTTTTTTTACAAAATATTATCCTATTTTCAATTTAAGATAACTTATATAAAGATTACCAAGGGCATAAAATGGAAGAGACATTAAACTCCATTGGAAGTAATACAATTTATTCTTGAATTCTCCCAGACAACTGGAGGAGTAGGCTTTAATTAGAATTTGGCAAATGATTCTAAATGCTATCTAGCAAGTTAAAAGGGAGTTACCATTTCATTGCTTATTAGTAGTTACCCCTTTACATCTCTAGAATAGAGATGTGGCCCTTGGCAACTAGTAATACAATCCCACAAAATAATAATAAAAAAATTAAAAAATAAAGGAAGTTTGTCTGTTATATATTTTACATGTGGCAAAGACAATTCCCCTTCACTAAATATGAATCAGGCACAGGTTGGACAGGCACAGGTTGGGCAGACCTGCTTAAAAAATGTCACAAGTTACTAAAAAATAGTGGAACACAATCATGAAATAAAGCAGAAGCCTAAATACTACAAAACTGACTAAGCATAAAGTAGCTTTAAAACTGTCCTTTTACCTATTTTACCTATTCTGGAATACCAGTAAAGACTAATAATGGACATTCCAAAAGACATCCCCAAAACAGGGTTCACAATGAGTTGAGCTCAGTAATGCAAGCCCAGCTGACAGAGCGTCTTTCCTGCATAAGACCAACCTGTACTAGTATTACAGTTGGATGATATACATTATATCAATCAGTACGTTTTTGGTGGTAAATGTTTCAATATTGCCAATTCAAATGCAATATAAAAAGCCTTTGTTAGGGTTTTTGTTTTTTTGTTTTTTGTTTTTTGCTTTCTTGGTCAGTTTTAAAATTTGTATTAAAATTTGTAAGCTGCACAAAGTGTCTTTCCCAGTACCATTTTTCCAAGGCTTTATTTCACTTTAGATGTTGATTGGAGGATTTTCATGTCCCGGTAAAGAAAAGCATAACTTTCACATCTAATATCTTCTGCAATAGAAAATGCTAAGTAAATTTGAAAGCAAATTGCAGAATTCTATAAGAGAGTTCACAAACAATATTGAAAAAGCCTGGCTTTGTAAAATGCAAGAGTTTCTCTGGAGGGATGTATTTGTTACTTTGTGCATACAGCTATTACTAAGATTTCTATACAGTCAGGCTATACATTAATGCCTAGAGAAAAGTCAACAAGTTAGTGTGGCTTTGCTGACATGTGCTTTTTAAGCACATTTAAATCTCAAGTTTATACAGCCCTGATAGATTCTTTAGAATCACATCTCATAAGCAAATCAAACAAAAGAAAATAAATCTTTGAAGATTACTGACTTCTTGGCTGCAGAAATGTCAACAGCTATCAACACATTTTCTGGTAAGTTATAGCTAACTGAATTAATTTTTTTGTTCTTTTTATTGGTAGTGTATTTCCAGCTTGTTGAAGAAAGATAACAACTAAATGATTGCATCCATCTAAATATTGTATCTTTTGGTAGAAGATAAGTTTCTTAACTTATTGGAAGGATATAAAACATCCTAAAAAGAGTATCTTTGATATTAAACCAGTGTTGATGACCCTATTCTTCATGCATTGTATACATGCAACCCTAAACTCTTCCTTTAAGACATTTAGGTCACTGACAATGTTAGTGATCAGTAGTAAATGTAGATTTCAGTATCAGTGGTAGATGATATTTCCTGACTATTTGCTGATAATAAAACCAAAACAATGTCTAAGGCTTTGGGAAAGCTTATTTTAGCTAAAAGAAATAAAAGCAACTCTCCTACCCCACCCCAACCCACTTGTGAGACAACAGTACACTATTATTCTGCTCACTATGGCACCAGTCTGCTTCCAAAAATATAAAACAAAATAAAAAGTAAAGTTTGAATCTGTTGAAGAATTGCCCATCCATTTGATAAAATTTTCTAAGCTCCATATCTGAGTTGTGACAGGCATCTCGGAAAGGTTAGCTAGCTCATGTGCTTCACAAAACAATTAATAATTGTTTTTAAACTTCTTCCCAAATAATCAAAACTTATAATTTACTTTTTTAAACAAACATTTCTCCTCTGACATTTCTAGTGCTATTTTACGCAACACAATATCCCAGATCTTGGATGGGGGTGTGTGTGTCTTATTCTAGGTGGCTTAACCTGGTTGCACTATGAATCATTCTCAAAATACTCTCTTCTTCAATAAGGAATGGACTGAGAGTTAGGGAGAGGATGTGAGAATTTTTTGAGAGAGAGTTTGGCTTAGAGACCCTTTGTGGGCAGGTAGCTTTGATGTAATTAAACCTGAGTATTCAAATCAAAAGCCAAGAAGATGCTAGAGAATAGGAACCAATAAAGTAGAACTGTTGGCAGTGGGCAGTGGGCAGAAAACACTGATTTAATTTTGTGAGGGTTCATTATTTCTCCATTCATTTAATTTTACATAAAGTCTTTGGAGTGCTGGTCTTGGAATACACATTTCAAAATTTCATGTATTTGTTTGTTTATCAGTATTTATATACCATCCCAATCAATATAGTGTCTGGACAGTATTATTTGTTCCAATTAAACAATTCTCTCAAATCCTTTCATTGTTTTTTTTTTTGTTGTTCAAATAAAAAAAAATATATTTTTTAAATTACTCCAGTGCTGGATTCATAAGCTAGTGCATGCACATGGAAATCACTTGAGCCTCATAAACCTTCATTGAAAGGGGAAATCTGAAGTCATTCATTTAAAAACTCATTCAAAAACTAATTGGTAGCATCATATTTAACTGCTTGGGTAGAACTATATTACATGGGAGAATAGCTACACCCAGACACTCTGGAGATCAGGTTGAGGAGACATGAGATTGGAGATCCCATGCAAAGGATTCCAGGCTGGTGTAGGACTGGTGATGAACATAGTTCACCATCTTCCTTCCCTCTCCTACATTTGGGATAAAAAAACAATACAGACAAATATGTTAATAAATATACAAAGTACTTAAATATAGATACTTCACAACAAATTTGGGGCATCCAAAGCAAGAAACATATTTTCATTTTAATATTTACAACTGAGGATATGGACCAAATCAGAACTGGCAATTAGCTCACAAGTATGTGCTTTGAGAGGAGACAAAAGATCACTGCCAACTTATAGAAAAATGCATCTGAAGCAAGATAAAAGATAGGGAAATGGTACTGTAGATTTCTTTACATTCTATGCAGCCACAGAATATTGGAAACCTGAGGTGAACACAGAGATCCTATGAAATGATTTGGCAGGCTTTGGGCTGCTGGTGTTGGTTCTTCTCACCTTCTATTCTCCTTGGTTTCTCCTTAGTTCTAGATTGCTTCTCTCTTTGGTTAGTTTCCATCCATTGCTTCTTATCTTGCCTTCTGGTGCTTTGGAAAATAACTTGACGCCCTCTTCTTTATGTCAACCCCTCAAATACTATCATGTCACTCTTAGTCCTTCTTTTTACTACACTAGATATACTCAGTTCCTGCAACTGTTCTTCATATTTTTTTAAGTTTTTTATTTATAATACAGTTAAAAACAAAGATGGACATAACGTGACATTCCAAAATAAATATTCCTAACAATTTGTTCCTCTTGATACATATAATTAATACATAATTCTTGATCTCTATATAAACATATTCTTCTATACAATACAGTTATATATACAGTTATATATAATTCTATCTTAACGCTAATTTAAAACCTGAGCAGTTCATCTGGAACCGCTCCCCAAGACACCTTGTTATTCCGAGTCCCCCTCCAGGGAACTGGGGACCCCAAAAGATCTGTCAAGCAGTCAGAAACGGGGGTAGACACTCCGGAGAGTCATCCAACACATCCGTTCTTCTTGGCAGCTGGCCCCGCCCCCTGTTCTTCATATTTTTTTTAGCTCCCAACTAATCATCTTTGTTGCTCTTTTCTGCACTCTTTCCAGAGTCTCAACATCCTTTTTGTATCATGGTGACCAAAACTGGATGTAGTATTTCAAGTGTGGTCTTACCAATGCCTTATAAAGCAGTAGTAACACTTCACATTATCTTGATTCTATCCCTCTGTTATGCAGTTTAGGATTGAATTGGATTTTTTGGCAGCTGCAGCACACTGTTGGCTCATATGTAAATGACTGTCTACTCCAAGATCCTTCTCGCAGTTACTGCTATTGAGCCAAGTTTCACCTAATCTGTATTTGTACATTTGGTTTTTCTTTCCTCAGTGTAAAATCTTGCTTTTCTCTACACTGAATTTCATTTTGTTAGAAAGAGCCCAGTGTTCAAGTTGTCAAGATCTATCTGAATCTTGAACCTCCCTTTGTTACAATAACTGCTCTCAAATAAATCACAATTTAGTTTTATTTCATTATTTTCAAAAAAAGTCCACCTGATATTATTAGCCCCTACTTCTAAATCAATAATAACAATAATAATAATGTTCCGTATCAATGATACATGCGTCAATGGAAAGTCATTCTTCTCTACAAAAAATACTGTGAAAATAATCTCTCAGAGTTTACAGAATGTACTGTTCTGCACAGTAGTATGAATATATTTTACATTGCTACAAATATAAGTAGGACAATGCAAAACTTTCTAAGATCATGGGACATAACTATACTACTGCTTTCAATCATTTATAATTACTTACATTTTATAATACATCTTTTCCCATAACTTTTTAAGAGTATAAAACTGAGAGAATACAACAATAATGTGATGAATTTAATGATGACTGATGTATTAAACAGCTGAAGCACAAGGTTGTTTCACTATTGACATGTCATCACAGCGTCACACTTTAGTTCTATAGTAGATTCTGTCAGAATATTCCATTATTCTGCATTGCAAAACATTGGGATTTGATTCTCAGCAGCTATGGAGAATAGTAAAATGTATAATTTATGGGAGCAAAATCTTTTTTTTCTTCAGCAAGAGTCGTTAGTGGCAAACTATGATAAAGGAAATGAATCTATAGAATTCTGAGCATATTATTAAAAGTGCATATCTAAAAGTGTTCAAAATATAATAAATATTTATAAGGCATGCAATAAAATATATGTATTATTTTATAAAGCTTACAACAGCCCTTGAAGTTAGGTTACTATCAGCTGCATACAGTGAACCAAAGAAGAACAACTTGAAAATGATATAAGTGAATTCAGTGAATTCATAGCACAATATGGAACTTACTGATTTTAGCCATAAGACTCCATAACATTTTCAAATTCTGAATTCATTTAAAACCCCACTGTATTGTAAGGTGTACTGCAGGGGTGTCAAACTTGCAATGTCATGTGACGTGTCGCGGTGTATCGCGACTTTTTTTCCATTACCGGAAATAGGGTGGGTGCAGTTTTGGCATGATGCAGCCAGCCCACAGGCAGCAGTTTGACACCCCTGGTGTACTGTATTACCCTTTTAAAATCAATAATGTTTATTTATACAGGATGCTTATATGTTTGTTATATTTAACAGCATTGCCTTGGCACAAGTTTCACCATATATTGACTGTAAAAAGCATAATTTATATGTCTATCCAACAACATTTGTGTCCTTTATTTTCATGATAATAATCTTTGAACTTCTTTGGCTTAAATAAAAGATTTATGCATTTACTACAGAATTACAGCCATCCAATCAAACTGCAGGAGATGTAAATAGATGTGTTTGCATAGACTCTAAGAAACAGCTTTCTAGTCCTTGCAGAACACAACATCAATTACAAAATTGCTCAGGTGCTGTAGTCCCATACCTGAACATTTTTGAGCTAAAACTCAGGGAAAAAATATTTCAGCATGTTAAATAAATGAAGTTATATAGCACAGCACTTGTATACCTGACAGCTGTTAGAAATCTGCTTCTTTGCCTGAATTGCAATTTAGAGTACTAACATATGCCTAATGCTGGGAAAATTCCCAACTAATGACCATTTCATTCTTTACAGCTCCCATACAGAGGTCACTGAAAAATATTTTCATGGAATAGGATTCTTCATGGCAAGCATAGCATTTTTATTTTGGTAATCAGAAATACAGCACTGCTCATGTCTATCTAGCACATGTACATGTGCCTTCTTGCCAAATGAAAATTTGCAGATTTCTTTCAAGTAAACAAGACTAAAACCAATGCCACATAGATCAGGGCTACTTTTATTGTAACAGTTATAGTAACAGAGTCATATAAATCCGAATCTGCTTCCTCCTTCCTCTGCTTCATCTTCATGTAAACTAGTTATATTTTTGATCCAGCTCAGGCCCCTCTTATCTGACCATTGATTTAGTAATGGTTCTTCCTTCCTCCTTATTAATTAATATTAATGTGTTGGAGAATAGAAATCCAATAAACACATAAATCCCAATAGTTAAGTCAAGTGTTAAGTTCCTCAACAGTAAGGCAATGGGTGCCAGGAAACGTTAACAAAAGCCAGACAGCGTTTATTCTGGAAAGGTCAAAGCTTTCATTATGGTCAGCCTCTCCATGTTTTGTTTCTCTGGGTCAGTCTGCTTCTGCTCCCTGAGTTAAGCTAACCAACTAACAGTATTGGAAGCAGTGGTAGGATTCAGCCAGTTCGCACCAGTTTGGCAGAATTGGTAGCTAATGTTTTGTTGCCCAGGCCCAGAATGGACTTCCGGAAGCGGCATCCACACAGAGAACTGGTTGTTCACATATTTGAATCCCACCACTGATTGGAAGCAACTCAAGGTCTAACAGATATGATACTAGACTGAAAAGGAGCCCATCAACATTTAAAAGGCATGGAGATTTAATATCTAGGTCCATGTTTCTTACACCCATGAAACCGTATGTTTGACCAGGAAGATCTTTTTCTTATAAAAGAGATAACAAACAAAATAATTCCTCTAACCATAAAATCATGCATCACTCCAGCATTTCCTGCTCCTCAGGCCATAAAATCATATATCACACTGGCATGTCCTCCACAAACGGACCAAAATACTATAAAAATCTTGCTGATATGTCAGTCTGTGGCCAGCTGCCCCAAAAGCAAACCTGGTATTGTTTTGGGAAATAATAAAGACAGAGACTTCCTTTCCAGCAGCTTGCCTTTGTGTCTTGATTGCTAGTGTTCTTTTTCCAGCTCGGAAGAAAAAGGACCCAGGGAAATTCTCCCATTACCAGTAATAAGGTTTTTTTCCCCCTAAGAGGACAACTGTCCTAGCACTCCAAAAGTCCAGTGATCAGAGGCAACAAAGCTAAACTGCCTCAAAAGGTCAAGACACTGTTATTCTTCATTCACAACTCCAAACCTGATAAGCAAATGAAAATAAAATACTTGACTTTTTATAATTTTTGAAAGATTTAATTTTTAAGTTGCAAGATGACATTTACTGCACTGATTCAACGTAGCACAAATAGGCTCTTTGCTGGTAATTCAGGTGTGCTATGCTCTATCCTACCTCAATAAAAATGTGAAGTTGAATATTCCAAAATTTTATTATACTGATATACTTGAAGATATCTTGCTGATACTTGCCTTTGTTAATATTCTCTAAAATGTTTACCATACCTTGTATTTTGACTCCACTGTATCAAAACAGAAAGCTGCTATAGGCAATTCTAATAAACTTTCTCATTATAATAATTACCTTCCTGACCGTATGACTCAATTCAGTTTATCCTCAAATTTTATGCTCTCTGCAAATGTCCAGTCTGAATGAAATCATGACTAATTTACACAAGGCATTTACAACATTCACAGCTGTAAAATGCACTTGCATTTTAAAACAAAATGAACACATTTTAAAATATTATTTTGGTATGGAATTAAGAATGATGAATATATTTGCATATAATCTTGTTAGTTTAATCTATGAATAGTTATTCTGGTGTAGCATTTCATATCATCCAGTTAAAGGCACTCAATGCTAATACTCAAGAACAGCATTTATTCTTCCATTACAAACCTACATGGCATATAGCACAAAATCCAATTCCATTTTTTCATATTTCTTGCCTTAACCATATTGATCTATTTCTTTGTATTTTCCATTAATGTTCTAGGTATCATTGCAATGGAATTGTCATGGTTCCGATAGATGAGACCAGTAGAAATAAGAACTCTGAGGCAATTGCTTTCTTCAAAGAACACTTTTAATGGCTACATAGCATCGGCACGAACAAAGGTGAAACCAAGACTGAAATTTCCTCCCCCCAAAGTTACAATGTAACAAGTTGAACTTCCCACCCCTGTAATATGGCATAAATCACAATCCCCAATTAACAACTTTGGCGGGCTTTCTAACGGAAGCTCCAGCCTGCCAAAACTTAGGTAGCTTGACCTTGGTTCCCACAAGAAAGTATTTGTTATGACTAAACTAAAAGAACACATCTCCCTCCTCCCATTGCTGTGGCAACCGAAAACGAAGTGAAGATGGCTGTGGCCAGAATTGTTTGAAGTTGACAGTCGGATCCTCTGAAGAAGAGAGAAATCCTGTAGGTAAAAAAGGAGTTAGAGTCAGGAATCACCTCTAGGCTTATTCGGATGTTTATCATAAAATTTATGTATTAATCTGTCAGCTTTTTCATCAGTACTTTTTACTCAGATGGCCTCTGATAGTGGGTAACCTTTCCACTGCACTAGATACTGTAACTTTCCCTTGTACAACCTTGAATCAAGGATCCATTTTATTTCATAATAAGTCTCCCCCTCCACGACAAGGGGACCAAGTGCCTGCTTGGAAGGAGATCTCAGTGAGGACTCTCTGTAGTAATAGGCTGCAGTGGAACACAGGGTGAACTTTCCCTAAAAGGGGAGAGAGTTTTAATTTTATGATAACTGGATTTATAATCCGCACTATGGGAAAGGTCCAAGAAATTTTGGTCCCAATTTTTTACTAGGCAGCTTGAGTCTTAGATATTTTGTAGACAGGTAAACTTTTTCACCCACACAAAATGGTCTTTAGGGAGCCCTTCTCTTGTCTGCTTGCTCTTTGTAAATTTTTGAGGCTTTTGTTAGAGCCACTTTTGCACTGTCCCAAACAGTTTTCCAAGAACTCACCCATTGATCTAAAGTTTGAGAAGCAGGAGAGTCCTGAGGGAGTTCAGGCATGAGAATGAATTCTCTACCAGTGGCTATTTTAAAAAGAGTGAGTCCAGTACTACTATGTACTGTGTCATTGTAAGCCACCTCAGCAAAGGGGAGGAGGTCAGCCCATGTTGTTTGTTGGTAGTCAACATAACACCTAATATATTGTTCCACCATAGAGTTAGCTTTTTCAGCAGCCCCATTAGTAGATGGATGAAAAGCCGATGACAAATGCTGCGTGGACCCAATAAGTTTCAGAAAGTCTCTCCAGAACTTGGCAGTGAATTGCACCCCCCTATCGGAAATAATCCGGTTTGGAGCTCCATGGAGTCAATAGATATGTTTGAGAAACATTCTTGCCAGCTTCTTTGTGGAGGGAAGACCGGTGCAGGCAATGAAGTGAGCTTGTTTAGAAAAAAGGTCAATCACAGTCCATATTACCATATTTCCCCTACTTTCTGGTAATTCCACAATAAAATCCATGGCAATTTCTTCCCAGGGTTGGGAAGGGTCTGCAGCTTGCTGCAATAATCCAGGAGGCTTAGCTGGATGTTTTTCCATTGTTGCAAATTGCACAGCTTTTAACATAATTCTCAACATCTTTCTTTAATCCTGGCCACAAAACTGCCATCGAATTAAATGTAAAGTTTTTAGGTAGCCAAAGTGGCTTGCTTGTTTGTTATCATGGCTGCATTGGAGGACCTGATCTCTGAGGGTTTCTGGTAGATACAGTTTCTGTGTAGATGAGGATGTCGTCAAGGTAAACTAAAAAACCCTTATACAGGTGATTATGCAATACTTGATTTATCAATTGCATGAACACAGCAGGGGGGCCCTGTGGGCCAAAAGGCATAACATTGAACTGGAAACTCCCCAAGGGGCTGTTAAAAGCAGTTTTCCACTTGTCTCTCTCCTTGATTCTTACTCGGTAATATGCCTCTCTTAGGTCTAATTTGGTAAAAACTTTTCCTTTTGTCAAATGGGCTAACATGTCCTTCATCAAGGGTAGGGGGTACATATTCTCCACACTGACACAGTTTAACCCTTTATAGTCAATGCACAGCCTCATTGACCCATCTTTCTTTTCCTTAAACAGCACTGGGACAGCTACTTGGGATTTTGCTGGCTGGATGAATTTTCTGGCTAAGTTCTTATCAATGTATGCTCTCAGTTCTTTCAGTTCATGGGGGGTCATTGAATACATTTTTGGCTTAGGTAATTTGGCTCCTGGTAAAACCTCAATAGTGCAGTCAGTGGTTCGGTGGGGAGGCAGGACATCATATTCCGCCTTGCTGAATGCTTCACTTGGGATGATTGGCTCTCCCGGCAGGGAACTCACAGCAGATATCAAGATTTCCAGGGGCTACCCTTGGCTCTCAACTGGGCTACTGATTGGGGTAGGAGGTGATGGTCCAGTTGCTAACCTTAAAGTCCTCACTCCATTCTCCCACCAGATCATAGGGCACCATTTGTCAAGCTAAGCCAAGCCCAGAATCACTGCTTCTGTCATTTTTGGGATCACCACAAAACAGATTAGCTCCCAATGCTCCCCTATCTCTAGACGCACTAGCCGGGTCTCCTCCTATGAGAGATCCATCGGCCTGCTCGAACCTCATAGCCAGAGGTTTTGCCCTAATGCAGTTTTAGTATGGCAGGTAGGTTGATCAAACATCGGGTACATCCCAAATCAACTCTAACATTCAATCTGAGCCCCTGATTTTGGCACCAATAGTTTGGCAGAAAGGGGAAAGGGTGGGATAGATGACTCCCCATTGGCTCATTTTCCCCCCCTGTCTTCGCTGTCATATGGATCGGGTGCAGGCAGGTGTTCAACTGATTCCTCTTGCTTCACCTTAGGAGGAGAGGTGATTTGTACGACTTGCCCCTGGCTGACCCAATTTGACTTCTCTCGTGCTGGTCGAGGTTGTCTCTTTGGCTTTGTAGGAGCTGTGGTTGTACTTTTCAGAGGAGGGAAAGGAACTGGGCAATCTGCAGCTCTATGCCCAAGTTGCCCACACCTGAAGCACTTGATCTGAGATCCAGCGGGAGCTCAAACTGATCCACACGCCATGGCAGGTGGGGGGTGCCTCACTGGATCTCGCCTTGGTTGAGGTCCTGAAGCTGCAGGCTTATGGTAACATGTCAGCTCGATATTAAAATTCGTAGCCAAATGGTACCAATCATGCAGTTGATTAGGATTAACCCTGCAGATGTATGACTGGAACAGATCGCGGTCCAACCCCACTTTGAAGTAGTGGATCAATGACTGTTTGGGCCACTGCCTGATCTGTCCTGCCATCCTTTGAAATTCTCTTAAATACACTCTTGCTGGCCAACCCCTCTGCTTCACATCATGAATGTCTTTTTCTGCTTGTACAGCCTGGGATTCATCTTTGAACCTGGCCCTCAGACCACACTTGAATAGATTGAAATTCCATAGCTCTGGTGCCTGCTCCTCTTATAGGCCATCCATCCACTCTGCAGCCTCCCCTTCCAAGTTTGCAGCTACATAATCAATCATCTCTGCTTCATCTAAATAAGCCCGTCATAATGATTCACATGAGACCACACAGGGTTCAGGAAAATAGTTACCTTCTCAGGTTCTCCATCAAAAGTGGGCTTGAGGGGAGGATCTGCAGGACAGCGATCCCAGAGAGCCTGAAGTAAGCCAGGCAACTGTGGCTGGGGCTGTTGAAATCCCCTCTGATGGAAAACCCCTGGTTGGGCTGGCAGGATGCCGACAGTGGTCAGGACTGGCATGACGCTGATTGGGATTGGGATCAGCTGGGCATTGGTGGCAATCTGGGCTGGCCAGGTGCCACTGGCGCTCAGGGTTGGCATAGTGCCAATAGTGGTCAGGGCTAGGAGAACAGCAGTGGCGATCTGGGCTAGCGTGATGCCAGCATCAATCGGGGCTGGCAGAACACCAGTAATATTCAGGACTAACCTGTCACTGGGGTCAATCCAGGCTGGCATGGCATCGGTAGCGGTCAGAACTCCGCCAGTGCACTGGGCTCAATGTTAGGTCAGGCTTCAGCAGTGGGGAGGTGGCCTGCTTCATCACTATGGGACTGGGACTTCACTGGGATGGCGGAGGCTCACAGGACCACCTGTCTTCTTGCCCACCTGATATCACCTGGCATGTGGCCTGTCCTCCTTCGCCCATCTCCAGTCTGTCAAACTTCTCCCTCAAATGTTCCACTGAGTGGCTGTGGATTGCAGTCAGATACTTCTACTCTTCAGATTCGTCCCAGGTGGCCGGTCGTTTTGCTTTCATTGTTAAAGGTGAATAGAAACCTTGTGATGAGATCAGTGGGAACTCGACATCTGCAGCTTTCAGTGTGGTCTTGAGTGGTAGGGCAGCATTTGACCGCCAGGTCCTCCTGAGGACAATCGCTTCCTCCCTCTGAGTCAGCTTCTCCAACGGGACTTCACGGGTCTTTGGTCTCGCTCTGGCTGCCAGGACCACACTCTCCACCAAAGCAGCAGCCTGCGTCCCATCTGCCACCACCACTCCTCTTTCTCTGTGTCTTCCCTGTGTCTTTGTCATACTCCCAAGGTTTGGGTAGGCGACTGGGGCTCAGGACCCCATGGGTTAGTGAATTTTGGAGTCTTGGTTTAATGCCATGATTCCGATAGATGAGACCAGTAGAAATAAGAACTCTGAGGCAATTGCTTTCCTCAAAGAACACTTTTAATGCTACATAGTATCAGCACGAACAAAGGTGAAACCAACACTGAAAGTTCCCTCCCCCCAAAGTTAGAGTGTAACAAGTTGAACTTCTCACCCCTGTAATATGTCATAAATCACAATCCCCAATTAACTACTTTGGCGGGCTTTCTAACGGAAGCTCCAGCCTGCCAAAACTTAGGTAGCTTGACCTTGGTTCCCACAAGAAAGTATTTGTTATGACTAAACTAAAAGAACACATCTCCCCCCTCCCATTGATGTGGCAACCGGAAATGAAGTGAAGATGGCTGCGGCCAGAATCGTTTGAAGGTTGACAGGAATATTATAACTCTGATTGTCCTGAGTTATAATAAATATATATTTTATTAGGTCTCTAGTTAAAGAGCACAATATTTCTTCAAGCTTTTTATTTTAAATTATTCCTGGTGGTTGAAGAATTTGGAAGCTGAATTTTTAGTTTCTTTGGGTATCTTCTTATTTGTATAAAGTTCCATATAGGGGACAGTAACAACAGTAGTTCTTAACTAACATACAATGTAAACATACATTGAACTCAGATAAATTATTTTGCCTGGTTATTTTCAGTAACCTCCACCAATTGCTGCTTCTCTTTGGTACTAAATTTAGATTTTTGAACTTCTGGATTAGGGAAACTAATTTGTCTATGCATGGTAGCAGCTGACACAATATAGTCACAGATTTTCCAAAGAAAACACCTTTGAGTAAAGAAAATATGTTATGTACATAGATTAGTAACTGAAGCAAGGCTGAGGTCAATGCCAATGGAATTACTAAATTGTATTTATTCATAAAATTTATGTGGCCACCCAATGACAAACAGTGACTCTGGGTAACTTTTTTTTCTTCATTTCAATTGTATCCAATTCTCAAAGACTACACAGACAAGTCCCTGCAGGTTTCTTGGCAAAGTTTTTCAGAAGTGGTTGCCATTGCCTCCTTTCTAGGGCCAAGAGAAATTGATTGGCACAAGATCACCCAGCTGGCTTTGTGTTTAAGGCGAAACTAGCTCACTGCTTCCTGATATCAAGCCTGATGCTTTAAGTACACCAAATTGGCTCTCCTGAGTCCTGGGTAACATACATATGGTTAAAAACATATGTTTCAAAAATACATGATAAATCGCATTTAATCTTAATGTACTACTCCTGATATACTTGGTAGATATAGGAATGGACTTCAGCATTACTCTTTTTTTTTTTTTACATGAAATTGATTTATAAGGTGGAAAACATCTCAAAGTTTCAAGCATTCCTGAAGCCCAGCCATACTTATAAAACCATTTGCACCATTTGCAAAAGGCAGGTTAAAGGCTCTGGCAGGACCAGTTTTAGGCTATCAGTTCAGTAATCTTTCTGTGTGAAAATCCATAAACATGTCTTTTACAAGATAGACAAATCTGCCTTGGTCTAGTGAGCAAATAACTCATGTGTTGAAAAGACTTCAAATATGTATTCACAAGACAAGAAAGAACTGTAACAGTCTGTTGAGTTCTTTGGAAGATGTTTTTTAAAAGGCTTTAAATAGTTACATTGAACTTAGTGACAGTGTCAACTCTACAACAAACCTGGCTGCAGCAATCTTGCTCGTTCTAGGTTGCCACAAAGATGGGAGGGGTTGTGGAGGATTTCTGCTAGTCTAAACAAGTCACTGTCCTGTAGGAACCAAGGTCATTTCTGCAGGTTAGATTGGGAGGGAGAACATTTGGTAGAAAGCCCCCCAAACCATTCTATTGAGAAACGTAGCTGATTGCATAGCCCTGAGGTGGGAAGTTTAACTTTGTAATAGTGTAACTCTTTGGAAGGAATTTCAGACTTGATTTCACTTTTGACCATTCCAATACCATGTAACCAATGAACATGTTCTTTGAGGAGTTCTGATTTATTTGGTCTCATCTATTGGAACCTTGACATTAAACCGAGTCTGCCTCAAAATGATATTTTTTCCTGGGGTGCTGAGCCCCGGCGCCTACTCACGACTTTGGGAAGACAGCAAAGACTCAGCGAAGATTTCAATATGGACAAGAAAGAGGAATCCACCACTGGTCTCAGTGGGGAATTAGCTGGCAGAGCACAAGCGGCTGCTCTGACCATAGAAGAAGTTATGATGATGGGGGCCTGGCCGAAGAACCAGATAATACAACCAGGGAAGTTGGTGCCGCAAGAGAGAACCACAATTCTGGGGGACTTCTATCAGGCAGAGGTGGCCCCTTAGGCACCCCTAAGACTGCTGAAGAGGAGCTTTTGTTAATTCCACTCCATGGCTCTTCATCCACAGCACAGAAGAAGGGGAAGGGGTTGACTGGTTGGGACAACTCCACGGAGTGGAAGTACCAGACGGCAGTCCACAGCACCTTGGTCAAACAGCTGAAGGAGAAGTTTGACTGGCTGGAAGTCAGAGAATTGGTTCCTGCAGCCAAGTGCAAGTGTTCAATGGGGATTAAACAAAGACCTATCTATCACTTCCACATCCCCACTGGAGAAACAGACTCAGACTCAACCCCTCCAAGACTGAGTGGCTGTGGTTGCCGGCTCCCAGACATAGTCAGCTGACTCCGTCGCTGACTATAGGGGGCGAAACTTTGGCTCCCTCAGAGAGGGTACGCAATCTGGGTGTCCTCCTGGATCCACGGCTGACACTAGAAGATCAGTTGACGGCCGTGGCCAGGGGGGCGTTTTACCGGGTACGCCTGGTTCGCCAGTTGCGACCTTTTCTGGACCGGGATGCCTTGCGCACAGTTACCCATGCTCTTGTCACCTCCCGCCTGGACTACTGCAATGCTCTCTACATGGGGCTCCCCTTGAGGAGCACTCGGAGGCTCCAGTTAGTCCAGAATGCAGCCGCGCGAGCGGTGATGGGGGTGACTCGTCGCTCCCATGTAACACCGCTGCTGCGCGAACTGCACTGGCTACCGGTGGCTTTTCGGGTGCGCTTCAAGGTGTTGATTCTCATCTTTAAAGCGCGCCATGGCATCGGACCTGGTTATCTCCGAGACCGCCTTCTGCCACAGATTACCTCCCATCGGCCGATACGCTCCCACAGAGAGGGTCTCCTCAGGGTGCCGTCAGTCAGACAGTGCCGGCTGGCGACCCCCAGGGGGAGGGCCTTCTCTGCTGGAGCCCCCTCCCTATGGAACGAATTACCCCCAGTGATCCGGGTTATTCCGGATCTCCCCTCCTTCCGCCGCGCCCTCAAGACATGGCTATTCCAGCTAGCGGGACTGGCCTAAGGGATATTTTAATTTGATTTTAATTTGATTTTAAATTTGGTTTTTAACATAATTTTAAAAAGAAACGGCGAAAAATCAATATTTCATTTTAATTGTATTTTAAACTTAGTATTTTGTATGGTTTGTCTGTCTTTTAACTTGCTGTAAGCCGCCCTGAGTCCGTCAGGAGAAGGGTGGGGTATAAATCTAATAAATAAATAAATAAATAAATAAATAAATAAATAAATAAATAAATAAATAAATAAATAAATAAGTCCCAGTCCCATTGCCCAGGCTATGTCGCCCGCTCCCACATCAGCAGCAATCTCGAGCCCCCAATCCCAACTAAGCCCTGTGCAGCAGTGTCAAGCCACTGCAGAGAACGCAGCAGTGGGGATTCCAGAGAGTAATATGGCAACAGCCTCAGGATTGGCAAGCTGCCCAGCAGCCAGTGTACCTGGTCCTGCAACACCTTGAGCCACCCCCTATCAAGCCCATGTTTGATGCAGACCCCAAGAAGTTACCTTTCTTCTTAAACTGAGTGTGGCCCCACTTTGACTGCTATCTTATGCCTACCCTGATGTCACGATGGTGAATGCGGTGACAGCCAACTTGGAGGGGAAAGCGGCTGAGTGGGTGACCAACCTGCATGACAAGGGAGCTCCAGAATTGCTTGGTGTGAACCTATTCATGGAGCACTTGAGGGCAAGGTTTGAGGATGAGACCCAAGCCCTGCAGGAGGAAAAGGAGATCCACCATTTAAGGCAAAGTGGTCGCCCAGAGAAAGAATATGTCCGGGAATTCTGGAGGGTTGCTGATTGCTTAGGACAGTGGCTAGAGAGATCGCTGATCCATTATTTCAAGCAAGGGTTGGACCATGACCTACTCCAAGCATGCATTTACTGGAAAATTCCAAATGAACTCCAAGAGTGGTACAGCATGGCAGTGACCCTAGACATAGAGCTGGATTGACCAAAGAAGCCAACTATCGTGGAGTTGAAGCCAAAGTGGGGATCAGAAAACACTTATTTGATCAACATCCCAAGCCTGCCCCTATGTCCAGCGCTCCCGAGCACCCGCTGGAGCTCCCATCAAGTGCTTCTGGTGTGGTCAGCAAGGTCACCATACCACAGAGTATCTGGCTCCTGCCCCCAAATCAAGACTGCACCCACTTCAACTGCCAAGTCGAGAAAACCACCATGAGCAGGACAGGAGAAATCTAATTGGGCTCAACGGGAGCAAGCTGTCCAAATCCCAGGGAGAAGCAAGAGCTACACCCGAGCAACTGCCCCTACTGGCTCCTTATAATAGTGATGAGGATGATTAAGATAATCTGATGGTAAGTTGACAATCCCAGCTTTCACTATTCCCACAAAAATTATAGTGCCAAAGACAGGGGCCCAAATATATTTAGATGTTCTAATAGATTCAGGTTGCACCAGATGCCTAATCAACCTCCCCACAGTACTTAAACTGGGTATTCACACCAAACTGTTGCCCCTAACCATGAAGTTTGAACAGGCTAATGGGTCCCTTATCGGAGGTTCCCCTGCGATGCACCTGAGCCGTTGCATTTGGAAATGGGACAGCATTGGAAAGTCATCCACTTTGTGGTGATCCCTAAGATGAAAGAGACTGTGATTTTATGCTTGGCGTGGTTGATAAATGGCGACCAAATATTTGGTGGGAGAACTCTGAGATTGGTGACAGGACCCCTCCTGACTACTGACCTCAGTGAGATAAAGGGGCCTGCTGTAGTCGGAACCCAGGAGGAACCCCTAGAGATGTTAAAGACCACTGTAGAATGAATACCAGGGATTCAACTTATTCCCAGCGAATATAGTGATTTGGGGGGGGGGGTTAGTGAAAAGGAATGTGACACACTTCCTCCTCCCCAAACTACCAACTGCGCAATTGAAATTCTACCAGGTGCCAAACTCCTGAATCCGAAGATGATGCCTAGGGAGATGGAGGAGCTGAGAGAATACATTGATAAGAACATGACCAGAGGGTTTGTCCAGCCCACTAAATCACACATGGCCACCCCAGTGCTATTTAGAGAAAACAAAGATGAGTCGTTGAGACTCTGCATGGAACTTTAAAGGGTTAAATGCTGTCAGCATAGAAAATATGTACCCCCTCCCTCTGATGAACGAATGCTAGCTGTCCTGGCTAAAGGAAAGATCTTCACAAAGCTGGACTTAAGGGAGGCTTATTACTGGGTGCAAATTAGAGAGGGGGATGAATGGAAGACAGCTTTCAATTGCCCCTTGGGGAGTTTTCAGTTCAAAGTAATGTCCCTGCCATGTTTATGCAGCCCCTGTCATGTTTATGCAGCTGATAAACCAGGTGTTACATGATCACCTATACAAGGGAGTTTTGGTTTACCTTGATGATACCCTTATCTACACTGAGACCATGGAGGAACACATCAAATTAGTTCAGGAGGTGTTAAAGAAATTATGGAAAGCTAGCCTCTATTCTAAGCTTTCTAAATGTGAGTTTCATCAGACATGCCTTGAATACCTAGGTTACCAAATCTCAAGTGTGGGACTGGAATTGGATCCTGCCAAGGTCAGAGCAGTGCTGAAGTGGCAGCCTCCACGGACCTGTAAGCAGCTTCAAAGTTTTTTGGGATTCGTGAATTTCTATCGACAGTTCATCCTCTCTTTCGCAAAAATTGCTATGCCAATTACTGAACTATAAAAAACTGGAAAGGGGGGACACACGACCTTGTCAGCGTTTGCAATGGACTATGGAATGACAGGTGGCTTTTCAGCAATTAAAGAGACTGTTCACAACAGAACCAGTTCTTAAACACCTTGACCCAGAGGAACCATTCATCATCCAAGCCGATGCAAGTGATGTTGCTGTGGGTGCTGTCCTCCTACAGAAAAATAAATAATAATAAGGGGGACCTACAACCTTGCCCCTACACCTCAAGAAAACTTTTGGACACAGAGAGACAATGGGCTGTTTGGGAGAAGGAGGCTTTTGCGGTGACATGGGCTTTGCTAACTTGGCGCCATTTCCTGGAAGGGAGTAAAGTGCCTTTCGAGGTATGGACTGATCATAAAAACTTAGAGGCACTAAGAAGACCTCAAAAGTTGTCCCCTAAGTATGTTAGGTGGGCTCAGTATTTCAACCATTTAAATTTCACTCTCATATACCTCCCTGGGAGAAAAAAACCTTCTGGCAGATGCTAGAATGCCCCAATATAAAAGCTGCCAGGAGGAAGTTATTAATTCCATCATTCTTCTACCACAATCAGTCTCTCAAGTAACCATGAGAGGTCAAATGCAGAGGAAATCCAACAAGCCCTATAGTCAATTAACGCAAAGACTCAAAGAGGAACTCAAAACAGACCCCTGGTTCAGAGACAATAGATTGCTACTGACTTATTCAGATGGATTAGCCTGGAAAGGTTCAAAACTATACCTTCCAGTATCCCTCAGAATTCAAGCTCTTCAGCATAGTCACAATGCAAAACAAGCCAATCATTTTGATTTTCTAAAAACTTTGCATTTGGTGAGGTGGCAGTTTTGGTTGCCAGGCATGAAAAAAGACATTGAAAGTTATGTACAAATCTGTGCTACCTGCACAGCTATGAAAAAGCATTCTGGAAAACCTCCTGGTCTATTGCAACAAGTGGCTGATCCTTCCCAGCCCTGATGATAGCCATGGACTTTATTATGGAATTACCCAAAATCAGGGGGAGCAAAGTAATTTGGACTGTCATTGATCTTTTTTCATAGCAAGCTTATTTCACCACTTGTTCGGGACTCCCATCTGCCTAAAAGCTAGCCAGATTATTTTTAAGACATATCTATCGACTCCATGAAGCACTGAAAAGGAATATATCAGATAGGGGGTTTCAATTTACCGCAAAATTCTGGAGGGAGTTTGTAAAACTGATTGGATCTACCCAGGGGCTTTCATCTGCTTTTCATCCGAGTATGAATGTTAAGGTTCTGACAGACAGAGAGGAATAAAGCAGAACTCTGAGGCTTGCAAATTCCTCAAAGAACATATTTATGAATAACAAAGTATCAGCACATCAAAAATGAAACCAAGTCTGGAGGCACACATAACAATTCCCCAATACGAAGTTAAAAAATCCCACCCCTAAATCTATGCAAGCAACTACATTCCCCAATACATCTTCTCGACGGGCTTTGTATGCAATGCCCAGCAGCCGATGACCTTAGTTCCCATGGGACAAAAGATTATTTTGTCTAGTGAAGCACCTGGGCAACCCCCTTCCCTTCATTCTATGTGGCAACCAAAAATGAGTAGGAAAAATGGCTGCAGCCATGCTCATTTGTAGAATTGACAGTCTGCCCCTCTCAGAAAGAAAGAGTGTCCTGTAGGGGGGAAACAAACAGCAGGTTAAATATCCTCTTGAGGCTTGTGAAAGTATTTATCATAAAACTTTTTTATTAATCTATCTGCTTTCACATTAGTACATCTCACCCATGTAGCTTCTGAAAGGGGATAGTCTTTCCACTGAACGAGGTACTGTAATTTTCCCTTGCACAACCTAGAATCAAGAATTCATTTTAGTTCATAATGTGTCTCCCTCTCTACCACTATTGGACCCAGCGGCTTTTTTGGGACAGGTCTCAAAGAGGATTCTGACACAGGTTTTAATAGACTGCAATGAAACACAGGATGAACTTTCCCCAACAATGGTGGAAGTTTCAATTCCACTGTGACAGGGTTTATGATCTTAGTGATGAGAAAAGGACCAAGGAATTTTGGCCCTAATTTTCTACTGGGTAACTTTAACTTTAAATATTTCATTGAAAGATAAACTAATTGTCCAACATGAAAAGGTTTCTGAGGGGAGCGTCATTTATCTCCTTGCTCTTTGTAAACCTTGATGGCCTTGGTCAATGCCTTTTTCACATTCACCCAAACCCCAGGGAAGGATGACACCCATTGATCCAAAGTCTGGGAAGTAGGAGGCTCCTGTGGGTACTCATGCATGGGCACAAAATCTCGACCCGTTACTATTTTAAATGGGGTAAGTCCAGTACTACTGTGCATAGTGTTGTTGTAGGCTACCTATGTGAAAGGCAGGAGATCAGCCCAATTAGTCTGCTGGTAATTTACATAACATCTGAGGTACTGTTCTACCATTGTGTTAGCTTTCTCAGCAGCTCCATAGTATTCAGATGAAAAGCTGAAGAAAATCCCTGGAAGGACCCAATCAGTTTAACAAACTCCCTCCAGAATTTAGCAGTAAACTGGACCCCTCTGTCAGAAATAATCCACTCTGGAGCACCATGGAGTCAATATATGTTTTTCAAAAACAGTTTGGTTAGCTTCTGAGCAGAGGGAAGTCCCGAGCAAGCGATGAAATGCACCTGTTTGGAAAATAGATCAATCACAGTCCATATTACAGTGTTTCCCTTGCTCTCAAGTAATTCCACTATAAAATCCATGGCTATCTCCTCCCAAGGCTGAGAGGGTTCAGCAACTTGTTGCAATAATCCTGGGGGTTTTCCAGGATGCCTCTTCATGGCAGCACAGGTGGCACAACTTTTAACATAACTCTCAATGTCTTTTTTCATTCCTAGCCACCAAAATTGCCTCTGCACCAGATGCAATGTCT
The DNA here is from genome assembly GCA_003402635.1 of Protobothrops flavoviridis. NCBI lineage: Eukaryota > Metazoa > Chordata > Lepidosauria > Squamata > Viperidae > Protobothrops > Protobothrops flavoviridis. The sequence goes on along the minus strand of BFFQ01001815.1, from coordinate 174,094 downwards.
TTAAAAATCCAAAGTGACCTGCTTGCTTACCATCATGACTCCATTGCAGTGCTTGGAGTCTGAGGCCATCTGGGAGGTATATCTTGGAAACTTTCCAAGCCAGTCCCCCCCCCCCCGATAGGGTTAAAATAGATTTGTTATCTTTAAACCAGGCATCAGTCTCTAACCTCCTTCAATTTCTTTAGTGAGCAATCATCAGGACCAGCAGGGGGTCTCTGTGTCTGTGATCTGGTTGTTATTTGAGAAGTGGATTGTGGCAGAGGAATAATGGAATTAATTACTTCCTCTTGGTGGCTCTTGAACTGGAGCATTCTAGATAAGGCATCAGCCAAAAAGTTCTTACCCCCAGAAAAATATTTTAAAGTGAAATTAAAATGGTTGAAGTACTGAGCCCACCAAACTTGTTTTGAAGATAATTTATGGCAGGTTTTCGGAGCCTCTAAATTTTTGTGATCAGTCCACACCTCAAAAGGTATCTCCCTCCCTTCCAACAAGTGACTCCATGTCAGCAACTGCAAAAACCTCTTTCTCCCAAACAGCCCACCTCCTCTCCATGTCAGTTAATTTTGGGGAAGTGTAAGCACAAAGTTGTAACTCTGTGGGTTTTTTGTAAGAGAATGGCACCCATGGCCATGTCACTTGCATCAGCTTGAATGATGAATTGTTCAGGGTCAGGGTGCTTAAGGACTGGTTCAGCTGCAAAGAGTCTCTTTAGTTTTTCGAACACGATCTGGCACTCTAATGACCACTGCAATGGCTGACAAGGTCGGGGTTTCCCCTCTCCTTTTCCTGTTTTGAGTAAATTGGTGATTGGCATGGCTATCTTTGCAAAATAGAGAATAAATTGACGATAAAAGTTGGCAAACCCCAGAAAACTTTGAAGCTGCTTGAGGGTGCGTGGGGGTTGCTATTCTAGTACCACTTTTACTTTGGCAGGGTCCATCTCTATCCCATCATTTTAAATCAGATACACCAGATAATCAATGCATGTCCAGTGAAATTCACACTTTGACAGCTTTGCATACTGTTTGACTTTTTACAGTCTCTTTAACACCTCACGGATCAATTTGATGTGTTCATCCATGGTTTTGGTGTAAATAAGGATGTCATCAAGATAAACCAAAAACCCCTTGTATAAATGATCATGGAGCACTTGATTTATCAATTGAATAAACACAGCGGGG
>BFFQ01001815.1:155986-172901 GCA_003402635.1 Protobothrops flavoviridis | reverse complement strand
GGGCTGCAGTCCAAAAGGCATCACTTTAAATTGGAAACTCCCCAAAGGGCAATTAAATACTGTTTTCCGCTTGTCCCCCTCCTTAATCTGGATCCGGTAATAAGCCTCTCTTAAATCCAGTTTGGTAAAGTTTTACCTTTAGCCAGGTGGGCTAACATGTCCTTCATCAGGGGGAGGGGGTACATATTTTCTATGCTGACTCCATTCAGACCTTTAAAATCAATGCATAATCTAAGAGACCCATCTTTCTTCTCCTTGAATAGCATGGGAGCAGCCATGCGTGATTTGGCTGGCTGAATGAAACACCGAGCTAAGTTTTTATTGATGTGGTGTCTCAGTTCTTTCATCTCTCTGGGCATCATTGAGTACATCTTTGGTTTTGGGAACTTAGCACTGGGCAGAATTTCAATAGCACAGTCCGTAGCCCGGTGTGGAGGGAGGATGTCATATTCCTTCTCACTAAATGCTTCCGCCAAATCACGGTATTATGTGGGGACAAGTTGAATCCCCGGCAGTTTTTTGGCTACAGTCTTTAGGGTTTCTCAGGGCTCCCCTTGAATCTCGCTGATGGCCAGTGTCTTTGTTTTATCATCAGTGGCAGATGGGAGGGGTCTTGTCCCCAGTCTAAATTTCCGCATTCTCTCCTCCCACCAGATGTTAGGATGCCATTTATCAAGCCACACTAGCCCCAAAATTACTGCTTCAATCATCTTCGGATCCACCACAAAATGGATGATTTCCCAATGCCAACCCATTTCTAAACACACAGGTTTGGTTAGGTGCATGGCAGGGGTACCTCCAATGAGGGACCCGTCAGCTTGCTCAAACCTCATGGGTAGGGGCAGTAGTTTATCTCAGATGCCCAGTTTGAGTATGGTGGGTAAGTTAATTAAGCAGCAAGTGCATTCAAATTCATGCGGTCCCCTGTTTTGGCCACTACTAGCCTGGAGGGAATGGCAAAAGAGGGAATGGGCTGATTCACCATGGGGTCCTCCTTGCTTTCCTTATCATTGTTGTATGGTGCCAGCATCTGCTGTGGCTCGGATTGGGGTTTGGCTTTGAGCTTGGTGGAAGGGGAGGCTCTGACACCCAGGTCCTGACATGCCCAGTTTGGTTTTTTCTCTTCTCCTTCTGAGAGCTCTTCATGGTTTTGCTGTGGTGACTGGCATGGTCCTGGGTTGAGGGTGAGAAGCTGGGCACTCCACAGCATGGTGACCCATCTGATTGCACTGGTAGCACTTGATTGGAGCCCTGGCTGGTGCTTGGGAGATGCTGGTGGCTGCTTTGGCTTGGGAACGTCAGCCATAAAGGCATTTTTCCTGGACACATGGTTGTTTGGGTTCAGTGGTGCTTGACTTTCTGGGGCGGTCCAACTTGATGTCTAGTACCACTGCCGTGTGGTACCCCTCATGCAATAGGTTAGGAAAACCTCGAATGATGCAGGCTTGAAGCAAGTCGTGATCTAGCTCCTGTTTGAAGTAGTTGATCAGTGACCATTCTGGCCACTGCCCAGCCAACTAGCAACTCTTCTGAGCTCACAAATGTACTCCTTAGCAGGGCAACCTCTTTGCTTCAGGCGGTGGATTTCTTTGTCGGCCAGCAGAGCTCAGGATTCGTTTTCAAAATGACCCCTCAATTGCTCCATGAATAGATTAATGTCATGCAATTCAGGAGCCCCTTCATCATGGAGGTTGGTCACAGAGTCAGCCGCTTCCCCCTCTAAATTTGCCACCACAGCATTCACCATCATAGCCCCATCCAGGTAGGCATAAGCATAGCGATCTAAATGAGCCCACACCTGGTTTAAGAAGAAGGTCAGCTTCTCGGGATCCCCATAAAAGGTGGGCTTGATAGGAGGTGGCTCAAACCTCAGTGGAGCCGCCTGCACCTGCTGCTGGGTTTGGGAAGCTTGCTAGTCCTGGGGACATGGCCGAACCACTTTCCAGATTTCTCTTGGCTGAGCTCCAGGACTGGCATCCTGAAGCTGTGACAATGGACTTGGCTGGGATACAGGGCTTGGTATCTCAGCTGGTTGGGGGATGGGCAAAGTGGCACGGGCCCCGGTGGTTGGGCTGGAACTCTGGCAAGGGGGGGAAGAGATGGGTAGTTCTTGGCATTTCCCCCCAGGGCACCCACCTGCTGGGCAACAGGAATCGTATCCTTTACCTCCAGCTTGCCGAACTTATCCTTCAGCTATTTGAGCAAGGGGCTGTGGACTGCGGATTGAAATCTCCACTCTCCAGAGCCATCCCATCCCATTGACCCCTTTCCTTTTTTGCTGTCTGCAGATGAAGAACCCTGGGACGGCAGCAATAAGAGCTCCTCTCCAGCGGTTACAGGAGTGCTCCTGTGCTGAGGGGCAGCCTTGGCTTGGTAGAGTTTCGCTAGGATTGTAGCTCCTTCCTACAGTACCAGCTTCCCAGGTTGGATCAACCTGGCTTTCAGCTGAGCCCCTGCCAGTGACACTTTCTCAGTGGCTGGAGTGCCAGCCTGTGCTCCAACAGCCTGAGTTCTGTTGCAGCTAGCAGCGATTTCAATTTTCTCCTCCAACTCGAGTCTTCGCTGAGTCTTTACCACTCTCCCAAAAGTGAGTGGGTAGGCGGTCAGGGCCCAGCACCCCAAGAAAACAAAGTTTTATGAGACTTTGTTATGGGTCAAGGTTTCGGCAGACAGAGACGAATAAAGCAGAACTCCGAAGCTTGCAAATTCCTCAAAGAACATATTTATTAGTTACAAAGTATCGTGTTCTGTCCCAGCCTATAGCCGTCCTTGTTAAATGCACAAGGACAAAACCCCTTTTGAGAAATAGGCTGGAGACTCAGAAGAAAACAAAACCCCTTTTAATATTGGTAACAAACCTGCCAAATGGTCCAAAAATGAAAGCAACAAAACACAATCCAAATGGAGGAAATTGTCCACATGAAACACAATGCAAAACAAGGAATTAGTCACCGGCAATACCAAAGAACATGATCCCATGAAGTATTTTGCAACGGTTGCCTTCAGCAACCAGCACCGCCCACACCTTCCCTTTTAATTAAGTAGCCCCAAGGCGTGGCTTCTCAATGCCTTCTCCTCCTCTCTTGGAGTTGCCGTATTGACTCCCTCTGACCTGCTCTAGTTAACTGCCTTCTTTTACGAGCATCTCTAATGACTTCCAGCTGTGAGTCCTCAGAGTCTGACTCATCTTCCCCACACAGCTGTGTCTCATCCTGACCACGATTGGAGAGGCCAGGCTCTTCATCAGATTGTGAGTCTTGTAACTCATCAGAGCCTCCCTCTGACTCTGATGGCTCTCCAAACTCCTCTTCCTCCTCCTCCTCTGATTCCCCGGACTCAGCTGCCAGGTCCACTGGCTGGCACAGATTCACAACATATCGACACATCAAAAGTGAAATCAAATCTGGAGACACACATAACAATTCCCCAATACAAAGTTAAAAAATACCACCCCTAAAACTATGCAAGCAACTACGTTCCCCAATACATCTTCTCGTTGGCCTTTGTATGCAACACCCAGCCTGCAGTCTCGGGAGCAGCTGATGTTCTTGGTTCCCATAGGACAAAAGATTATTTTGACTAGTGAAGCACCTGAGCAATGCCCCTCCCTTTGTTCTATGTGGCAACCAAAAATGAGTAGGAAAAATGGTTGCAGCCATGCTCATTTGTAGAGCTGACAATGAATGGATCGGCTGAACATAAGAACACAATGGTGGAACAATACCTCAGATGCTATGTTAACTACCAACAGACTATTTGGGCTGACCTCCTGTCTTTCGCCGAAGTGGCGTACAACAATACTGTATACAGTAGCACTGGACTTATTTCATACAAAATAGCTACTGGTTGGGAGTTTGTCCCTATGCCTGAATACCCCCAAGAACCTCCTACTTCACAGACCCTAGATCAGTGGGTGATTTCTTTGCAACCCGTTTAGGTGAACGTAAAGACAACATTAGCCCAAGCAGCTAAGATGTACAAGGAACAAGCCAATAAGAAGCAGTCCCCCCAGAGGCCATTCCATGTGGGGGAGAAGGTTTACTTCTCCATTAAATATCTAAGGTTGAAATTATCTAACAAAAAAATAGGACCTAAGTTTCTAGGACCTTTCCCTATAATCAAAATTATAAATCCTGTCACAGTTCAGTTGAAACTCCCACAGCTATTAGGGAAAGTTCACCCCGTTTTCCATTGCAGTTTGTTAAAACAGGTCACAAAACCTTCTTTACGGCTGATTCCAAAAAAGGCACCTGCTCCCATTGTAGTAGAGGGAGAAACACATTATGAGATAAAATGTATTCTTGATTCTAGACTGTAAAAGGGAAAGTTACAATATTTAGTTCAATGGAAAGATTACCCCTTGTCGGAAGCCACCTGGGTGAAATGTATGGATGTGAAAGTAGACAGATTAATACGGAGGTTTTATGACAAACACCCTCAGAAACCCAGGGGGGATTCCTAACTTGTATTTTTGTTCCCTCTACAGGACTTGCTCTCTTCTTAGGGGGTCCAACTGTCAACTCTATAACAAACCTGGCTGCAGCCATGTTGTTCATACTATGTTGCCACAAAGATGGTGTGTGTGTGTGTGTGTGTGTGTGTGTGTGTAGAATTTCAGCTAGTTTTAAAAAGTCATTGTCCCATGGGAACCAAGGTCATTTCTGCCGGTTAGATTGGGAGGGGGAACATTTGGGTAGAAAGCCCGGCAATCCATTCTATTGGGAAATGTAGCTGATTGCATAGTCCTGGGGTGAGAAGTTTAACTTTGTAATAGTGTAACTCTTTGGAGGGAATTTCAGACTTGGTTTCACTTTTGACCATGCCTATACTATGTAACCAATAAACATGTTCTTTGAGGAAACATCTAATCTCGGAGTTCTGATTTATTTGGTCTTGTCTATCAGAATCTTGACAGACAGACCACCAAGAAAAATGAAGCCAAAGATGGTTTGAGTAAATACGGAAATACCTAATTTTGTAACTAACTCCACTGCAAAGCAGTCAATGAAGACTTTATTAAAATAAATCACTTTGCATGCTGCATACATTACATATGCAGCTAGCCACTTGCTCTGAGCAGTTGGAAGAGGCATTACAGCATTCAGTTTTCCACTGCTTTATTTTCACCTTGACAAAGTGCAATCATGGAAGACAGAGCTGCTGTGAGACAGTTTGCTTTTTAAGGTGAAACATTCCCTTCATTCATAAAAAGAAGCTAAACAGGATGAAGCAAATCTTCATTCAACACCAGAACAGAGATAGCATACCCCATTGCACCAGAAGCAAACAAGCTGGGTTAAAAGAATTTAGGACAGGCCACCTCTTTTTTTGCCCACTAGTATTAGTTGCCTTAGATCAGGGGTGTCAAACTTGCAACATCATGTGACATGTTGTGATGTATCACAATTTTTTTCCATTGCCGGCAATGAGGTGGGCGCGGTTTTGCCATGACGCATCTGGCCCATGGGCCAGCAGTTTGACACCCCTGCCTTAGATGAACAAGGAGTTTGAAATCTAACCTCTAGGGACAATTGAGGCTAATAAATACTGGATCCTATAACATAGTACCTTTTTAAAAGCTCAAAAACAATCTTTCTGATCTTAATTGGTCAGATAAATAGTCATTTCCTTGGAAGTTTCCATTACTGCAAAACAGATAGCTTCTTCCTTAAAATTCACATGAAATATGTTTTATTTTAGGTAGTTGGTGAATTTTCCTTGGCTACTGTATAAAAGCCAACAGTAAATTAATGATTATGATAGTGTAAATCATTAAGATTCCAAGCTAGTGAAAATATATCTGATTAAATCACCTCAGCCTTTTGTCTAAGATCAAGAGATTAAACAGAAAATATTTTTTCTCCATTTTTAACTTTGGACTTTTAAATTATTTGTTATAAATCATGGCTGTCTTTCAAATGATTTTATGTGCATATGCTTTTAAACAATTAAATATTACAATTGTTTTTCTTTCCCATCTTTCTATCTGTGATGCACTGAAGTATTCAGAATCCACAAATAAAATTTCATCTTGAGCAAACTCTAGTAAGCCAACAGTATTTTATTTTCCTTTGTTCTAAGGGACAAACTGTAGGCCAGTGGTGGCGAACCTATGGCACGGGTGCCAGAAGTGGCACTCAGAGCCCTCTCTGTGGGCACGCACGCCGTTGCCCCAGTCCTAGGCCTTCAGCTGGGTTTTATAAACCCTTTTTGCTTTAGGCCTCCGCTGCCGTGTGCAAAAAAAAGAGGTTCAATCAATCAGTCAATTTCAACTTCTCGCAGGAAAAAAAAAGATCTTGCAAAGTTGGAATTGATTGATTGAACTTTTTAGTCCCACCCAGTCTGCCGTTACCACTGTAGTCACGTCCACCCAATGGGCCACCCCCCAATGGGCCACACCCACCCGGCACCCGACAATGCATAAATGGGTTTTGGGTTGCAGTTTGGGCACTCCGTCTCTAAAAGGTTCGCCATCACTGCTGTATGCATCTTGGTCTTCTCTAAAGAGACTGCCATAAGAAGTACTCATTTGCTTATTTATCAAAGATTCAGCTAATCTATTTGATTTCCAAATATCAAGCAAGGTTTCATTACATAGTTTGAGATAAGACAAATACTAGGAAAGATAAATGGCTTCCTCCTCTTATTTCCAAGTGCCACAGTGTAAAAGCTATTTAATGAAAAATAGTAAAATCATATTTTTTGCTTAAATCTATACCTAAAAATAATATATATTTCAGTTAATCTTTGTATATAATATTTTATAACACTTGGCAACTGGGTTAAAATAAATAGATTGAATGACAATAAAATAAGGAGGAGTTTTAGATTCTGCAATGAAAATCAAATGAAGAAAAATATTTCTAAAAGTACATTGTTATTTGGATAATACATTATAGCTTTTATAAACAGCTCACACAACCACCCTGGTAAAATAAATACACAATAGAAAAAGATATTCATGGCACTGTTTGAATGCTCCCATTGTTCTGTATTTAGGAAATTTCACACAAAGGAAGTAGACAAAGACATTTTCAAGCTTTTGGGACTTGATTTGGAGTGATCTGAATACATATTCCTGTAAGATCAAGTTAGAAATGTAGGGGGAAAATTATTTTTCTACTCTCTTTTGAAATCAAATATTAAAGGCTGCCATACTATTTTATCTATTTGCCTAAAAATAATCCCTACTGTCATAAAGTGGAATTGTTTTTGAGTAGAAACATAAAGGATAGCAGCATCAATCAGTTCTATATTTTCTTCAACCTATAAAACCAAGGCAAATTTATATTTTGCTTTATATTTTGCTTTAAGATTGATGTTGGGTATCTAATCATCCTAAGGCCGTGGTGGCGAACCTATGCTATTGCCCCAGTTCTAGGTCTTCAGTGGGGTTTTATAAAACCTTTTCGCTTTAGGCCTCCGTTGCCGTGTGTAAAAAAAAAAAGGTTCAATCAATCAATTTCAACTTCTCGCGGGAAAAAAAAATCTCGTAAAGTTGGAATTGATTGATTGAACTTTTTAGTCCCACCCAGTCTGCCGTTACCACCGCAGCCATGCCCACCCAATGGGCCATGCCCACCCAATGGGGCACACCCACCCAATAGGCCACGCCCACCCGGCACCCGATGATACATAAGTGGGTTTTGGGTTGCAGTTTGGGCACTCAGTCTCTAAAAGGTTCGCCATCAGTGTCCTAAAGTATCCATTATTCAGTATTCACAATACTCAGTTCACATACTCATTTCCAGATCCAAATGGATGTGATTCACTACATAAATGAAATCAATAGAAATATGATGGGGGCTTTTTAAAATAAAAATTATATATAAATAAGAAATATAGGTAGTCCTTGATTTGCAACCATGTGTTTTGCAATTGTTCAAAGTTACAACTGTATTGAAAAAAGTAGCTTATAACTGGTTCTTGCATTTACAACTGTTGTAGCATCACCATGGTCACATGATGTGGGCGTGTGGCAACCAATTTGTATTTATGACAGTTGTAGTAGCATCCCTGTGTCATGTGATCATTATTTGTGATTTTCCCAGCCAGCCTTTGACAAGCAAAGTAATGGGGAAAGCCAGATTCACTTAATGACCCATTAATAGTAATTTGCTTAATAAGAGTGGCAAAAAGGTCATAAAATCAGGCCCAAATCACTTAACAACTGCCTTACTTAGCAATGCAAATTCTAGTCCCAATTATGATCATAAATCGAGGGCTACCCATATGTGTATGGATGTTTTCCATAGTTTTTGAAAAAAAGCCCTGTAAATGCACATGTGTATGAGACTCAAATTGGTGCTGCTTTCTAGTCCATCTCAACTATGGAAACTCATTAGTTAACTTCAGCCCCACCTATCTTGGAGTTGTTCTGAGAAAAAACAGGCCTTCTACTGCATGGAGATATAAGCACTCAATATTTAACTTTTAATTAATATTATGTTTTGGTTTGTGTCTTCATATGTATATGTGGAAGAACGCAACAATTCTCTTACCTCACACTCAAAGTCCTCAGTTCTCTCTACATCAGCAGGCAGGTTGGATAGATATTCACTACCTTCATAAAATTTATGTTCAACAGGATGAAGAGAATGGCAGCTATGTGGAATAAAATAGCAGAAAAACAAGTCGGGCATAAGCAATTTTATGATATTTGATTATTTGAGTGAATGCAGTTGCAATGTTATGAACTCCAAACTCCTTTTACATACCATGTGACTTAGAAAGCTTCAACAGTATAGTCAAAAGTTTCAGTAAAAAGGGCTTCTATTATATAGTTGCTGGCACCACCTTGAACAAAACTCGCAGGCTAAAACTCAGTTTTGCTTCAAATGTGGAAGAGACTAAACAATTTTGGGCAAATTATATGTTCAACTATTGTTTTGTGAATAAAAGGTTTTAGGAGCATCACTTGGACTGATATTTGACATGATAGTATGGACCTTTAGAACAAGATGAAAGTGTTAATTTCTTCTTCTATTTATCTTTTGGGGCAAAAATAGTGCTGTTCATACTTCTTTCTTTTAAGGCTGCAAAGCTAAAGAATGTGCTGGATATGCATGAAAAAAACCACCATGCAGGCTAAAATGGATTTCTTGGCACTTAAAAGTGATGCCTAGATGAGTAATAGCTGGAAGAAGGATAATCATTCACTCTATGGAGGAAGATTCACCAGGAAAGAATAAAAGGAGGAGAAACATTTTAATCTCTTCAGTTTGTTACAGATAACCACATTAAAAGAGAAGAAATTAAATAATTAATTAATTGAGATACCTACAAACATGCTTACTGAAACCTTGAAAAATTACAACCAGTCAGTTACGACAAAACTAAGTCTTGAATGAATTGCTTTATGCAGTGGAAGGCAGCATCTTATGTTCTTATGATAAATTAGTAGTAATAAGGATTTCTTGCACAGTTTGATAGAAATGTTGTTCCATACCTGTCAGAAAGCAGGAATGGACAGATGTCAGGTACTGGAGGTGTTGATGACCTTAACTTGGCTAGAGCCATAATGTGTTCAAACGTGATATCTGTCTGTGTGCTAGCATCCATGAGTTGAACATCTTGTGAACTCCCATATGTCTTAATAAGAGGTGCTCCTTGTAGAAGCTGGACTACTATCGGCTCCTTTGCATTACAAAAAGCCTCCACTGCCTCTTCATTAGTAACTTTGGAAAGCTCTTTCCCATTGACCTAAGCAAAACAAAGATTCCATAAATTAGTGTTTCTGCATATCTCTCTCTCTCTCTCTCTCTCTCTCTCTCTCTCTCTCTCTCTCTCTCTCTGTGTGTGTGTGTGTGTGTATTAGAACATTGTGATAATCATAATTTCTTAATTTGTATTAACAACACACAGTTTGAAACTGGTAGTAGGTTTAAATATTTAGATAAGTAAAAAAAAACAATATATACTGTAGAACACCTGGCTGATGAATATAGTGGTCATGCAATCAACATTATCTTCTATTTTCAGAAAGAAAAGGATGTGGTCAGCTGGGGTCCATAGTCTTAAAACATTCAAACTGAAATGATCCATATCTATACTTAACTATCATTCTTGAGCAATACTGAATGAGAATGAAATCTGATGCAAGCTCTTTTCTAATCTCATTTGTAGGAGGACAGCAGCCCCTCCCCCCAGAGAATGAAATATTTTGGGGAATATTAAAAAGGCAGAATATTATATTTCTCCAAAGGATCTTAAAGGCAGAAAAGCAGGCCCAGTTTTTCTTAATAGCCCCCAGTAGAAACTCAGAAAACCACCTTTTAGAAATGCAGATTTGATAATCCCATTCAGCCCCATTCTTGAGCAAATACCACCAGGCAGAAGCCCATTCAAGACAAAATATTTTGAAATCCCCTGCAGCAAAACTGAGAGCTAACAATAGCAGAGTGATAGAATTAGAACCAGCAACTCCTCACCCAAGAAATCCAACACAGGAAGTAAGCCATCAGGCACAGCCACAGAGAAGCAGGATATGACTTTTAGGACATAATAGAATTAACTCACCACCATCAGAATACCGAAAAGACATGTTCAGAAGCTCAGGTCAAAGTTCATGCCACAGGAATAGGAAGAACAACTCCAAACACAAAAGCCCAAGAAGGTATAAAAACCCACCACTCCTAGCTACATGTGGTCAGCTACTCCAGAGCCTCATGTTTTGTGGTTCTGCTCTTCAATAAACTACAACCTTCTTTCTAAAGCAGTCTCCATTTTGTTTATTCCCGGCTTGGACTGGACCCTGATGAAGATTTTTCTTTCAACACATTCTTCCCTGTTATTCATGGCCATTTTGTAACTGATGCTGAATATATTGTTGTGCTAAATAAAGACCTTACTGGTTATCAACAGAATGGGGCTCTGTTTCTTGTCTCTGGAATGAATTACTAATGTGATATCTTGAATCAGGACTACTAAGCCTCTACTTCTATATTGCATCAGAGGTCTGTAAATACATTCACTAAATGAAGGGGTTTTAAAGAAGATCTACACAATCAGACACAGATATAAACATAACCAAATTAGTCTCAGCTATCAAATGTGCAAGGAGCATAATGCAATCAACATAGAATAGAATAGAATAGAATAGAATAGAATAGAATAGAATAGAATAGAATAGAATAGAATAGAATAGAGCTGGAAGGGACCTTGGAGGTCTTCTAGTCCAGCTCCTTGCTCAAGCAGGAGAACCTATACCGTCTCAGACAGGTGAACGTTTAGTATCTTCTTAAAAATCTCCAGTGATGGAGCACCCATGATTTCTGGGGGTAAGCTGTTCCACTGGTTGATTGTCCTCACTGTCAGAAAGTTTCTCCTTAATTCCAGGTTGCTTCTCTCTTTGATCAGTTTCCATCCATTGTTTCTTGTCCTTCCATCTGGTGCTTTGGTGAACAACCTGGCCCCCTGTGCCTTGTGGCAGCCCCTCAGATACTGGAACACTGCTATCATGTCTCCCCTATTTCTTCTTTTCTTTAGACTAGCCAAACCCAAGTCCTGCAGCCCTTCTTCATATGTTTTAGTCTCCAGGCCTTTGATCATTTTAGTTGCTCTTCTCTGAACTTTTTCCAAGGTCTCAGCATCTTTTTTGTGGTATGGTGACCAAAATTGGTTGCAGTATTCCAAATGTGGTCTTACTAGGGTTTTATAAAGTGGTACTAATACTTTGCATGATCTTGATTCTATGCCTCTGTTTATACATGATACTTGGCTAAAAATTTAACTATATTTTATGTACACACTTGATTATTTTATCTTGCTCTTCTTTAGGAAGCTATTGAAAATATCAATCTTTATTTAAAAAATCTGAACTTTCTGTTTACAGAATGTAGCAGAAGATCATTTACTGGCTGCCCTATAGAATATGGAAGGTCTAATGCCCATTTGCTAAGATTCATTAGCTTCTTATGGAAGGGATATACCATAAATTCTATTGTTTCAATCAGAATACTATGACTGTATAAGGAAATTATTTCATTTCACAGTATATGTTAAATTCTCACTGAACTTTTCCCCCAAATTAAAAATAAAAATCATGACCATTAGACTTCTTTCATCTTCATGTGATTTCCTTGTAAAATAGAAAGCACTTAGGATTCAACCCTTCTTCTCTTTATAATCATTTGAAATTCATCAACACAGTTAGATATTTGGTAAAGGTCACACATTTTGTAAATCCTATTCCATTCAACAGAAAAGCTACACAGCTCAACTATAATACAATGAATCTTAAATACATGCAGCCAGCATATATGACATCCAGATGATAAGCCAAATGGGTCATTCCATGTCAAGGGGTCTGATTTCAGAAAAGTGCCCTGCTCGACCATCACGGATTTTGATGAAATTTTGTGTGAACATGCACACATGTCCCCAATGAACATTGGTAAATTTTATGTTTGTCAATGGAATACTTGTGGAGATATAGTCATTTGTTTGACCCCATACCGCAGCCTTCTACCATATGACTATGAAATTCCAGCAACTTTGAGGCATAATATCTCCGGCAATATTTTGTTGAGAGAAATAAAACTTGGCCATCTTGTACAACCTTTTGTGCTCTATTAAACAAAATAATAAACACATTCTCATGAGCGATCTCCATCTAGATAATTTGGAGCAAAGTTGGCCAAAAATATTGTGGCTCAAAAAAAAGTTCAAAGTTTGGCTTTTTATATCTCTGGAAGGAAAGACATGATAAATGTGAAACTTGGTGTGTAATAACATAGCAACACAAGGTTTTCAAATATAAAATTTCATTCTCCTACTGCTTTCCAATAGTTTACAAATTGAGTGTAAAGTTGACATTTTTTGTAAAAATACCAAAAAAGGGTATTTTCAGCCTGCTTTTACAAAAAAGGACCTTCTGGAAACTCTTTTAAATCATTCTCATTAGAAAGAGCATGTTTCAAACCCCCTAAAAAAGTAGGGTTGGTTTTTCATCGCTGACGTATAAAGCCCTAAAAAAGGGGACAAAGTTGAGGACATTGCTATGGCAACGCCACATGTATTCTATTATTTTTTCATCTTGTTTGTTTTATATAGACATCATTACTACTATTATATTGTGTTGGTTCATGGTGACAGTGTCACTACCAGTTCAGGCAATTGAACCAGCAACCCCATCGCCATAGGGGGCATGCCCAATAGCTGTGCAACACCAGCCATGGGTGGGTTTCTTGGTTCACGATCCCAAACCTGTAGTTTGGTTTCTTCTTGTAGTTTGGTTTCTTCCTCGTGGTTCCAAAGCCTTGTGTGGGTATCTGTCCGGTTCCCAAGATGATTGGGCAGCTTATCCTAGGTTCCCAAGCCTAAAGTGGGTATCTTGGTTCACGATCCCAAGCCTGTAGTTTAGTTTCTTCCTCGAGGTTCCAAAGCCTTGTGTGGCTGCAACCCATTTGACAAACAAAATCACGTAGCTAAACATGGGCTGTTGAAAGTTGATCTAGCCATGTCCAATGATTTAACAAAAGTGGCGAAAACAAATGTGAAGCCGGGTCAAAAGATACCCACTTTACGCTTGGGAACTGCCCAATCGTCTTGGGAATCTTAGGTGAAGTACTGAAATCTACAATGTGCAGTATTTTTTTATAATAAAAAAAACCACTTATCATTGTCATAACAATTCATTCTCTACCAGTGCTTGACACTCCAGGTCTTTTCTGAACTGAGCAGTTTAAAAAGATAGACAGTTGCCTTCTGGATAATTGTGTGAGTTATTTCATTACTACAAAAAGTCTTTTTTTATATCTCATGACTTTATAAGCAGTGGATAATGAGATTTAAAATCCTTCAAAAAACCATCCACTGATCAAATGGTAAGGTAACTTATGGATATGGTGACCTTTCTACTTGTCAAGTTACTTCAAACTGCTGCTGTTGCCACATTATTTAGACATTTTTAGAGTGTAGCTAGGAATGAGACTGGTTCTTCTCTTCTCTTATTTATTTATTTATTTATTAAATTTATATACCGCCCTATCTCCCTTGCGGGACTCAGGGCGGTGAACAGGCGATACTAAAAACCACGATAATAAATAAATAGTTTGTCTTCCCCTCCCCCTCATCCTTTCTCTTGTAAGATAAATATCTATCCAAACTGGAAAATTTAGAAGCAATCAGACACAGCAACGGATACACACTCTCCATATTGCTGATGTAATGTGGAATCAAAAATGCAAAAACATTGCCAACAGCTAGTCAAGATAACTTGGCAGCAAGATTAGCTTCTTCTGCCAGTTCTGCACATTTAGAATAGAATAGAGCTGGAAGGGACCTTGGAGGTCTTCTAGTCCAGCCCCCTGCTCAAGCAGGAGAACCTATATCATTTCAGACGAGTGACTGTCCAATCTCTTCTTAAAAACCTCCAATGATGGAGCACCAATGATTTCTGAGGGCAAGCTGTTCCACTGGTTAAACGTCCTCACTGTTAGGAATTTTTTCCTTAATTCCGGGTTGCTTCTCTCTTTGATCAGTTTCCAACCATTGTTTGACCCCCTCTTCTTTGTGGCAGCCCCTCAAGTACTGGAATACTGCTATCATGTCACCCTTATTTCTTCTTTTCTTTAGACTAGCCAAACCCAAGCCCTGCAGCCGTTCTTCATATGTTTTAGTGTCCAGGCCTTTGATCATTTTAGTTGCTCTTCTCTGAACTTTTTACAAGGTCTCAACATCTTTTTTGTAGTATGGTGACCAAAATTGGTTGCAGTATTCCAGGTGTAGTCTCACTAGGGTTTTATAAAGCGGTACGAATACTTCGTGTGATCTTGATTCTATGCCTCTGTTTATACAACCCAGGATTGTATGAGCTTTTTTGACTGCTGCTGCACACTGCTGGCTCATAGTCAAGTGATCGTCCACTAGGACTCCAAGGTCCCTCTCACAGTTACTGTTTTTGAGCCAGGTCTTGCCAGCTTGTCTTCTGGGGTAACAGCTATTCCTGCAAGTTTGGTGCATCTGCAAATTTGATGAGTTCTCCTTCTATTCCCTCATCTAAGTCATTAATGAAGATATTGAATAGTACTGGGCCTAAGACAGATCCTTGAGGTGCCCCACTGCTTACTTCTCTCCATGTCGATGTAGTACCATTGAGGACTACTCAGTGAGTGCGGTTTGTCAGCCAGCTACAGATCCATCTGATGGTGTTGTTGTCTATCCCACCTTTTTCTAGCTTGCTAAGCAGTAGGTTGTGGTCTACTTTGTCAAATGCATTATCTGAAGTCTAAGTATACTATGTCCACAGTGTTTCGCTGGTCTACTAATTTAGTCACTTTATCAAAGAATGAAATAAGATTGGTTTGGCATGATCTGTTTTTGACAAACCCATGCTGGCTACTGGTTATAACTTTGTTTATTTCTGGTTTTTTATTATTGTTGTGCACAAATTCAAAAACAAATTAAATCCACTAATTGGGTTTCAAAGAAAATGAAATTTATTGCTAACAAAGAAAAAAAAACAGTGGTTTGCAAAGCGCGGTGGATCCGAGTCGAGACTTCACGCAGGAAGTTCCCAAGCAATGGACCACACGCGAGCCATGCTGAGCAGTCATTTTTATACATCCTATTGCGACACTCCATTTCCCTTCCCCTTTGGTCCCATTGCATAGGCCCGCAGAGGTCCCAATGTATCAGAAGCATCTAACCGGAATACATTATCTCTGTCTTTGTCTGCTCAGGTTACCTCAACAACTGACATATTACCTTATATGGACATGTTGTCGTTCCGGCAGAAATTCACAGTTTGTTCTTTGGTTTTGGTGCACTCCTCCTGTTTATTTTTAAACATCCTTTTCCCTTGAACTGTTTCCCTCAAATTCCCTCCTTTTCTTTTTATACCATTTTAAAAATAAAATTAAAAAAACTTGGAGACTGTTCCGTATTTCCCGTTCACATTCCACCATACTAGTCCTTTCAATCAGGTTTAAAATTTCTACTTTCTTAAAATTTAGGTTTTCATAGCCTGAAGTGTGATTCTTTGAGGATTTATCCACTTTTACTATTAGCATGGTTTCCTTTTCCCTGTTTCTATGGATTCAGTAATCAATTTCATACTCCCAACTGTACTTTCAACAATCATTCTGATGATTGGAATTAGACAGGGTAATAACATTAATCCTAGAAATCTTACTGTTAACATAAATAAAGCTTGTTTTCAATTCCTAAACATTCCTCCCAGGAATCCCCCGTCTTTTACAAACCGATAATTTTGGGTTATTTGATCTTCTTTTATACATTCCACTGTTGCATTTCTATCATAAAACCCTAGGACCTTATTATTAAATTCCCATTGTCCTTTTTCATTCCATACACACCATTGATCTACTCTCATATTAACTATTATTGTAACCAAGGACAGGCAGAGCGCATAGAGTCCTGCCATTCTTGCCACATTTTAAACCTCTTCCCTGTTTTTAAGTTTATATAATTCTTCTCTTTTGGAACCTCGAAATAGTCTGGTACCAAATTTTCAATGATTACAATGTCACACTCTTGTTTGCAATAACTGTGAGCTGGTCCACAGTCTACACAATGCTGACAACAACAACAATCAAATATACATTTGCAGTTACAATACCAACACATCTGTCAAAGTTCCGACTAATAGAACACTTCAAGGAAATTCCAGGCATATTTATTCTGAAAAAATCTTTAATCATGGACACATTGTCAGCACATATTGAATGGATGCCAGAATCTGAATTTCTCTTGCTTGCGTCTGACTTTTCTTGCTAAACCCCTCCCTTATTTTGCAGTCATAAGTCACATCTTCCAATTAGCCAACAGGGCAAAAATTCATTTCCATTCCTTATCCCGGGTTTTCCTTATAAATCTCCTCCCTTTCTATGTCATCTGAATTAACTCTAAAAATACCAAACAGTTCTGAATATCTTGTCAAAGCAATAATAAT
>BFFQ01001815.1:135833-155785 GCA_003402635.1 Protobothrops flavoviridis | reverse complement strand
CTTCCAGTGTTGGAGCATTCACCGCTTCTGGAGGCAGGTTGTTCCATTGGTTAATTGTTCTAACTGTCAGTAAGTTTCTCCTTAGTTCTAAGTTGCTTCTCTCCTTGATCAGTTTCCATCTGTTGTTTCTTGTCCTGCCTTCAGGCACCTTCGAGAATAGCTTGACTCCCTCTTCTTTGTGGCAGCCCCTGAGATATTGGAACACTGCTATCATGTCCCCCCTCATCCTTCTCTTTGTTAAACTAGACATACCCAATTCCAGCAACCGTTCCTTATATGCTTTAGCCCCCAGTTCCCTAATCATCTTTGTTGCTCTTCTCTGTACTCTTTCTAGAGTCTCAGCATCTTTTTTACATCGTGGTGACCGAAACTGGATGCAGTATTCCAAGTGTGGCCTTACTAAGGCATTGTAAAGTGGTATTAATACGTCACGTGATCTTGATTCTATCCCTCTGTTAATGCAGCCCAGCACTGTGTTGGCCTTTTTGGCAGCTGCAGCACACTGCTGGTTCATATTTAAGTGATTGTCCACTAGGAATCCGAGGTCCCTCTCACAGTTACTACTATTGAGCAAGGTACCCCCCATACTATACCTGTACATTTGGTTTTTCTTGCCTAAATGTAGAACCTTACTTTTTTCACCATTGAATTTCTTTTTGTTAGATAGTGCCCAGTGTTCAAGTCTGTTCAGGTCCTCCTGTATCTTAAGCCTGTCTTCTGGAGTGTTGGCTATTCCTGCCAGCTTGGTGTCATCCGCAAATTTGATGAGTTCCCCATCTATCCCCTCATCCAAATCATTGATGAAGATATTGAAGAGCACTGGGCCCAGAACAGAGCCCTGGGGCACCCCACTACACACTTCCCTCCATGTAGATGTGGTTCCATTGAGGACCACTCGCTGAGTATGGCCGGTCAGCCAGCTATGAATCCATCTGGTGGTAATGCTGTCTAACCCTCATTAGTGAAGCCTTAGTGAAGTCCAAGTAAATTATATCCACAGCATTCCTCTGATCCACTAATTTTGTCACTTGGTCAAAGAATGCAATAAGGTTTGTCTGGCATGATCTGTTTTTGACAAACCCATGTTGGCTTTTAGTAATGACTTTGTTTGCCTCTAGGTGTTCGCTGATTCATTGTTTGATTATTTTTTCCAGAATCTTCCCAGGTATTGAGGTCAGGCTGATAGGTCTGTAATTTCCTGGATCCATTTTTTTTCCCTTTTTTGAAGATGGGAACTACATCAGCTCTTTTCCAGTCCTCTGGTAGTTCCCCAGTGCTCCAAGATCTTTGAAAAATATAATTCAGCAGTTCTGAGATCACATTTGCCAGTTCCTTGAGAACCTTGGGGTGTAATCCATCTTGTCCTGGTGATTTGAACTCGTCTAGGCTGGATAGGTGCTCACTTATCATTTTCTTGCCTATCTTAACTTGTGTTTCTTTACTGTTTTTTATGGCACTATTTTTGATAGGTTTTTTCCCTTTGTGTAAAGACAGATGCAAAAAACGAGTTAAATAGTTCTGCTTTCTCCCTATTGCTAGTCACCTTCTTACCACTTTCACCCACTAATGGACCAATCGTTTCCTTCACTTTTGTCTTGTTTTTTACATGTTGAAAGAAGCTTTTTTTATTATTTTTTACTTTGGTCGCAAGCCTTAGTTCATTTTGAGCCTTGGCTTTCCTCACTTAATCTTTGCAGGCTCGGGCTATTTGTTGATATTCTGATTTAGTTATGTGCCCCTCTTTCCACTTTCTATACTTGTTCTTTTTATCTTTCAATTTGTCAGAGAGTTCTTTATGCAGCCACACTGGTTTCTTTTGAGAGCTGTTATTTTTCCTCTTTGTTGGTATTGAGCTAGACTGGGCTTCTATTATCTTGCTTTTCCAAATTTCCCAAGCTTCTTGCATTGTTTTCCCCTGGAGGATTCTCATCCATGGAATCCTTCCCAAGCCCTCTCTATGTTTATTGAAATTAGCTCTCTTGAAGTCCAAGACTCTAGTTTGACTATGTTCTATTGCTTGTGCTTTCATAATGTTGAATTCCAATATTGCATGATTACTACCTCCCAAGGTTCCTGTGGCTTCAACACCTTCTATCATTTCATCTCTGTTAGTGAGAATTAGATCCAAAATGGCTAATCCCCTAGTTCCCTTCTCTACGTTTTGGGAGACAAAGTTGTCTGCTAGGTTTGTCAGGAATCTGTTTGATCTTCCACTTGGTGCAGAGTTTGTCTCCCAGTTGATGTCAGGGTAATTAAAGTCCCCCATTACTATGGTGATGTGCTTCCTACATACCTTAGTTAGCTGACTAGCAAAAAGTCCATCTATTTCCTCTGTTTGGTTGGGTGGCCTATAGTATACACCTATGGCAATGTCATTTTTTCTCCCTTTTATATTGACCCAAATGCATTCAAGACAGTTTTCGTCATTGTTGTGCTCTATTTCTGTAGAAATGTAGTTATTTCTTATATAGAGAGCCACTCCACCTCCTCTTTTATTTGATCTGTTTCTTTTAAATAATTTAAATCCCTCTAGCTGTGTGTTCCATTTGTGGATTTCATCCCACCATGTTTCTGTAATGGCAACAATATCATATCTGCCCTCATTGACCTGAATTTCTAGTTCACCCTGTTTGCTGTTCATACTCTGTGCATTGGTGTATAGACATTTGAGTCCTTTATGACCGACCCTGTGTTTACTTTCTACATAACCTGTGTGGTGCCTGAGTTCCCCTATTGTCTTACCACCTATTTGGTTAGAGCACTTTGTGTGGCACTCGTTATTAAAAGCTGACATCCGCCCCCCCTTACAAAAAGGACAGATCCTGTAATGTAAACAAAATCATATGTTAATGACTAGTTTTTGGTTTGTTGGGGTTTTTCGCATGAAACCTTTTGACGAGCCTGTCAGCTTTCACCTCACTGGATTTTACCCAGGCGGCTTCAGACAACGGGAATTCCTTCCATTGTACTAGGTACTGCAATTTCCCTTTAAAAATTCTAGAGTCAAGAATACGTTTCACTTCATAGTGGGTCTGTCCCACAACTACGAGGGGCCCAGGTGCCTTCTTCGGGGGAGGTCTTAAAGTGGAGCCCCGATAAGGTTTTAACAAGCTACTATGGAAGACAGGGTGAATTCTACCTAAAAGCCAAGGGAGTTTCAGTTTTACGGTGACTGGATTGATGATCTTTACAATAGGAAAAGGCCCCAAGAATTTCGGTCCTAACTTCTTACTGGGTAATTTGAGGCGTAAATATTTGGTTGAGAGATAAACCTTTTCCCCAACTTGGAATGTTCTTTGGGGAGCCCTCTTTTTATCAGCCTGCTTTTTATAGGTTTCAAAAGTCTTTTTTAAAGCAGTTTTCATGTTTCTCCAAACTTCTTCCCATCCCCTCACCCATTGGTCAAGAGTCTGGGAAACGGTTGGCACCTAGGGGTATTCAGGTATTGGACCAAACTTTTTTCCTGTGGCTACTCTGAAAGGTATGTGGCCGGTGCAGCTGTGTACAGAATTATTGTATGCCACCTCTGCAAAAGGGAGGAGTTCAGTCCATTTTGTCTGTTGGTAGGAAACGTAGCATCTGAGTTATTGCTCCACCATTTTGTTAGCGGATTCTGCAGCTCCATTGGTGGACAGATGGAAAGCAGATAAGCCTTGAGATGATCCAATTAATTTAAAGAAACTCTTCCAAAACTTCGCTGTGAACTGCACCCCCCTATCCGAAATTATTCGCTTAGGGGCCCCATGCAGCCAGTAGATATGTTTCAGGAACAATTTAGTCAGTCGTTGGGCAGATGGGAGTCCTTTGCAGGCGATGAAATGAGCCTGCTTTGAAAACAGGTCTATCACAGTCCAGATGACAGTATTTCCTCTGCTTTCAGGTAGGTCTACTATAAAATCCATAGCTATTTCTTCCCAGGGTTGAGAAGGGTCTGCTACTGGCTGCAGTAACCCAGGGTTTTCCCTGGGATTCTTTTCATTGTGGCACATACAGTACAACTCTTTACATAGTTTTCCACATCCCGTTTCAGCCCCGGCCACCAAAATGGCCGGCGGGTGAGATGTAGAGTTTTTAGATATCCAAAATGACCAGCCTGTTTTATATCATGGCTGTGTTTGAGAGCATTAAGATGGAGGGCTTCAGCAAATACAGCTTCCCCCCCTTGTAAGCCAAACCATCCCTGCATGTCAGGGAGGTTTGATTAACTTTGAACCATTGATCGGTGAGTTCTCATTTTATTTTCTTTGCCCCAGGGTCATCAGGATTTGGGACCCTGCGAGGCGTGAGCTGAGCAGCAGTTTGTGGATTGGAGATAATTGCTTCATTAACCTCTTCGCGTTCGCTTTTCGATAGCACATCAGCTAGGAAGTTTTTTCTTCCTGTTATGTACTTTAGAGTGAAGTTGAAATGGTTAAAGTACTGTGCCCACCGTACTTGCTTTGGGGACAATTTGCGTGGAGTTTTCAGTGCCTCTAGGTTTTTATGATCTGTCCATACTTCAAATGGCACCTTGCTTCCTTCTAGATAGTGTCGCCAGTTTAACAGTCCCCACCTATTAGCGAAGGCCTCCTTCTCCCAGACTGCCCATCTCCTCCCGCTTTCAGTAAAATTTTTAGAAGTGTAGGCACAGGGTTGTAGAACTCCACTTTTGTTCTTCTGCAGTAATACAGTTCCGACTGCCACGTCTCTGGCGTTAGCTTGGATTAAAAAGGATTCCCCTGGGCAGGGGTGCTTTAGAACTGGTTCAGCAGCAAATAGTCTTTTTAAATTCTCAAATGCTGTTTGACAGCTCATAGTCCATGTAAGTGGCTGGCCTGGTCGCAGTTTTCCTCCACCTTTGCCTGTTTTGAGTAGTTCTGTAAGGGGTAGGGCAATTTCAGCATAGGAGAGGATGAATTCACGATAGAAGTTGGCAAACCCTAAAAAACTTTGAAGCTGTTTGCGAGCCTTTGGGGGCTGCCACTCAATTATAGTTTTCACTTTGGCTGGATCCATTTCAATGCCGTCGTTGGAAATTCTGTAGCCAAGATAATCTAATCGGGTTGGTGAAATTCACATTTTGACAATTTGGCATAAAGCTTGGCATTCAATAATTTCTTTAACACTTCTCTCACCAGTTTTATGTGATCAGTCATATTCATGCTGTATATCAGGATGTCATCAAGATACACCAGAACTCCTTTGTACAAGTGATCATGTAGGACCTCATTGATCAACTGCATGAATACGGCTGGGGCCCCCTGTAGTCCAAATGGCATGACTTTGAATTGGTAGCTCCCCATAGGACAGTTGAAGGCAGTTTTCCACTCATCTCCCTCCTTTATTCTCACCCAGTAATATGCCTCTCTCAGGTCTAATTTAGTGAAGACACTCCCCTTAGCCAGATGGGTTAATATGTCTTTGAGAAGGGGGAGGGGGTATTTGTTTTCCACATTCACAGCGTTGAGACCCTTATAGTCTATGCAGAGACAAAGAGACCCATCTTTTTTTTTTCTTTGAACAACACAGGGGCTCCCACGGTAGATTTGGCCCGTTCAATGAACCTCCTCGCTAGGTTTTTCTTCACGTATCGCTGCATCTCCTTCATTTTGAGGGGGGACATAGCGTACATTCTTGGCTGTGGGAGTTTGATTCCTGGCACCAATTTGATAGAGCAGTCATTGGGTCTGTGAGGCAGCAGAGCATCGCATTCTTTTTCACTAAATGCCTTCGTTAGGTCCTGGTATTCATTGAGGATGAGTGGTTCGTCTGGTGGCGGTGAGGCAGCCAAGTGCGCTTGTTCATTGGGTGGCCTAAAGTGTCCCACAACATCAGTTGAATCAGTGGGAGGCTCAGGCCCTATAGGAGTCTCACAGTTCTCATTCCTTTCTCCCACCAGATAAATGGTTTCCATTTGTCTAACCAGGCTACACCTAGGATCACAGCCTCAGTCATTTTTGGGGCCACAAGGAAGCAAATAAACTCCCAGTGTGCACCTATTTCTAGGTGTAAGGGCTCAGTTAATTGTGTGACTAAAGTCCCTCCCATCAGGGAGCCATCAGCTTGCTCGAGCCTCACAGGTTTGGAGAGCTGTTTTACCCATATGCCCATTTTCATGGCAAAGGGTAGGCTAATAATACATTGGGTGCATCCCGAATCGATTAGCACATTTAAGTCCATTTGTGCCCCCGACTTAGGGATTATAAACTTGGCGGCCAGTGAAAAAGGTGGGATTTGTCGACTCACCATCGGGTCGTTCTCTCCTTCATCATCGCTGTCAAAGGCGGGTAGAGCAGGGGAGGGTCCACCTGGAGTCCCAGCATCCTGTTGTGTGGGGGGTGTAATCTGGGCAACATGTTCTTGCGTGACCCGGTTGGATTTTTCTCTCGTTAGCCCTTGGGAAGGTTTCTTTCTCGCTGCTGGTTCCGGTCTGCTCTGCAGTCAGGGGTAGGGGACCGGACAGTTTGCTGCTCAATGTCCCTTCTGTCCACACCGGAAACACTTAATTGATGGGCCTGTAGGTGGCCTGGGTCTTTCAGCCATCGCAGTAGTCAGAGGGTTTCGTGGGGGTGATTGTTGTTCGGGTTGTTCTGGCTGCTGCTCAGATTCAGGTGGGGGAGGCTTCTTATAGCGGGCGAGCTAAACGTCTAGCTTCACCGCTGCCTGGTACCATTCTCGCAGCTGATCAGGTACTGCTCGATAGAAACAGGCCTGAGAGAGGTGATCGTCTAATCCCTCAATGAAGTGATGGATTAGGGACTGCTCTGGCCATCCCTCTATTCGACCTGCTATCTTGCGAAACTCTCACACGTAATCCAGGGCAGGCCTGCCGGCTTGTTTTATTTTGTGGATTTGTTCTCTTGCTTTTAGGCCAAGGGATAGATCCTCAAATCTTTCTTTCAGACCTAGGAGGAAGAGATGGGGGTACTCCAATTCTGGGGCTTGCTCATTATATAAATTGTTCAGCCATTCAGATGCTTCTCCCTCTAGGCTGGACGCAATCACATTGACCATAGCCCCTGGGTCCGGGTAGAGATAGGCCCAGCGATTCAAGTGAAAATGCACTTTACTGCAGCCAGCAGCCTTTACTAAAAGAAACTTTTACTAAATGGAGTTGAGGGTCTTTCTTTCCAAAGGGACATGACTGGGGCAGGTCTGCCACTAGGCTAGAACTGCAATAACAGCCAGCCTGGAGAACACCTCTACCGTGGGGGCTGTGCAAAGTATATCAGCTCATGAGAGTGACCAGGAGGAGATTGAAGCTGATGGAAAGCAGCATCCTCAAGACCCCATAGCAGAATAGACCTTCTTGAACGGCTGGGCGAGATGGAAGCTTGCAATGACCAGCTGAGACCCCAATGGTCACAGGGGGGTTGGAAAGAAAGAATACTGGGAAGAAAAGCCATCTGAGGTGATGTTCACATGCGGGAACCAGGGAGAGCAGCATCTGGTGATTGAGGAGGAGACTATCTAAGGTGAGGCAGACCAGGAGAATGAGATGCTGGAGTTTGCAATCTAGTATCTGCGGGTGGCCTTTGGCAACCTCAAGGTGTGTGAAGCCCTGGTGCGGATGGCACAGCCACCAGCCCAACCAGCACAATCCTCATGTGGTGATGGCATGACAATACCCACTGCCATGGTCATGTGGCACCTGCCCCAGCCACTGAGGCAAAAGATCCGGCCTCACAACCAACTGCTGTCCTGACTGCTCAGCAAGCAGCATTAGATTGGGCTATGCCACTGAGGAGAGGTCACTGATCTCCAGCCTTGGGGTGAAGTACAGCAGAGAGCCTAAGCAACTAGGGTTTTTTCCAGCTCAAGTCTGAACCTACATGCAGGAGTATGGTCCGGAAATAGCTTCCAAAGGGGCAAAAGTGTGGTATGTAATTATGGCATTAGAGGGAATTGCAGCTGAGTGGATGCTCACTTTTCACAATGATGATGCCCCAGAGCTGCGCTTCAACCATTTCATGGGGGCACTCCAAAAACATTTTGAAGACCTCTTGGCTGACCACAAAGCCAGAACCAGAATCAAGACCATAAGTCAGGGTCACCAACCCATGGCCACCTACACCCAAGAATTCCGTATCTGGCCTGCCAACTGACTGACTGGCCACAAGATATGCTGATTAAGTGTTTCCAGGATGGGCTGAACAGTGATGTCTACAATACTTGCATCTACTTGGCTGGTATGTTTTGGCTGAAGACATAAAGATCGACTTGGCCAGTTCACAGGGCCATTCCAGCTGTGTGTGGTGGAGATCCCTCCTGGAAAAGAAAGAAACCCCGAAGCCACACCGTGAGAACAGAGCCCTGCTAACATTCCACCAGCTGCTTCAAGTGCAGGAAGGAGGGGCACCGAGCTGCCAAATGCCAAGCTACACGTCCAGCCCAGAAGACACCTTCAAAGCCAGTCAGAGAACCTGAGAGAAGGCCCTGGAGGGAGTGGAAGTTGTTGAGTTCATCCCATCCCCCAAGGATGGCGAGACAACTCTGACTATCACAGCTGAAGGTCTAATGGAGAATGATACTGACTCCCACAATGACCCCTTGGTAAGTTGTCTGGTGATCCCAATAACCCTATAGAACTGGTGGTTCCATCTTTGGGGTGCAAGGGGAACCTGATGTTCTCCTGGACTTAGGTTATACCAGATGCCTGGTCAACCCTGCCCTAGTTGAGAAACTATGTCTGAGACTCAAATAGTTTAAAGTGCCCATGGCTTTTTGCCAGCTGGATGGCTTATAGTAGCAAGGGGGCAGCAATATTTGTCACCAAGCCAATAGAAATGAGAATGGGGGCACACAGAGAAACCCTGAGCTTTATTGTGGTGCTTGGCATGAGAGACCACTTGTACTAGGCTTGGAATGGCTATGGAAGTGGAATCCCTATGTAAACTGGAGGAGGAGGATGTTAAATATTTGGCAAGCTAGCCCAAAAGGGAAGCTGAAAGAGAAACTTAAGGTCCCTGTCCCTAAGCTGCAGTGGGTAAAGCCAAGAAGGGAAGTGGGAGCTGCAACAAAGTAGTGCCCCAAAGGCAATCCCTGGATCCCTAAAGGATATTGGGACCTATGGGACATTTTTAGTGAAAGGGCTCAGACGCGCTTCTACCCCACCGGCCAACTGACTACTCCATAGAAATCATACCGGGCACTAAGTTGCCCAAATCCAAACTGTATTTAATAATAATAATAGTAATAATAATAATAATAACAACAACAACAACAACAACAATGTGGTTGAGGGGCTTGTGTACTCTGAGGAAGATGAGAGCTATGCCAGAGGTTCAACCATACTGGACAGGTCTCATCAGAGGAGTCAGACAAAGAGTGTCTCTCCCATAAAAAATATGGTGAAACGTAAATTTCAGAATGCCATACCGGCTCGGATGTCACCTGGGTTAACAAGGTCCGCGCTAGATATTGGAGTTCCTGGATATCTGGTGAAAAATGGGTTACAGGACTCAGGACTGTTGGCTGAGCAACCAGGGCCAGCAGCTGTAGAACTACTGGAAGAAAAGGTGTTTACCCGTCGCAGATACACAGTGATTGAAAACAAAGAAATAATGATCTGTTACTACAGATCAAGTCCAACAAGAAGAGGATATCTAAAACGAATGCACCAGTTCTGGAAAGAACAACATCCAGAATCAGAAATAACAGAACAGAGACTAGCAGATCAACGCCGATTTATAATACGAAATAAGGTATTCACAGAAACAGAATTGGACGAACTGCAAAGGTTCACCCAGGGCAAAGAAATCAAAGCCTTGCCAGAAGTAATTCAGAATGTAGAGGCAAGCAAGGGGGAGTTGGCAGTGAAAGAATCCAGCAGAGATATACAGCTGTTCTCATTTGGAAACCAGGCACCTCTTCCTCAGCAAGAACAAAACCCACTAACTAAAGAAATAAAAGAATTGAAACAAAGAATAACTGAGCATCTAGAACAGCACAAAAACAACAGAATAAGGCTGCCTGCATTGAAGCTTGTTCCAAAGAAACAGCTAGCACAAGCCTTAAAAGATGCTAATACTGCAATATCAAGTATAAGCACTAATTCACTGCAAGAAACAAACCAACTAATGTACAGCACAGCTGCAGTTATAACTGAATACCTGGGATGCAAAATCAACAAAGAAGAAAAACAAACAAAAAGTGCACCAGAAAAATGGAAGGTTAGACTAGAAAATAAGATCAGCAAGTTAAGATCACATGCAAGCAAGCTAGAACAGATGAAAGAAAAGAAGCTGAAGAACAAGAAGACCAAAGAATACCTAATCAAGAAATACCACTTAGAAACAAGGAAGATCAAGGAAGCACTGGAAATAATAAAGCAACAAATAACAGCTATAGCCAGGAAAATCAGTAGATATGAAGCTCGAATTGCAAACTATAGGCAGAACCTCCAATTTCAATCCAATCAGAAACGTTTCTACCAATCCATCAATGGAGAAACTACAATGAATCAGTCAGTACCTGACAAGGAAGAAACAGTGCAGTTCTGGAAGCAGATATGGAATAACCCAAAGAAATACAACAAGGATGCGGCTTGGTTAAAAGAGGTGGATGCAAATAAAACAGAAGTTGAAATGAAATAACTAGTAATAACAACAAAAATGGTAGAAAAAAGAGCAAGGAAGATCAAAAATTGGTCAGCACCAGGTGAAAATGAACTGCATGGGTTTTGGTTGAAACATCTAACTGTTATACATCTACTCATTGCCAAACAGTTCAACAATATACTACAAGGAGGAGAAATTGAAAA
Organism: Protobothrops flavoviridis; assembly: GCA_003402635.1. Taxonomy (NCBI): domain Eukaryota; kingdom Metazoa; phylum Chordata; class Lepidosauria; order Squamata; family Viperidae; genus Protobothrops; species Protobothrops flavoviridis. The sequence continues at coordinate 145,044 of BFFQ01001815.1, read as the reverse complement.
GTGGCTAATAACTGGGAAAACCTATCTAATAATGAAAAATCCAGCAAAAGGGGCAACACCAGGCAACTACAGGGCAATTACCTGCTTACCAACAACTTTCAAATTGCTAACTGGTGTGGTAGCTGATGTAGTACAACAGCATCTAATTGAAAACAATCTCTTTCCACCTGAGCAGAAAGGAAACCGCCCCAATAGCAGAGGAACAAAAGATCAACTCCTAATAGACAAAATGATTTTGGAAAACTGCAAGAAAAGGAAGACCAACCTGAATGTGGCATGGATTGACTACAAAAAGGCATTTGACTCTCTGCCACATGACTGGATAATCAGGTGCCTAGAAATAACAGGCGTCAGTAGAAACATCAGAAAATTTGTGCAAAGATTGATGGCACAATGGAAGACACAGTTACAGGTCAATGGTGGGAGACTGGGAGAGGTTAACATCAAGAGAGGAATATTTCAAGGAGATTCATTATCACCATTACTATTTGTTATTGCACTGTTTCCTCTGTCAACAATACTGAATAACTCAGGACATGGCTATCAAACATCAAAAACATCTGCCAGACTATCCCACCTCCTTTACATGGATGATCTGAAGCTGTATGGAAAAACATCATCTGAAATAGAATCGCTGCTCAACACTGTCCGTATATATAGCCAAGATATTGCAATGGAGTTTGACTTGGACAAGTGTGCCACACTTAGTATCAAACAAGGAAAAATAGTGAAAACTGAAGGAATTAAGATGCCCCACGAAAATAACATTAAGAATCTGGATGAGGAAGATTACTACAAATACTTGGGTATCCTTCAAGCTGACAACATCAAGCACACTGAAGTCAAGAAAAAGATTAGAGGTGAATACATCAAGAGAGTGAAGAAGATCTTAAAGTCCAAACTCAATGGAGGAAATACCATAAAGGCAATCAATACCTGGGCAATTCCAGTCATTAGATACACAGCTGGAATAGTGGACTGGACTCAAGCAGAACTAAAAGCAATGGATAGGAAGACCAGAAAAATAATGATAATGAATCATGCCCTTCATCCACAAAGTGACATTGACAGACTTTATCTACCAAGGCAAATAGGTGGGCGTGGAATGCTGCAAGTACATCAGATGGTTGAAGAAGAAAAAATGGCTTTGGAAGAATATCTGAAGGACAAAGATGCACTGAAATTAGTATATCAGGAAGGCTTACTGACTACTGGAGAGACCAAACTGGCCTACAAGAAAGACCAAATGAAGAACAGAATAAAGGCATGGGAAGACAAAGCACTACATGGCCAGTACATTAAAAAAATAGCTGGGAAAGCAGATAATAACAAGACCTGGCAATGGCTAAGAGCAGGAAAATTGAAGAAAGAGACCGAGGGACTAATTCTGGCTGCACAAGACCAAGCCTTAAGGACAAATGCATATAAAGTCAAAATTGAGAAGACAGCAACAGACAGTAAGTGCCGCCTATGCAAAGAAACTGAAGAAACAGTGGACCACCTGGTAAGCTGCTGCAAGAAGATCGCACAGACTGACTACAAGCAGCGGCATGACAAAGTAGCAACAATGGTGCATTGGAAGATCTGCAAGAAATATCATTTGCCTGTAAGCAAAAACTGGTGGGATCATAAAATAGAGAAAGTCATAGAAAATGATAAAATTAAACTGCTCTGGGACTTCAGAATTCAAACAGACAAGCACCTGCAACATAACACCCCGGACTTAACAATTGTCGATAAAAAAGACAAAAAAGTCTGGATAGTGGATGTGGTAGTGCCTGGAGACAGCAGAATAGATGAGAAAGAACTGGAGAAGATAACAAAATACAAAGACCTACAAATAGAAATAGAAAGACTGTGGCAAAAGCAAGCAAGGGTAGTACCAATAGTAATAGGCGCCTTGGGTGCAATCCCAAAACAACTGGAGCACCATTTGAACACCATTGGCATTAACAAATTCGCTATTAGTCAATTGCAAAAGGCGACCTTACTAGGAACTGATTCCATCCTGCGACAATATCTGTAATACCATCAAACATCCACATCTGCCTATCCCAGGTCCTGGGTAAGAACTCGATAGGTAGACAAAATGCCAAATCCAGTCTGAACATCTGGCTGACTGTGCGATGATCCATAATAATAAAGTTTGATGAGGATTAGAGGATTAGAGGAACTGCAAGCGTTCATAGACAAAAACCTTCATACAGCTCTGGAGAAGGCAAAGGAAGCGTATAAAAAACAAGCCAATAAAAGGTGAGAGAAGCCAAAAGACTTTAAAACCAGGGACAAGGTCTATCTATCAATTAAGTATCTGCAATCTAGACAACCTTCCAAAAAACTGGGTCTGAAGTATATTGGCCCTTTCTGTATCCTAAGAGTTATTAACCTAGTGACTATGGAACTTGAATTACCAAAAACTCTTAGGCGCATTCATCCGATATTTCACTGCAGCCTCCTGAAACCAGAAATCATCTCTTTCCTATGCCCAAAAACACTACAGCCTCCTGATCCCATCATGATCGAAGAAAAGCAACATTTTGAGGTCAAGGACATACTGCACTCTCGCACATATCAGGGGAAATCCCGTATTTGGTAGAGTGGAAGGACTTCCCTCTCTCTGAAACCAAATGGGTGTATTCCAAACATATTAAAGCCTCCAAACTTCTTAAAAAGTTCCACAAACAATACCCAGATAAACTTTGATGACTGTTTAATTAAATGTGCATTTTTGTGTGTGTCTCCCCCTCCTTTTTTGCTTCCTCTGCAGTACTAACGTCAAGGGGAGCAGTATGTCAGGTCTACCACCTTTGGCTTGGTGCCTCACTGGCATCTAAGGCTATCAAAGGCTAGGAGGGAGGGGGCAAAGGGAGAGAAAGACAAATGGGGCAATAAACATGTATGGGGATGTGATGAAAAATAGGGAGGAGGCTGACAGCTTGATGAAGACCAGAGAGGCATGGAACCAGCTTGTGCCAGGTCTCAAAGCCAAGCATCCTGAGATTTGAACGTGGACTACCCCAAACATCTCAGCATTGTCAAAACACCTATGCAGCTCTTTATTTGCTGAAGACAAACTGGTCATGGGAGGAGGACTGGGAGGAGGGGAAAAATTTGTAACCTTTTCACGTGGGAAATTTAGTTCTAGCCTGATTTTACTGCAGTCAGCAGCCTTTACTAAAAGAAGCTTTTATTAAATGGAGTCGAGGGTCTTTCTTTCCTAAGGGACCTGACTGGGGCAGGTCTGACACTAGCACACTCTTTCCCAGTCAGATTATAAATCTCCACATTCTCCATGTGGCATTAGTATGATAAATGTCTCCTAGATCAGCATTTAATTGTGAATGTAAATCTTATTAAGCAGCATGAATTTTCACTAACCATACCAAGGTGTTCAGAATATTAAACATTTGGCTAACATCACACAGAATTCTCTTAAGATTTGCTCCCAAGGTATGTTTCAGCTTCTAACTACTCTGCCCACCTCAGATGAGGTTGCCTGAATTAACAGTACATATGTAGCCTGTAAGCTGTAAATGTACTGTTAATGTTGAAAATATAAGTATGTCCTGAGTTTTTCAAAGTACTTCAAAGACAAGTTTTATTTTGGGTTTGTTTAGGTGATTCCATTAGTATATACATAGTTTACATTTATGTAACTTTCCCTAAGACTTAATTCCCCTTCATAGCTGTTAATTTAAGGACATGAGAACATGTGGGTAAGAACTCAGCTACCACAATTCTCAAGAGGTTTCATATAATATTACAATGGATCTCCAGTACAATATTTGTTTTAACTGGGTTTAAATACCTTTCCTTTTTGAAAAAAAAGTGCAGTCATTTTATGAAGTACAGATTTCTGAAAAATCCCTGATCATTACAGAAAAAGAACTCTACTATAGCTAGCAATTTTGATGGTATTTGTTTATCACTCTATCATCCTTCAACAAGCAATAATATGTAGAGAAATATAGCAAAAGTGGTTAGATCTGAGGGGTACAGTTGATGTTTGATAGCACAGCACTATGACCCATACATTACCCAAAAGGTAACTAAATTTTTTGAGGCTAATTCATATGTTCTGTTCTTCTTATATGAAGATAGATAATTAGAATGTAACAAATACCTGCGCCACTTCAGAAGTAGCATAATAATATATTGCTTTTGTATATGGAACAATACTATTTTGCATCTGTTATTTAAGAATAATAGGATTAAGATATAATTTCTTAAATTAAAAAATATGAAGTTAAGCAATAATAGATGCACTATTTGGGACTGAATAATAAAATAATGGGTTTGGTTCCAAATCTGCTTCCTATGAAGTAGAAAGGCTGGTCAGATCCATTCTCTCTTTCTCTCTCTCTCCATACTTAAACAATGAACAAGAAGATTTTAAGTAATGTTATTCTGCTTTTGTAACTCTTCCAGACTCCCACTGAGTCTGGATTGGGACAACTCACCACAGCCAACTTGCCAACTCACCACAGGAGAACTTGCCATAGGACAATTTAACAATTCAATTTAATTATTTAAAATAAATAAAAATGTTTTAATTCTTGTCATTCACATTTCATTTTGTCTCTCCTTTTGCATCCTTTCTTTAATGATTCTATTCCACCATTTCTTTGATATTAGTGTAACTCTTATCCCACTGTAAGTTGTCCCATGGCAAGTTGGCCGTGGCGAGTTGGCTGTGGTGAATTGTCACAGACCCCACTCAGTCTGCTCCAAAGAATTTGAGGGAATAGCAGGGAAGATGGCACTGCTGGTTACTTCCTGTACCAGGGAAATAAGTGAAACCTGTTCTTCCTTTTCTGTCAGAAAGAGCACTCTTATAGATGGAACAAAAACTGGATCTGTCCTTGCAACAAAAAAGAGTAGGTAGTTGCTATTATCCAGCTGAATTAGACAATAACTGATAATAGATTACGCAAAACTTCTAGAAAGCAAAGTTGTTTAAATCCAGCCTTTAGGTTATGTAACCTAAAGCATTTATATATTTTTATTAAATTGGTATATCATTACTTCAAAGAGCACATATAAGCTAGGGCAGCAGCTTCTTTAAACAGGAATCACAAGCTACAGGTTATAATGAGTAGGACAATGATTCAAAGTGACCAGAGCAAGGATTTGTTGCTGCTAGTGCTTTTCTGTTTGTTTTTTCAATTTGGGCAGTGGAAGTTTTTTTTTTAAAAAAATAAGCTATATTTAGACTTTTCTGGGGATTACACTACATTTTTTCAAATTTCTGCCTTGATTTTTGGCCACAGTAGTTCTAAGGCTGGCCTCAGGTAACCCATTCCTGCTTTACAGATGTACAAGTTGCAAAATACATTTGTTGTTATCTTGCAAAGTGCATTTGTTTCTTGCAATAGAAATGTGTCTCCAAGAGTCAATCGCAATCACCAAGATTTTGTCTGAGATATCTCTAACAGAATCCTTTCCATTATCACCAATATAATGTATAAGCACTACATTAAACCTGTCTTTCCCATCATAGCAATAGCACTTAGACTTAATTGTGCTTTACAGCCCTCTCTAAGTGGTTTACAGAGTCAGCATATTGCCCCCAACATTTTACCAACCTCAGAAGGATGGAAGTCTGAGTCAACATTGAGCCGGTCAGGATCAAACTGCTGGCAGTTAGCAGAATAAGTCTGCAATACTGCATTCCAACCACTGCAGCACCATGGCTCTTTATAGACCTAAATTACTACTAAAATCATTTGCACATTCATACCTGACAATGTATGATATATAGTCCTCTATCCCCATCCCCAAATCTGCAACATATATATTTTTGGATCCTTTAGGTGCCTATTGAAAATCCAGAACACTATAGCATCTGGTTACCACACCAACATGGCACCACAAAGGAGCCTAAGTTCCAGAGGCAATTTATAGAGAAAATTTTGAATTCTCAGATGATACAAGCTTACCACAGCTCCTTCTGGCTGAACTGGAAGGATTCCTTCCTTTTGGAAAGCAACAAAATCAAGAGTCCACCTGAGTCCCACTCTGAAGTCCATTTTCCCCAATATAAGCTAAGTGAAAGCATTTTTATTTTTTACAATGCTACAAGACCATACATTATTAATTGTGAATTTATTTATTTTATTTGTTTATCCCATTTCTATACCATCCATATCATCTGGCAAAATGTTTTGGTTAGTGCATAGAATTATCCCTTAATCCAGAATAGTAAGTGTTGTATATTAACTCAATTTCATAAGGACTGTTATAAAACAGTTAACTAAGATGTTCAATTCAAATCCTTAACTGTCTGTTGCATATATTACAAGCCTGTGTTTTAGGCGGGAATGTATGCTTTAAACTCATTGGCTGTCGCCTAGTGGCGGTCCATATAAATATGAGTCAAGCAGCTGCTAGAGCCACTTCTGTGTGGATTGAATAAACGAGTTGTTACTTTCACTCCTGTGTCTTCAATGCCTCACCGTTCCCAGTTAATAACAGTGGCAATGAAGGTGGGATTATGCTGTTAAGAAGAAAGAGCTGGAGGACTAAGAGCTAAGAGTCACTAAGGGGTAAGACCAGGCATCAGCGCCCTGGTAGGAACAGCGTTCCCCCCTTCTGCCTGCCAGCAAGCCATGCTGGAGGCATCACTATCCTAAGGGATCCATCCCTAGGATTCACACAGAAGCCCTTAGCAGCGTAAGGCATTGAGAGACTCAGTAACAGTCAGCAATGGCCAAAGTTGGCAAGCTATCAGAGTTCGACGTATTGCATCCAGAGCAATGGAGCTCTTATGTCTCCTGTGTCGAAAACTACCTGAGAGCGAACCGGGTCAGGGAAGATGGACTAAAGGTTGCAACCTTGCTGTGCGTATGCGCCAGGCAACTTTTGATATAGCAGAGAATCTAGTCGCTCCTGCTGCATTGGAGTCAGTTACCTTCGCTGACTTGAAAAGAAGACTTAAAGAACACTTTGAACCAAGACTGTCCATCGCATGGAGACACACATTCGAGCAGAGAGAACAGCAGCCCGAGGAGTTTGCTGCTGAATTCGTGGCTGCCCTGCGACAGGCGTCCAGACTCTGCGAATTTCCAGATTTAGAGGATCGGCTCAGGGACCGACTGGTATGTGGCCTGAGAAGCAGAGACTGTTTGCAAAGGAGACCTTGACATTCCACGATGCATTGAAAGAAGTGATGGCAGAAGAGGCCACAGGTGGAGCCGTCAAGGCTTTACGTCCCTCAAAGAATTCCCCTAGTCAGACAGCTGTTCATCATGAAGATTCAGAGATAGCAGACGACCCGGACGAGGACATTGAGATCGACCGGGTACAGAAGCTTCCATGAAGAAGGCAGCAGCCACTTGACAAGGCAGCCTTCTTCCCTAGCTGTCCTGGATGCGGAGGACGGCACCAGCGCTCAGAGTGCAGGTTTTGTAGGGCTGTGTGCCGAGCATGTGGCAAACAGGGCCACATCGCTATCGTCTGTAAAGGTCGCCAGAGGGAATCTCTACCCGAAGACTTCCTCAGGAGAGGTAAAGGGGCACCGGGGCAAAACAGAGTAGGATATTGCTCCGGAAGGAGGAGCATTCTGAGAACAGGAGCCCATCGCCCCCTCAAGGAAAAGCTTAGACTAAGAATCAAGCTTCAAGGAGTTCCATGTTCAATGGAATTGGACACTGGGTCAGCCCTGTCCATAATCTTCTATGAAACCTTCAATTACATCTGCAGACATGGCGGGAAACGAGTCAGACTCAAGCCGTCAAATCTAGTGTTGACAGATTTTCAAAATTCCCATGTAGTGGTTAAAGGAGAAGCTACATTAAAAGTGAAGTTCAAAGAGTTTGAGGGTCCCCTCAACATTGTGGTAGTCGAAGGCCAGTGCACAAGCTTGATCGGCCTAGACTGGTTTGATGCCCTGGGCATCCATGTGACTGGCATCAACAGAACCCAAACAGCAGTTTTGGCAGCTGTCTGCCAGGAATTTGCTGATGTATTCAGCCCCAGCTTAGGAAAATACAAAGGAGCACCAATTACTCTCCACCTTGATCCAACCGTAACCTCAATCAGGATAAAGCCTCGTAGAGTGCCTTTTGCCCTTAAACCCAAGATAGATGCAGAGTTAGACAAGCTCATTCATCAGGGAGTATTGCAACCTGTTGACAACAGTGTGTGGGAAACACCCATAGTCACACCGGTTAAGCCTAATGGAGAGGTGCGCATCTGCGCTGATTATAAGTGCACTATTAACAATAATAATAATAATAATAATAATAATAATAATAATAATAATAATAATAATAATAATAATAATAATAATAATAATAATAATAATAACGTTGGAAGGGACCTTGGAGGTCATCTAGTCCAACCCCCTGCTCAGGCAGGAAACCCTATACCATTTCAGACAAATGGCTGTCCAGTCTCTTCTTAAAAACTTCCAGTGTTGGAGCATTCACCACTTCTGGAGGCAGGTTGTTCCACTGGTTAATTGTTCTAACTGTCAGGAAGTTTCTCCTTAGTTCTAGGTTTCTTCTCTCCTTGATTAGTTTCCATCCGTTGCTTCTTGTCCTGCCTTCAGGCACCTTCGAGAATAGCTTGACTCCCTCTTCTTTGTGGCAGCCCCTGAGATATTGGAACATTGCTATAATGTCCCCCCTCATCCTTCTCTTTATTAAACTAGACATACCCAATTCCAGCAGCCTTTCCTTATATGCTTTAGCCCCCAGTTCCCTAATCATCTTTGTTGCTCTTCTCTGTACTCTTTCTAGAGTCTCAACATCTTTTTTACATCGTGGTGACCAAAACTGGATGCAGTATTCCAAGTGTGGCCTTACCAAGGCATTGTAAAGTGGTATTAATACTTCACGTGATCTTGATTCTATCCCTCTGTTAATGCAGCCCAGCACTGTGTTGGCCTTTTTGGCAGCTGCAGCACACTGCTGGCTCATATTTAAGTGATTGTCCACTAGGAATCCGAGGTCCCTCTCGCAGTTACTACTATTGAGCAAGGTACCCCCTATACTATACCTGTACATTTGGTTTTTCTTGCCTAAATGTAGAACCATACTTTTTTCACCATTGAATTTCATTTTGTTAGATAGCGCTCAGTGTTCAAGTCTGTCCAGATCCTCCTGTATCTTAAGCCTGTCTTCTGGAGTGTTGGCTATTCCTGCCAGCTTGGTGTCGTCTGCAAATTTGATGAGTTTCCCATCTATCCCCTCGTCCAAATCGTTGATGA
>BFFQ01001815.1:87257-99496 GCA_003402635.1 Protobothrops flavoviridis | reverse complement strand
AAAAGGGTGCCGGAACTCACACACGTCATACAACCCGCCTTGCCTACCCTACAAGGTTCCATCCAAAAAAGGTGCCGGAACTCCGTTCTGGGCGTTCTATGAGAAAAAAAGCCCTGCAAATACCTGAATATCTTTCAGACTGACTAGAAGTGAATACATTGTAAAATTGAAGAAGATTGTAAAATACCATCAAAGCAATGAAAGCCTGGCAATTCCAGTCATTAGATACACAGTTGGAATAGTGGACTAGTCTCAAACAGTATTAACAGTTCTGGGACAGGAAGAGCAGAAAAATAATGATAATGAATCATGCCCTTTATCCATGCATTAATATTGACAGACTCAACCAAGGAAAATAGGTGGCCATGGAATGTTCCAAATACACCAGACAGTTGAAGAAGAAAAAAAGAGCATTGAAAGAATATCTGAAGACAGTGAAGAAAATGCAGTGAAGCTACTAAACCATGAAGGCCTTATGAGTACTACAGAGACCAAACTGGCCTACAAGATCCAATGAAGAATAAAAAAAGAAACATGGCAAGGCAAAGTATTGCTTGGCCAGTACATAAAAAAACAAAAACAGGAGATAAAGCAGGTAATAATAAGACCTGGCAATAGCTAAAAGCAGGGAAATTGAAGAAAGAGACATTTGGTCTAATTCTGGCTGTGCAAGACCAGGCCTTATATAAAGCCAGAATTGAAAAGACAGCAACAGTCAACCACTGCCATCTCTGCAAAGATCTTGAAGAAACAGTGGGCCACCTAGTTAGCTGCTGTAGCTTTAACAGTGGACCACAAACTAACAACAAACAATGGCATGACAAAGTAGCAGTAATGATGCACTGGAATATCTGAAAGAAATACCATTTGCCTGCAAGCAAGAACTGATGGGACCACAAAGTAATAGAAAATAAAAAACTAAAATACTTTGGGATCTTAGAATTCAAACAGACAACCAATTGCCACCTCAGACTTAATGATTATCAACAAAAAGGTCTGGATAGTGGACGTGGCAGTACCTGGAGACAGGAGAAGAAAAGGAACTGGAGAAAATCACAAAATACAAAGACCTGCAAATAGAAGAACTGCAGCAAAAGCAAAGATAGTTCCAATAGTAATAGGCACCTTGGGTGAAAATACCAAGCATCTGGAGTACCAATTGTATACCACTGGCATTGACAAAATCACTATCTGTCAACTGCAAAAAACCCTTTCTTAAAACAGCTTACATCCTGTGACAATACCTTTAACACCATCAAACATCTGCCTATCTGAGGTCCTTGGGAAGGGCTCAATTGGTGGGCAAAAAGGCCAAATCCACTCTAATGATCCCCTTCATGGATACCCCCTTGTAGTGGGGGATGGTCTTGTGTTGCTCTGATGAGGTTAAGAGCTATATAGTGGTAGTGTATTCTAGCATCAGGAACCATCATGATGAAGCCTACAAGTATCTGGGCATTTTACAGTTGGATAACATCAAGCATGGACGAGTTTAAAATGTTATTAGTAAAGAATACATCCAAAGAGTGAGAAAATTGCTAAAGACAAAATTGAATGGTAGAAATATCAACAAAGCCACCAATACCTCGGCCATAATTGTGATACAACACACTGCAGGATGAAGAAGGATGAGTTGTCCTGCAGCATAAAGCTGCATCAATTCATTATAGAGATATGTTACTCTCCCTTTTAGGAATTCTACTCAAGATTACTGGAAGAACTTGGGTAGTAAGAGAGAATGTATGACACATGCTTGGATGTTCTCAACCCAACAGCCCAGTGCAGGTAGTCCTCGACTTACAGCAGTTCATTTAGTGACCATTCAAAGTTACAACAGCACTGAAAAAGTGACTTATGACCATTTTTCACACTTATGACCATTGCAGAATCAGCATGGTTACGTGATTTACATTTGGATACTTGACAATTGGTTCATATTTATGACAGTTGCAGTGTTCCTGGGTCATGGGATCATCTTTTGTGACCTACTGACAAGCAAAGTCAATGGGGAATCCAGATTCACTTAACAACCATGTTACTAATTTAACAACTGGAGTGATTCACTTAACAAATGTAGCAAGAAAAGTTGTAAAATGGGGCAACACTCACTTAACAGATTTCTCAAAGCAACATAAATTCTGGGCTCAATTGTGGTTGTAAGTCAAGAACTATTTAAAATCAATTCATTTCTTCTTCCAAAGCTCAACCTTTTTCTCTCATTAAGAGGAAAACAAAATAAATATTGACAATTAGTGAGACTATATCCTTGATATCTCTATAACAGGAACTCAGTGATCATCCTATAAATCAGAAGTATAAAATGTAATTGATAAAATTATGTTTAAAAATCAGTTAATAGCAGTGCATACAAGTTTGTAAATTGGCTTGGGATGTGTATAATAGAGAATAATCACTTTGAGTGAAATATATAAAAGATGAATTTATATAGTTCCTGAATCTAATGATTCTAGGAAGTATACATAACGTAACCTCCCTATAGAGCCAATTAGCTTTAAACAATACAACATAAATTATTTTGTCCTCCTCCTTTAGTTTTCTAAAAATCAGGAATTTACTTACATAAACCTTTTTATGTAATTACTGTCTGATCATTCAGTTCCCAGTTCACTGAGATCTTCATCTATTAGTATGTGGTGTGCCAGTCCATATGGTAGAAAAGGGCTATAGATAGTGCTGTAGAGATAAACTACCCATACTAACCAGGTGCCCCACTACCAAAGCAACAACTCAATCTCCCACAAGAGAAGCTGCGTAAGGACTTTATTTAGATGAACCCAAATGCACTGCAGCAAACCTGGAACAGCAGAAAAAGGAAATGCAGCATCTATAAAACATCTTCCAACAAAATAGATATCAATGCAACTTTATCAAAAAAATCCCTGACAAATCAACCCAATACAGCACAACCAACAGAAACCCTAAAAAGAATTACACTACCATACATCAAGAATATCTCAGAAACCACCAACAGACATCTACAACCACATGGAATCAGTGTAGTACACAACATACAATGTAAGAACTGCACCAATCCCTATGTAAGAAAAACAGGCAGAATACCAACTAGCGGTCAGAAGACATGATGAAAATTCTTTAATTTCACAACATATAGATAGATTTAACCATAGTTTCAATTGGGAAGATGTGACAATCCTACATCAGGCCAAGTCCAAAAACCTCATGGAATTTCTAGAAGCCCGGCACTCTGACAAATTAGCTATCAATAGACACATAGACATTAGCAACATCTATATACTATGCAAAAGAGACAATCAACCAGCCCAAAAGGGTAAAAAAACCCCGCAAGCTCCTATCCACCAGCAATCAGCACCCAGATCCAAGGTTAACATCAGACCAAATAATTAATACCCCAATCAAGAAACTGCCAAAAGCCAACAGTAAATAGCCCAATCAAAGAATCTCTAAGATCACCCCCACTAACACTTGACAGGGCAAGCCACCAATTACTGTATAAACTGACAGCAAACTGCACTCCTTACTAGTACTGATGATGTTACCTAGTTTGGGTAATGAAATGTCTGCATGAAAACAACTAAGCTCAGAAAGCACCAAGGACCCCTCAGATAGTGCCTCAAAATAATTAACTAGGAATAGAAGTTTTGATTATATCAGTGTCTTGTTAGCTGCACTGACTCTCAACATAGTTCCACACTAGACCTGAAATATTGGTTTTAATTTTTAAAACCTTATTATCAGACCCTAACCCTTAGAAAAATCCCTTGACTCCATTTGATTGAATGATAGGTTCTTTTACTAAAGAATACTGGTTGCAGCAAAGTCAGGCTAGAACTAAGTTTCTCGTGCGAAAAATATAAAATGTTTCCCTTCATCCCAGCCCTCTGTCCATGACCAGTCTATTTTCGGACAATGAAGATTCATCTAAATGTTTTGAGAACACTGTGATGTTTGGGGCAATCCACATTCCTTTCTTAGGGTGCATGGCTTTGAGTGCTGGCACAAACTGGATGCTTTAATACAGGGGTCTTCAAATTTGGCCCTTTTATGACTTGTGGACTTCAACTCCCAGATTTCCTCAGCCAGGCACGCTGGCTGAGGAATTCTGGGAGTTGAAGTCCACAAGTCACAAAAGGGCCAAGTTTGAAGACCCCTGCTTTAATAATCAATCCATTCTGTTTCTGAGGGAGGGAAGTCTTTCCAAGCTACTAAATACTTAGTTTTTCCTTGATGTGTATGAGAGTCTAATACAGTGGTTCTCAACCTTTTTAATGCCGTGACCCCAACCGGTCGTAAGTCGAGGACTAAACCGGTCGTAAGTCAAGGACTACCCAACCGGTCGTAAGTCGAGGACTTTCCCTGCCCGGGAGCGCCGCGCATGTGTGGTTCCGCCCCCTGCGCCGGCTGAGGCGTAGCTGGCAAGTGGCAGAGACGGAGCAGGCCGACCACCAGCTGGCCCAGCCCAAGGGAGGTAAGGCACCCGCTGGAAAAGGGGGAAAAAAATGGCGGACAAAAAAAATGGCGGACAAAAAAAATGGCAGACAGCCTTGCTTGGCGACCCCCATGAAATGGTCGATCGACCCCAAATGGGGTCCCGACCCACAGGTTGAGAACCACTGGTCTAATATGTCTTTAAATTCAAAATGCTTCTCCCCTTCAATCATGATGGGATCAAGAGTTGGTTGTGATTCTGGGCATAGGGAAAACATGGCTTCTAGTTTTAGGAGGCTGCAATGAAACACCAGATGCACACGCCTAAGAATCTTTGGTAATTAGAGTTCAACAGTCACTGGGTTAATAATTCTTTTTATGGGAAAAGGGCCAACAAATCTTGGGCCCAGTTTTTTGGAAGGTTGTCTAGACTGCAAGTACTTGGTAGATAAATAGATCTTATCTCCAACTTTCTGTTTTGTACTCCTTTTTATATTATTCCCTCGCCTCCTCTAAAGTTTTCCTTACTACTGGCCGGGTATTTTGTAGTTCGGTGACCCATTCCTTTAAAGAGGTAGTCAATAGGGTGGCCTTGGACAATTTGGGAATAGATGCAAAGTCCTGTCCTGTCCTGTGGCCATTTTAAAAGGGGTGAAACCAGTGCTACTATGTACTGAGTTGTTGTAAGCAACCTCCGCAAAAGGAAGAAGGTTGAGGTACTGCTCCAAGTCCCCATTCGTATGTTTATAGCCTCCATTCATTTCTGGATGATGCAAGGAGGTAAGCCCAAGTGGTCCCTAAAAGTTTTAAAAATTCTTGCCAAAACTGCGAAGTGAATTGGATTCTGTGATCTGAGATTACTCTTTCTGGGGCTCCATGCAGCCTGTAAATATGCTGCACAAACAATTTGGCCAAAGTATAAATGGAGAGAATATTTTGACAGGGCACAAAGTGTGCTTGTTTGGAAAATAATTCAGTTATCATACAAATCACCGTGTTTCCCGAGCTTTCAGGAACTATGAAGTCCATTGGAATCTCTTTCCATGGGGCTTTAGGCTCTGCTACTGGCTGGAGGAATTCTGGTGTTTTCCCTTGTCACCTTTTGGCAGAGGCATAGATAGGGCAGCTAGCTACATAGCTGTCTATGTCTTCCAGCCACCAAAACTGGTGCTTTACCAAGTGCAAGGTTTTGATGTGTCCTGCTACTTTTGAATCATGGCTTTTTTGAAAAACCATCAGTTGTTGGCTTTCCAGGATGTACAATTTGACTCTCACCCAAGCTAAAACATCTTGCATTGTACATTCACCCTTACGGGCTTGGAACCACTTGTCCTCCTCCAGTGCCACTTTCAGGGCACCCGTCAAATCATTGGTTATTTGGGTTCTCAGTTTAGCTTGTGCTCTGGTGACTGGAGCCGACAATTGCCTGTATGCGATAACTGGTCTTTGAACTGTTATATTGTGACAGCCTGGAAAAGGCATCTGCTAGGAAGTCCTCCCCGCCCCCCAAGAGATATCTGTGAAAGGAAAATATATCGATAACTATTTTATGAGTGGTTTAATCAATTATAGCTTAGATTTGAACTTGCTAACAAGCAGTTGGCTTCTGCTTGCTGTTGACCTTCAATAGGAAATAGTGACAGTTTGTGATTGGCACACATTTCTTAACAAAAATGGAACATAGGATAAGAATGTATGAGAAAAGAGGAACTGACCTTTGCTACTGGGTACAACTTCTTCAATGACATATGTAAAAATGATAGTGAGGAAAGTAGTGGTTAGAACAAGGACAGGATAGAACAGGGAAGTGGCTTGGTAACCAGGACAACAGAAGAATAAAAAGGAACCAACCCAGTGGTCAGTTCCAGGAATAGGGAGGTGATCCGGAGGTCAGTTCCGAGAAAAGGGAAGTAGCAAAGGAAGCATTCCAGAAAATCATATGATGATGGTTTTAACAAAAAAAGGGAAATGGGATGGCTATTGGGTGGCACCAGAATGTCAGGGAGTGGGCACAGTGCTAAGGTATAAAGCTTGTCTCAAAGATCTGGGTTTTGCCACCTGGCCCAGCTGTCACACTTAATGACTGCTGTCCATTTGGTCCTTATTGCAATAAGTTGCTGAAATGTAAGTATTGAATTTGTGCATTAAATTTAAATAAACCTCTGGATCCTAAAGTGAGAATTTTGTTGTGTGTTGTCTCTTGTTTCTCTTTAACAAGTTTTTGTGCCATTTCCAGTTTTGGCAGCACGGGAAGGGTCACAACTGGACGTGCTTAGGAGATAGCAAGGTATATGTGGAAAAATTGTCATGCCCTTAGGCAAAATGGTCAGGCAAGTCCAGTGGCAGTAGAAACTATCATGGCCAGGACCCGAAAAGGAGTTGACGTTCCTGGGGACTGATCACCCCCTTGTAATCTTCAAGGTAGTGCCTTGATTGAGAGTCATACCCTGGTGTTAAAGTGGCCTCCCCTCACTGCTAACAACTCCATTTTAAGTTGTGTTCTTTTGGTTGTGGCAGCCCTGCTCAAAGAACCACTTCATCCTTGCCACTCTTTGAAAGTAGGCAACTGGATTTTGACAAAAGTGTTTCAGTGAAAGAATTGCCTTGCTCCTCGTTGGAAGGGATCAATCCAGATCTTACTAACCACCAACACTGCTGTGAAGTGTGAAGGTCTGACCTCCTGGGTGCATGTAACACATTGCAAGAAGGTGGTGCCCCCAGATGAGGAAGCATTGGTACCCCCAGACACTGAGATATCTCCAGGTGATGTTGCTGTATGGCCTGATCCTTTGGTGATTAGCAAGGCAAAGATTGAAGTTTTGCCCAACAGGGAGCATGTGCTGGTAACCTCTGCTCCCCATTTCCATATAATCTTCGGCTAGGCTAAAATGTCGTGACACAAAACCAGATTCATCATCTGCTGACGTCTTGAAGGCTTCTCCCTAATGGATGCCCAGGGGTGTATAAAAGAAATAGTCTGTGTTAGAATATGTCTCATGCCTGCTGTATGGACTATGCTCATGCTGCTGTTTATTGGAACTTGTCTCAATTTATATAATACTTATATCCCCCTGTTCTTAGCCTTACCATCACCCAGGTTTCGCATATGCCTGATGACACCCAATGTGGGTCTCAGGATGCCTTTCTCCATAGAGCAGAACCAATCTGCCATATATGCATTCACTTGGTGACCCTTGAACCTCCTATGAAGGGGCCCCGTGTCTATTATACTAATATGTATTTGAATATGGTTGAGGCTTATCGAGCTGCCCATAGTACTGCTGACCTGAGTGAATACTGGATATGCAACTATGGCACAGGAGCAGGAGGGGACATGGTTTCCTTGTTTGCCAGAACCATGCCATTTCAATGGCACCATGGTAGGTGGGATGACTTGACACTAGACATGCCACAGATAAGTAAAGAGCTGTCTTTCCAACGCATATTGAGACACTATCATCTTCATGACATCGAAAATGGTTTAAGGTGTTCATTGGGCTAATGGCTTCAATTTAATGTCTCTCGGGACAATACCACTAGGCTATAATTCCTGTAACATTAGTATTTTTATTACCACCTCATGGTGTGAGCATCCTAGGAGCCCCATATTAGGCCTTGCTCCTATACTATAGATAACAATGCTAAGTTTTGTGACCCCTTCTCAAGATTGCCTGTTTGATCCTTGGGTTAAATATCCATGTTTGGATCATGCATTTCATGATAGCTTGCATACACTCACTGTGCCGCTACTCACATCAACTAGAATTCAGTTGCATTCTTTGGTGCCCCAAATTACAGTGTGTTGCCAGCTAGCTAGTTCCAAAGAATACACGTTTCCTCACTGTACTGCATTGGTTCAAGTGAATGTTTATGCTTCCTCTCCCCCATATCTTAGGCCCCTTAATGTTGAGGAGGCTCGAGCCACAGTTGCTGAGTTGTTTGTTTTTAATCCCGCTAGATGGCTCCATGGTGTCAAAGCCCTCCAGGGTATGTATTTTGTTTGTGGGACACATCCATACAGATGCTCCCCATGGGATGGGCAGGTCTATGCTACCTGGGTGTAGTTTTTCCAGGTTTGGTGCCTCTGAAAGAGCCTATAGATCTCCGGCCTTCAACTTTGGCCCGGTTGCATAATAGAGAAATATTGCACAATGGTTGGTACCATTTTTTTGGGAACTCTGTTCCCTCAAGTCGTTATTAATATGTTGTGGGAACTGTGTAAGAAGTTTTCTAATTTTTGGAGCATTTGGCTAACACCACTGCTGATGGGTTGGAAGTGATTGGTACAGAATTAGCCATTAGGACAACGGTTTTACAAAATCGGGTCGCCCTCTATTATCTGCTGGCTAAAGAAGGTGAAATCTGCAAATTAATAATTAATTAATTAATCTTGCTGTGTTTTTATCCCTGACGGTAATCAAAGTCTATTTAACGATATCTCTAAGATACAAAAAACAGTCACTGAATATAAGAAGGATTTTGTAACACCCTTTGGATCCTTTGGCACTCGAGGCTTTTGGATTATACTTTCTAGCATATTCTCAGGGTTTGGTGGAAAGATCTTGATGTTACTTCTTACTATATTTTGTATTATAGTGCTCCTTTACCTTCTCATTATACTGATAAGGAAGTTTGTGTTCTCTCTCTGTCATAAACCTGCAACAACGCCTCTAATGACAATGAGCACTCAGGCTGTAGAGCACAATGTTACTTTGTCCCCCTTGAATATTTCCCTTCCGACAGGAGACTGAACATATTCTGTAACATCATCTGAACACCCCTCCTCGGAGCATCCTTCTGTTGCTTCGCTTATGCAATGCTTAAGCATTAGCCTATCTATTGGGGATCCAACATATGCTACAATGAGATGTTTGGATAGCCCAGATACATACTCTTGTTCTTAGGATAAAATTTATATTGTTATAACAACATTGAAGTAGATTCCCTTTGTAGGTCATAAATCTACAAGAGTCCAGATTAGATAGCCCCATCTAGTCTGCATGGTGATGCTTGCAACCCTTTGTTCCTATCCCTATTCTCAGAATAGTAAACAGAAGTGTTGTTCTTATGAACCAGAAGTGGGGACTGTGAAAGGAAAATATATCGATAACTATTTTCTGAGTGGTTTAATCAAGTTTAGCTTAGATTTGAACTTGCTAACAAGCACTTTGCTTTTGCTTGCTGTTGACCTTCAATAGGAAATGGTGACACACATTTCTTAACAAAAATGGAACATAGGACAAGAATGTATGAGAAAAGAAGAACTGGCCTTTGCTACTGGGTACAACTTCTTCAATGACATGTGTAAAAATGATAGTGAGGAAAGTAGTGGTTAGAACCAAGGACAGGGTAGAACAGGAAGTGGCTCAGTCACCAGGACAACAGAAAAAGAATAAGGAACTAACCCAGTGGTCAGTTCCAGGAATAGAGAGGTGACCTGGAGGTCGGTTCTGAGAAAAGGGAAGTAGCAAAGGAAGCATTCCAGAAAATCATATGATTATGGTTTTCACAAGAAAAGGGAAATGGGATGACTGTTGGGTGGCACCAGAATGTCAAGGGATGGGCACAGTGCTAAAGTATAAAGCCTGCTTCAAAGATCTGGGTGTTCTCACCTGGCAAAGAAGAAACCAGCATGGCTACACAAAGATCTCAATGATAAACTGAAAGACAAAAAGGACAAGTACAAAAATGGAAAAAGGGGCACATAACTAAGGCTGATTATCAGCACACAGCCAGAACATGCAAAGACGAAGTCAGGAAAACAAAGGCTCAGAACGAACAAAGACTTGCAACAGAAATCAAGGATAATAAAAAAAGTTTTTTTCAACATATTAATAACAAGAAAAAAGTCAAGAAAACTGTAGGTCCACTAAAGACAAAAGATGGCAAAGTAGTAACAAGCAATAGGGAGAAAACAGAGCTGCTTAACTCATTCTTTGCATCAGTCTTCACACAAAAAGAAATTATAGCACAACATACCAAAAAAGACAAACTAGAAACAAAAATTAAAATAAGCAAGAAAATGGTAAGAGAACACCTAGCCGACCTTGACAAATATAAATCTCCAGGACCCGACAGATTACATCCCAGAGTTCTGAAGGAGCTGGCAGATGTTATCTCAGAACCATTGCACCATATATTTCAAAAATCCTGCAGCACCGGGGAAGTACCTGAGGATTGGAAAAAGGCTGATGTGGTTCCCATCTTCAAGAATGAAAAAAAAACAGACCCAGGAAACTACAGATCAATCAGTCTAACATTAATACATGGGAAGATCCTGGAAAAGATAATCAAAAAACAGATCTGCAAACAACTAGAAGCAAACAACGTTAGAACTGGTAGTCAGCACCGATTTGTCAAAAATAAATCATGCCAAACCAATCTTATTTCATTCTTTGATAAAGTAACCAAATTAGTAGACCAGCGAAACGCTGTGGACATAGTATACTTAGATGTCAGTAAGGCGTTTGACAAAGTAGACCACAACCTACTAATTTGTAAGCTAGAAAAAGGTGGAATAGACAACATCACCACCAGATGGATTTGTAGCTGGCTGACAAACCTTACTCAGCGAGCAGTCCTCAATGGTACTACATTCACAAGGAGAGAAGCACACAGTGGGGTATCATAAGGCTCCGTCTTAGGCCCAGTACTTCATTAATGACTTAGATGAGGGAATAGAAGGGGAACTCATCAAATTTGCAGATGACACTAAACTGGCAGGAATAGCCAACATCCCAGAAGACAAGCTCAGGATTCAAAAAGATCTTACAAACTGGAACGATGGGTCCTATCCAACAAAATGAATTTTAATGTGGAGAAAAGCAAAGTTTTACATTTAGGCAGAAAAACGTTTGGCATATAGTTGGGCTGCTCGGAGTTTCCTGACCACTGCCCTGACCAATTTTATATAATAATAATAATAATAATAATAATAATAATAATAATAATAATAATAATAATAATAATAATAATAATAATAATAATAATAATAATAATAGTAGTAGTAGTAGTAGTAGTAGTAGTAGTAGTGATGACGATGATGATGATAGTAATAATAATAATAATAATAATAATAATAATAATAATAATAATAATAATAATAATAATCCATGCTGTGCATGGATTACCATGGACTGAATTGTATCGGTGTAAAGAATATGTATCCCTTCCTCCTCATGAAGGACATGCTGGGTTACCTATCCCAGGGCTTTTCAACCAGTGGTACGGGTACCACCTGTGGTACATTGGCACCTGGCAGGTGGTACGCGACCATCCTAGAAAAGTGGTAGTGGGGGAGGGGAATGAGCTGAACCGGTGGCAGCACCGCACAAACCTGAGTGAGAGATGGCTGGAGCTGCAGGGCTTTCAGGGCTTAGTGGAAGCACCAGGATCAGCGCCAGGCTCCAGCTGGAGCTCGGCGCTGATCCTGGTGCTTCTGCTGAGCCCAGAAGTGCCGATCAGCTGGAATGTTGCAGCATCTCCAGGGTCTTGTGATTTACATTCAGATGCTTGGCAACTGATTCATATTTATGACGGTCACAGTGTCCCAGGGTCATGTGAAGTGACCAAAACCTGCTACAACCACCCAGTAGACAGGGGGAATAAAAACCAAACACCCCCCAACCCACCCCTGCAGCCAATCCTCAACAGAAATGATCACAACAATGAAAACCTCGGACAGGAGGAAGAGCACCCTGAGCGGGCAGGCAGGTGTCTTGTTCGGCTATGGCTTGGGCACTTTTTTCAGTGCCATTGTAACTTCAAACAGTCACTAAGCGAACTGTTGTAAGTCGAGGACTATCTGTACT
>BFFQ01001815.1:60369-74841 GCA_003402635.1 Protobothrops flavoviridis | reverse complement strand
TGCATTGCAAGGTCTGGCTGTCCATGTAGAGCGTATTGAAGGACGGGTGGAGGAAGTGGAGTATCATGTTGAAAATGTGGAACTTAGATTGGGGAAAGTGGAGGAGGCAGTGGATTTAACTCAAAATGAGGTCCTTTTGTCACAATACAGAGAAATGGAATATGCTTTGAGAATAAGAGGGCTGAGAGAAAATGCTCAAGAGAAACTAGAGGATGAGATTGCAGCAGATTTAGCCTTGGTTTTATCCTGCCAACCTGATGAAATAATAAGAGAAATGGAAAAATTTTTTAGAGTCAATTCATGGATTGCAAGACAGAGAAACCTCCCAAGAGATGTTGTTATTTATTTTTCCAGAAAATCAATCCGTAATCAAATTATTCAAGCTTTTTATAATCAAAGATTTCAAGTATCAGGACAAGATGTTATAATTTTAAAGGAGATACCACCCAAAATACTCAGAAGAAGGAAGGATTTTGCCTTCCTGGCTGAAGAGTTGAAAAAGCGTCAAATTCAATTCAGATGGGAGATACCTGCTGGTATTATGGTTAATTACATGGGAATACGCTATAGGCTCAACACCATTGTAAAGGCAAAAGATTTTTATACTTGAATCATGAAAGCAGGTTCTCCATCATCTCCTCAAGGTGCCAGGAAGGAAAGAACTGGTGAAGATAAAGTGGCTGAAGGAGCTATATTGTCATCAAGTTTCATAGAATTACAAAATCAAGAGCAAGTTAAGCAACAACTTATGGAAATTAGAGAAGATCCCAAATCACAAAGAATGACCCGTGCAGCTTACAAACGTAAAGAAAGAGAGCAACAAAGAGTGGATGTACCCGTTGCACAGCAAGTCATTTCGGAGCCAGTGGGAGGGGCGAGGCCGAAGAAATCAGTAACAGCTGATCTACAAGGAGCACTCCAGAGGCTTGCTGCCACTAAAGATGGCAAGATTCCTGACTTGGAATGTTAATGGTTTGAATTCTCCACAGAAAAGGAAAAAGATATTCTATTATTTGAAACAACATAAAAATGATGTTGTTTGTTTACAAGAAACTCATATTACAGCTAAGGATCAAAAATATTTGTCTAATTCACGGTTGGGTATACATTTTTGGCACCTGCGCCGCAGAAAAGAGGTGGAGTAGTTGTTTATATCAGGAAAGACTTCCAACCCAAATTGATTGATGCTGATTCAGAAGGAAGATATGTTCTTGTTGAAATATTATTGAATGGGAAGAAATGTCTTATTATTGGATTATATGCCCCAAATCAACAGCAGAAACAGTTTTATAAATTGTTACATCGGAAAATAAACCAACTGGATTATAAATCAGTTATTATGATGGAGGATTGGAATGGTGTTTTAGATTCAAGAAAAGACAAGAAACGTTCTTCAAAAACATTTAATTCAACATTGCCTAAAACTTTTTTTGACTTGAAGGATGAATTGGAATTAAAAGATATATGGCGAGAGAGAAATGTGGAAGAAAGAGATTTTACTTTTTTCTCGGACAGGCACCAATCTTATTCCAGAATTGACTTTTTTTAAATTACTAATGATTTTTGTTCTAGGGTGAAGAATATCACGATTTTCCCCAGGACATTGTCAGATCATAGTCCGGTATGGATGGAGCTACGTGCTGAAGAAGGGAGCAGAAGGACTTGGAGATTGAATGAGAACTTATTTAGATATGATATAAATTTACAGAAATGTAGAGATCAATTGAAAGAATTTTTTTTGTTGAATATGCACAAAGGTACTTCAATTTCGATGGTCTAGGATGCTAGTAAAGCATATATGAGAGGAAATTTGATTTATATGAATAATATTCATAGGCGTAAACAAGCGCAAAAACGTAAAAAGCTGGAGGAAGAGATTAAATTGAAAGAACAGGCTTTTATTTTGAATCCACTGGATAATAATTTAAAAGTATCCATTACTGTGTTTAGGGAACAATTTAATATGTTAATAGCAGATCAGACGGCAACTAGTTTAAGGTATATGAAGTATAACACATTTTCTAATTCAAATAAACCAGGAAGGTGGTTGGCCTATCAATTACGAAAGAAGCAGAAATCAAGAATTATAGAGAAAATAGATTACAATGGTAAAATGACATTTCAACAAAACTTGATTAAAAAGAGTTTTTTGGATTTTTATTCTAAGATATGCTTCTGAAAAAATACAAGATGAACAAATAGACAATTACTTACAGGAGGCACACTTTCCTAGATTGTCAGATAATCAAAGGGAAAAAATGAATTGCCCAATTACGTTGGAGGAGATAAAGGGGCAATTAAGCAATTAAAACTTGGTAAGGCACCAGGTACAGATGGATTTACAGCAATTTATTATAAGATGTTATTGGAAGAAATGATAGAACCATTAAGGGAATTGTTTAATAGTATTTTGTTGGGTGAAGCGGTACCTCCTTCCTGGCGAACTGCTTTTATATCCTTAATACCAAAGGAGGGTCAGGATCTGACTCAACCTAAGAATTATAGACCTATATCTTTACTGAATACAGATTATAAGATTTTTTCAAAAGTAATGGCAAATAGATTAATGCAAGTGTTGAATCAATTGATTCATAGTGATCAATCAGGATTTATAACTGGAAGGTATATGAAATATAATGTAAGACAAATTATTAACTTAATTGAATATTTGGATAAGAATAATCAAACTCCTGCTGCTTTTATCTTTTTAGATGCGGAAAAAGCATTTGATCAATTAGATTGGGGTTTTTTGTTTCAAGTTATAGATAGAATGAATTTTGGGGAGGAATTTTTGTCCGCCCTTAAGGCTATTTATCAGCAGCAATCAGCACAGATTATAGTTAATGGGGGGGGGTAACAGAAGTGTTCAAAATTGAAAAAGGAACTAGACAAGGATGTCCATTATCTCCATTGTTATTTGTGTTAACAATGGAGATTCTGTTAATTAAAATCCGGGAGTCTTCTATAATAAAAGGAATTAAGGTTAACAAGATGGAGTATAGATTAAGAGCTTTTGCAGATGACTTAGTGTTAACATTAACTCAACCAATAGATTCGGTAATTGATTTGGTTGAAATTATTGCACAATATGGAAAAGTTTCTGGTTTTAAGATTAATTGTAATAAGACTAAAATATTACCGAAAAATATGTCTATGAATGATAAAGATATGTTAGCTATGCTTACAGGTTTTGAGATGGTTAAAAAGGTAAAATATTTGGGAGTTTATATTATAGCTACTAATGCTAAATTGTATAAGAATAATTATGAATCTTTATGGCTTAAGGTGCAAAAGGACTTAAATGATTGGGAAAAATTGCAACTATCTTTATTGGGGAGAATTTCCGCAGTAAAAATGAATATTCTCCCAAAGTTTCTTTTCTTGTTTCAAATGATCCCTATTTTTAAAAAAAATGCTAATTTGGAGGATTGGCAGAAGGGTATTAACAAGTTCATTTGGGCGGGCAAGAAGCCAAGAGTTAAGTTTAAGATTATGCAAGATATCTTCCGGTGGCGAGGCGTCGCCGAAGGAGGCTTTTTGTTTAGCCTCCAGCCCGGGACTGCGTCAAAGCCGTCAAAACAGCGCGGATCAGCTGTTTTGCGGCTCGGAACTTTCTCCCCGGGCGAAGGGGAGAAAGTGAGTTTGGTCTGGATAGGGGTTGAGTTCCCTAGTCCCCCCAGGAGCGATCCTGGGGGGATGAAGGTGAGAACTCCCCCGGAGTCCGGACCTCTTCTCCACAGCTCGGTGTGCCTTCATTCCTGGGAGCGAAGCCAGATGTCGCCGCCACTGCTGTTACATTGTATCTGCTTGTGAGTAACTTTTGAAACAGACGGAACCTGACAGGGGATTTTTATCTCAGTTAAAATATGACTTTAACTCGAAGATTTTATTGGGATTTTTGGTATTTGCTATAAGTGAAAGTGACAAGAAAATGGCCGCGGAGGCACTTCCTTTTTTTTAACAAAAGGAAAACTTTCACTTTCTTTCCGGTGGTGGATGTACTTTAAAGGATTTTAACTTTTTTTTATTTAAAGTCAAGCTTTTTAAGTTTATACTTCCTGTGGTGATTTTTAAAAATAATTTGGCAGAATGGCTTCAAAACGTACTGTTTCTGCGTTGCCTAAAACAGCTATTTCTTCTCCTGTGGTGCAAACTCAACAACAAAAACCTAGATCTCCTCCACCAACACCTCCTCCCTCCATTACACTTAAAGATTTTCAAGAGGCTTTAGCCAAGTCCTCATTGCAGACTCTGAAACAAACAGAAGAACTTTTGGATAAGAAAAATCAGGAACTTTGTGAAAATTTATCACATATTTTTCAAGGACTTGCAGCTCATATTGATCGTGTAGAGGGACGTGTGGATGAATTAGTGGAGAAAATGGAAGGAACGGAGGATAGACTTGAAAAGGTAGAGGAAGGAGTGGAAACTTTTCAAAATGATATGGTAATGTTACAATATAAACAATTGGAATTTGCTCTGAGAATTAGGGGTCTTAGAGAGGACCCACAAGAGAAACTTAAAGAGGAAGTTATTACAGCTTTGGCCCTGGTATTGAATTGCAACCCAGAGGTGATCTGTGGAGAAATAGAAAAATTTTTTAGAGTGAACTCCTGGGTTGCACGTCAAAGTAATTTACCTAGAGATGTGGTTGTTTATTTTACCACAAGAGTACATCGTAATGAAATTATACAGCTCTTTTATCAGCAGAGATTTCAAATTGCCGCACAAGATATTATACTTTTAAAAGAAATACCTTCTAAGATTTTAAGAGGAAGAAAGGACTTTACATTTTTGACTCAGGAGTTAAAGAAGCGGCAGATACCTTTCAGATGGGAAATTCCTTTGGGTATTATATTAAATTTCGCAGGGACCAGACACAGATTAAACTCTGTTCAAAAAGCTAAAGATTTTTATTTGTCGGTCCTGAAAGCTGATATGTCATCATCATCGACACCTAAAGCGCAGGAAGATCTGATGGAGCAACTTGTTGTGGAACTGCCTGGGGCCATGTCATTATCGGTAGAAGATCCTCAGAAGGAGCAAAGGATGACCCGTGCTGCTTATAGGCGTAAAGAGAGAGAGCAACAAAAAGAAACAGTTTCTATAACATATCCACAGCCTTCGGAGCCAGTGGGAGGGGCGAAGCCAAAGAGACCTGCAGTGACAGACATGCAAGGAATGCTTAGCAAGCTTTGTAAGCCAAAAGATGGATAAATGCTGGAAGTGAGACTTTATTATGGAAATGGAAGAAATTAGTTTATTATATGTTTGTAAAGAACTGATAGCTTTTTGTTTTCTTTTTTTTTTCTGAAAGGTAAAAAATTAAGATTGGGATTTTATTTTATCTTTTCAGCTGAAACAGGAAGTATTGACTTAAGATTTTATTGAAAGTATAGACTGGAGAGGGAAGAAAGTGAAGGGAAAATTTAAGTGTAAAATGTAAGAAAAAATTATGTAAAGTTTAAATGTTGAAGGTGGATATATTTAGAGAAAGTATGGAGTGATTAAATGCTATATAGTTTTTGAGTAGATATATTGGTTTTTAAGTAATTTTACTTTCTTACTAGAGTTAAAGTAGGTATATACTGATAGTATTATATTTGTTTAGTTAAATTGTAATTTAGACTTGGAATGATGTATTTCAATCCTGTATTTGGTTCCGGGAAGCTCAGGGGGGGGGAAGGGGAAGGGAATAGATAGATGTATACAAATTGATGTATTGTAGATTTATGTATGTGATTCTTTTTTAAGGAGGTGCCCGGTGGTTACCCCAACCGCACCGGACGGGATGGTTGAGAGAGGAAGGGAAGTAGGAGAGAGGGAGGAAGGAGGAGAGGTTGTAGGTTTGGGAGGAGGAAGGTGTGGAAAGTGAAAGAGCGGGGTGCGGGGGGGGGCACCGGACACTTCCATGAAGGTATTTTCTTGGTTGATATTGTGATTAATTGCATCATATTTATATTATTGTTCTTAATTGAAAAATCAATAAAAATTAAAAAAAAAAAAGATTATGCAAGATATAAGGGAACGAGGAGGACTTAAAGCCCCTAATTTAAAATTGTATTATGATGCGGTGGTCTTGACATGGATTAGTGATTGGTTAAATTTAACAAACAAGAATATACTTCTCTTGAAGGATGGGATTTGTTATTTGGCTGGCAGGCATATTTAATTTATGATAAAAAGGTAGATACTAATTTCAAGGTTCATATTTTAAGGAGTGCTCTATTGAGAGTTTGGAAGAAATATTATTATAAATTAAATTATAAAATTCCTATTTGGGCAACTCCAGGACAGGTGATAGAGGGGATATCTAGGGGAGTTAATTTGGATAAAGTTTCCTATAAGGAATTACTTCGTCCGGTAGGACAAGACTGGCAACTTAAATCTTTAGTAGATTTGAAACAAGAAAATATTGAATATTCTTGGTTTTATTATAATCAATTGACAATGAGATGGCGTATGGATCAAAGAGTTGACATTACCTTACAGGATGCAAATTTGATGAAACAGATCAAAGATCAATCTCAAGCTCATATTAAAAGAATTTATAATGTATTGATTGAGTTGGATTCAGAAACAGAATTGGTTAAGGATTGTATGATAAAATGGGCGCAAAATATACAAGAACCAATTTCATTGGACACATTGGAGACAATTTGGGTTAGAAATGTAAAATTTACTCAAGCTCAAAATTTAAGGGAGAATTTTTATAAAATGTTTTATAGGTGGCATCTGGATCCTCAAAACTGTCTTGTATGTACCCTAATTTACAACCTAAGTGTTGGAGATGTGGCAATTTAGATGCATCTTATTTTCATATTTGGTGGACATGTAGGGAAGTTAAAGCATTTTGGATTAAGATATGGTGGAATACTCAAAATATTTTTAAGAAAAAAATAAAGTTTAAGCCGCAGATATTTTTGTTGGGTATTATGGAAGATTTGGATCGAAAGAAATGGAATTGATGTTGAACTTTATAACTGCTGCAAGACTATTAGTAGCTCAGTATTGGAAAACGGAATGTTTACCTACTATGGAAGAATGATCATTTAAAGTCTCGAATTTAGCAGAAATGGCCAAGATTTCCGCTTATGTGAAGGATCACACACAAGAAAGATATATTTTGGTTTGGAGAAGATGGATAGATTATATTGAGTGTAAATATGGGACTAAAAAATATCATTTGGTTTTTGAGTAAATTTTGGAATATTATGGTTGTATAAAGGTTAGAATATTTTATTTAGTATTATTTTCAATTATTAAAGTGTTGTTATTATTATTGTTTTTAACAATTGTACTGTTTAAAAGAGAGTTAAAGGAGGTTACAGATATGTTATCTTAATAGTTGATTAATGTTAAGTAGAGTATGATTATGTTATTGTTAACCCTGTGATTGGCACTGGGAAGTGAGGGGGGAGGGAGGGGGGGGTGGAAGGGTGGGAAGGGGAAGGGGGGGATTTATATTGTAAAATTTTATAAAATTTTTAATAAAAAAAAAAAGACAACAGCCAGGTTTTAAATATAAGTAGTCCTTGACCTATGACCACAATTGACCCAAAATTTCTGTTGCTAAGTGAGACAGTTGTTAAGTGAGTTTTACCCCATTTTATGACTTTTCTTGCCACAGCTATTAAGTGAATTGCTGCAGTTGTTAACTTAGTAACTTAGTTATTAAATGAATCTGGCTTCCCCATTGACTCTGCTTATTAGAAGGTTGCAAAAGATGATCACATGACCCCAGAACACTCCAAAGGTCATAAATATGAGTCAGTTGCCAAGCATCCAGATTTTGATCATGTAATTATGGGGATGCAATAATTGTAAGTTGAAAAACAGTCATAAGTCACTTTTTTCAGTGCTATTTTAACTTTGAACAGTCACTAAATGAATGATTGTAAGTCAAGGACTACTGGTATCTGAAGAACAACATCAGGGTGAGAATTAAATGAATCTCTGGGGAACATTATTCCAGAGGGCAGGAATAATATCTAGGTACTGATAGATGTTGTTGTATGATTGGAGGGACTGAAGCATGTCAACTATGTCCAATTTTACAGGACAGGCAGAACTCATGGGAGATAAGTGGTCCTCTCAGATAACCTAATCCTCCTCTTAGTCCTCTATATCAGGGGTCCCCAAACCCCAGTCCATGGACCAGTCCTTGGCTGCGGCATGCCAGCAACCGGTCTGCACAAACAACGAAAGCCCCATCCACAGGACGCAGGCAGCACACAAAACCATACCCCCTCCAGTCCGCGGAAAAACCTCTCTCCACATAACCAGTCCCTGGTGCCCAAAAGGTTNGCTCTATATCAATGTTTCTCAACCTCAGCCACTTGAAGATGTGTGGATTTCAACTCCCAGAATTCCCCAGCCAGCAACTCCGAGAATTCTGGAAGTTGAAATCCACATATCTTCAAGTAGCCGAGGTTGAGAAACACTCATTCTGGATTTTTTGGTAAATCAGGTTGCCAATATAATTATGTTAGAGGAAGGTGGATCTTAGCAGCAGATTGGCCCATGATTTAACATTATTCCCAATACTGTTTATCCAAATACTTTCAAGACACCATCTGGTTCTATCAGATGCCTAAATCAGTATTTTAACTCGTTCTCTACCCTTGCAGACATTTCCAGATTATATCTGACTTTCAGCCAGAGTTATCAAAAAATACTGAAAAGAGGTTAACGCCTCCATCCTCTCTCAGTCAAATCTATGTAATACAGGTAATCCTCGACTTACAACCACAATTGAGCCTAAAATTTCTGTTGCTAAATGAAACATTTGTTAAGTGAATTTTGCCCCATTTTATGACCATTCTTGCCACAATTATTAAGTGAATCACTGCAGTTGTTAAATTAGTAACATGGTTGTTAAGTGAATCTGGCTTTCCCATTGACTTTGCTTGTCAGAGGTTCACAAGAGGGAATCACATGACTCTGGGACACTGCAACCATCATAAATATGAATAGACTAGACTAGACTAGACTAGACTAGACTAGACTAGACTAGAATAGAATAGAATAGAATAGAATAGAATAGAATAGAATAGAATAGAATAGAATAGAATAGAGCTGGAAGTAACCCTGGAGGCCTTCTAGTCCAGCCCCCTGCTGAAGCAGGAGAACCTGTCCTACACCATCTCAGACAGGTGATTGTCTAGTCTTTCCTTAAAAATCTCCAGTGATGGAGCGCCCACGATTTCTGGGAGTAAGCTGTTTCTCTGGTAGATTGTCCTCACTGTCAGGAACTCTGTCCTTAATTCCAGGTTGCTTCTCTCTTTGATCAGTTTCCAACCATTGTTTCTCATCCTTCCGTCTGGTGCTCTGGTGAATAACCTGGCCCCTTCTGCCTTGTGGCAGCCCCTTAGATATTGGAATACTGCTATCATGTCTCCCCTATTTCTTCTTTTCTTTAGACTATCCAAACCCAAGTCCCGCAGCCGTTCTTCATATGTTTTAGCCTCCAGGCCTTTGATCATCTTAGTTGCTGTTCTCTGAATTTTTTTCCAAACTCTCAACATCTTTTTTGTGATATGGTGACCAAAATTGGCTGCAGTATTCCAGGTGTGGTCTTACTAGGGCTTTGTAAAACGGTACTAGTACTTCGCATGATCTTGATTCTATGCCTCTGTTTATACAACCCAGGATTGTATTAGCTTTTTTGGTTGCTGCTGCACACTGCAGCAGTCAAGTGATTGTCCACTAGGACTCCAAGGCCCCTCTCACAATTACTGTTTTTAAGCCAGATCTCACCCAATCTGTATTCTTGCCTTTGGTTTTTCCTGCCTAAGTGTAAGACTTTGCTTTTCTCCACATTGAAACTCATTTTGTTGGATAGGGCCCATTGTTCAAGTTTGTCAAGATCTTTTTGCGTCTTGATTTTGTCTTTTGGGGTGTTGGCTACTCCTGACAGCTTGGTGTCATCTGCAAATTTGATGATTTCCCCTTCAATTCCTTCATCTAACTCATTAATGAAGATATTGAAGAGTACTGGTCCTAAGACAGATCCTTGTGGTACCCCACTGCTTACTTCTCTCCATGTGGATGTAGTGCCATTGAGGACTACTTGTTGAGTACGGTTTGTCAGCTACCTATAGATCAATCTGGTGGTGATATTGTCTATTCCACCTTTTTCTAGCTTGCCAATTAGTAGGCTGTGGTCTACTTTATCAAATGCATTACTGAAATGTAAGTATACTACGTCTACTGTGTTTCACTGGCCTACTAGTTTAGTCACTTTATTGAAGAATGAGATAAGATTGGTTTGGCATGATCTGTTTTTAACAAACCCGTGCTGGCTGCCAGTTATAACTTTGTTTACTTCTAGTTGTTCGCAAATCTGTTTTTTGATTATCTTTTCTAGGATCTTCCCAGGTATTGATATTAAACTGATTGGTCTGTAGTTTCCTGGGTCCGTTTTTTTCCTTTCATGAAGATGAGGACTACATCAGCCCTTTTCCAGTGATCGGGTACTTTCCCGGTGCTCCAGGCTTTGTGAAAGATATGGTGCAATAGTTCTGAGATAACATCTGCCATCTGTGGACAAAAACTTAGTGAGAGGATTCATTGAATGGGCGAAGTCTACTGTGGGAGCCCCGGTGTTGTTAAAAAAAAAAGATGGATCACTTCATCTCTGCATGGATTATAAGGATCTGAATGCAGTGAGTGTGGAAAATAAATACCCCCTCCCCCTCCTAAAGGACTTACTAACTCACCCAGCAAAGGGAGTGTCTTCACTAAGTTAGACTGAGAGAGGCATATTACCGGGTGAGGGTAAAGGAGGGAGATCAGTGGAAGACTGCTTTTAACTGTCCCATGGGGAGCTATCAATTTAAAGTTATGCTGTTTGGACTACAGGGGGCCCCAGCTGTCTTTATGCAGCTGATCAATCAGGTACTACAAGACCATTTATACAAAGGGGTTTTGGTGTATCTTGATGATCTCCTGATATACATCACGAATATGACTGACCACGTAAAACTAGTGAGAGAAGTATTAAAGAAACTGTTGAATGCCAAAATTTATGTCAAACTGTCAAAGTGTGAGTTTCACCAGACCCGATTAGATTATCTTGGCTACAGAATTTCCAATGAGGGCATTGAAATGGACCTGACCAAAGTGAAAGCCGTAATTGAATGGCAGCCTCCAAAGACTCGCAAACAGCTCCAGAGCTTCCTAGGATTCATCAACTTCTACCATCAATTCATCCCCTCCTTTGCCGAAATTGCCCTACCCCTCATGGAATTACTAAAAATAGGCAAAGAGGGAGGAAAGCCGTGACCAGGCCAACCACTAGCATGGACTATGAACTGTCAGACCACTTTTGAAAACTTAAAACGACTATTTGCTGTTGATCCGGTCTTAAAGCATCCCTGCCCAGGGAAGCCCTTTGTAATTCAAGCCAATGCCAGTGACGTGGCCATCGGAGCTGTATTACTACAAAAGAACCAGAGTGGGACCCTACAACCCTGTGCCTACACCTCGAAAAAAATCACTGAGTGCGAGAGGAGGTGAGCTGTGTGGGAAAAGGAGGCTTTCACAATCCGCTTAGCTCTATTAAACTGGAGATACTATCTAGAAGGGAGAAAGGTGCCTTTTGAAGTATGGACTGATCACAAAAATCTAGAAGCACTGAGAACTCCCCGCAAATTGTCCCCGAAACAAGTGTGATGGGCGCTGTACTTTAACCATTTTAACTTCACTCTAAAGTACATACCGGGAGGAAAAAAAACTCTTAGTTGATTCTCTATCCAGACTGCTCCAGTATAAAAGCCAGCATGAAGCGGTTAATGAGGTAATTATCTCCAATCCACAAACAGCTTCTCAACTCATGCCACACAGAGTCCCATCTTCAAGAGCTCCTAACCCTGATAACCCTGGGGCAAAGAAAATAAGACAAGAGCTTCTCACTGACCAATGGTTCAAGGACAATCAAACCTCCCTAACATGCAGGGATGGTTTGGCTTACAAGGGGGGAAAGCTATACTTGCCAGAGACCCTCTGCCTTAACGTTCTCCGACATGGCCATGACGTAAAACAGGCTGGACACTTTGGATATTTAAAAACACTACACCTCATCTGCTGGCAATTCTCATGGCCGGGATTCAAATGGGATGTGGAAAGCTATGTCCGGAGTTGTGCTGTATGTGCCACCATGAAAAGAATTCCGGGGAAACCTCCTGGGTTATTGCAACCGGTGGCAGACCCTTCCCAACCATGGGAAGATATTGCTATGGATTTTATAATAGATCTACCTGAAAGTAGAGGAAATACAGTCATTTGGACTGTAATAGATCTGTTTTCAAAGCAGGCTCACTTCATCGCCTGCAAAGAGCTCCGGTCCGCACAACGACTGACCAAAATATTCTTGAAACACATCTAACGGCTGCATGGCATGCCTAAATGAATAATTTCGGACGGGGTGGTGCAGTTCACAGCTAGGTTTTGGAGAGGTTTTCTCAAACTAATTGGCTCATTTCAAAGTCTATCATCTGCTTTTCACCTGTCTACTAATGGGGCAGCTGAATCCGTGAACTCAGTGGTGGAGCAATATCTCAGATGCTATGTTAGCTACCAACAGACGAACTGGACTGACCTCCTCCTCCCTTCTGCAGAGCTGGCTTACCATAACTCAGTTCACAGCAGCACTGGCTTCACGCCTTTTTAAAGTGGCTACATGAAAAGAGTTCAGCCTGATACCCGAATACTCCCAGGCACCCTCCGCTTCCCAGACATTTGATCAATGGGTGAGGGGGTGGGAAGAAGTTTGGAAAACTACAAAAACTGCTTTAAAAAGGGCTTCTGAGACATACAAAAAGCAGGCAGATAAAAAAGAGCTTCTCAAAGAACATTTCAAGTTGGGGAAAAGGTTTATCTGTCAACTAAATATCTACGGCTCAAATTACCTAGTAAGAAGTTAGGACCAAAGTTCTTGGGACCTTTCCCCATTGTAAAGATCATTAACCTGGTCACAGTGGAATTAAAACTCCCTAAGCTCTTAGGAAAAGTTCACCCTGTGTTCCACTGCAGCCTGTTGAAACCTTATCGGGGTTCCACTTTAAGACCTCCCCCTAAGAAGGTACCTGGATTCCTCATGGTGGCAGGACAAACTCACTATGAAGTAAAACATATTCTTGATTCTAGAATTTTTAAAGGGAAATTGCAGTACTTAGTACAATGGAAGGGATATTCGTTGTCTGAGGCCACTTGGATGAAGTCTAGGGATGTGAAAGCTGACAGACTCATTAATAGGTTCTATAAGAAACACCCTAATAAACCGAGAGGCAATCCCTAACTTGTGCTTTTGTTTATATTACAGGATTTGTCCTTTTTGTAAGGAGGGGCTGGATGTCAACACTGCTAACATCAGATGTTTTGCATTGACAACAGATGAAAATGTAGCCATCTTTTTCCCTTTCACTTTTAGAGTTAGATGATGCTAGGAGGGGGGGATGTGAAAGAGAGTCTAGCTAGACATAACAACACTAAACTTAGCATGAAAATCAAGGTTATTGAGCCCAGAGCTGATAAAGACTTGGCGGGCTGGAGAACTGGAGAGGAAGCCCGTGCTTCAAGTTAATTGGGGAATGTGATTTATGATTGTTAATTGAAGGAGGGAATTGTGCTTTGATACTATGGGCCTAGGGGAGGGGAATTCAGTTTTTGACTTCGATTATGCAGTGCTGATATTATGCTACTCCATTAAAAAATTCTTTAAGGAGACATGTCAAACACAAGGCCCGCAGGCCGGATCTGGCCTGGGGAGGACCCAGATTTGGCCCCCTGGGGCTGTCCCAGAAATGGCAAGGGACCGGCCCCCACTGCCCCAGCAGTGGCCCACCCCAATCCAACTGGGCACCCTGGCGCATGTACAGGAAATGGCAAGTGCTCAGCGGCTGGTGGTGTGCAGCAGGAGCTGCAGCTCATTTGCCTCAGCCCACCCCGCCCCTCCCAGCTTAACCGCATCACGCCCAGCCACGCCCCACTTTGCCGGGCTTCTCCTCATGTGGCTCTGCTTTGCCACACTGCACCATGCCTTTCCTCGCTTGGGCCATGGCATTCTGTAAGCCTAGCACCCCAGGGCACACTCAGCCTGTGGGATGAAAGGTGCGGAGATGTGAGCATGCGGTGGCAAAAGCCGAGCATCGTCTGGCTCCCAGTCGCCCTCTCCACTACATGGTAGGGCCAGAGAGGGGATCGCAGCAGTCATGCAGAGCCGCAGCCTGGAACTGCCTGCAGCTGGCAACGTGAAACTCTGTGGTGGCTGGAGAGAAAAGGTGAGAAGAAGGAGAAAGCAGGAAGGGTTTCTCTCTCTCTCTCTCTCTCTCTCTCTCTCTCTCTCTCTCTCTCTCTCTCTCTCTCTGTGTGTGTGTGTGTGTGTGTGTGTGTGTGTATGAGAGAGAGACAGACATAGAGAGACAGAGTCAGGAGGAAGCCAAGGTGTTACAAAAAAGGAGAGCTTCCCCC